>CM065661.1:5904505-6382005 GCA_033220385.1 Triplophysa yarkandensis
CCCTTCTCTCTCTCTCTCTCTCTCTCTCTCTCTCACTCTCTCTCTCTCTCTCTGTCTGTCTCTCTCTCTCTCCTGTCTCTCTCTCTCTCTCTCTCTCTCTCTCACTCTCTGTCTGTCTCTCTCTCTCTCCCTGTCTCTCCCCCTTCTCTCTCATTCTCTCTCTCTCTCTCTCTCACTCTCTCTCTCTCTCTCTCTGTCTGTCTCTCTCTCTCCCTGTCCTCTTCCCCCTTCTCTCTCTCTCTGCTCACTCTGCTCGCTCTCTCTCTCTCTCTCTCTCTCTCTCGACAAAGGCATGCTTTTGTGTGTTCATGCTCACCTGTTTTGGCTTCTTTGTACCGTGTTCCGGTTCGGTTCTGGAGCCTGGAACGGGACCGTGGCTCGGAGGGGCTGCAGTCCGGGATTACCCACCCGTGCCATTCCACTCCGACACGACATTGGGTGCTTTCCAAACTCTTTCAAAGTTGACGAGTGACGTGTTTACCCACAGCCGAACCTCATACGTCAACAACAAAGCTACAATAACAACGCTAGTGCACTAGCAAGCTAGTCGGCTAGTTTCTTTTGTGACAATTGGTGACGTTTCTGAACGTTTTGCTCCAACTTAAAAACCCTCCGTGTGGAAAATCACCTCATGTCGAGTTTCGTCCACCGTCCTAACTGGTTACCACTCGTGACCTGCTTAACTAGTAGTTGGAGGACTAGTTGAGGACCAACTGGATTATGTGGGCTTCTGCAACTCTTCAGTTCACAATCTGACAACAGCCAACCTACACACTCGTGTCGGATTCACGCCACAGCGCAGCGTCTAAACACATGCAGCTGTTCTGATTGGTGGATGGAAAATACTACTTCAGCCCTATTGGTTCGTGGCGGCATCGCTCTGGTAGGGGAGAGTGTCTTCGGTTGGTGTTGCCACGCCCACCTTATTAATATTCATGTTTTACTGCCCCAGGAGTGAGTGGCACAGTGCACGTTGGGTTTGCAGAACTTCTGGTTTGTTTGTTTGTTTGTTGAGAGTTCTATTTTTATTATAGTTTATAATTTATGATGTTGTTGTATTCATGTTTTATGGTTGTTGTTTTTGTTGTTGTGGGAATTGCAAGACATTTTACAGTTAAAATCAGGTGGTCTGGAAAGTTGGATTTGTAAGATGAAGGTTGCAGGTTCGAATCCCAGCAAAAGCAGACGATGACTGAGGTGATCCTCAAGCAACACATCTTACTCCTGTTTGCTCTGCAGTGATAATTGGACAATGCACAATACTTGTAAGTCGCTTTTTTTATAAAAGCCAAATGAATAAATGTAAATGTAAATATCATGGAAAATACTACAGAACACATATATGTGAACGTATACGATCAATACAAATTATCATTCACAGGATTGTGTGCTTTTATACCATCTTGGCCCTTTCAAGCATGTGTCACTCAACCACATATTTACATGTGCGAGACATACTTATGGACAAGTGACATGACATTCAGCCAAGTATGGTGACCCCATACTCAGAATTCGAGCTCTGCATTTAACCCATCCAAAGTGCACCAACACAGTAGTGAAAACACACACACACACACACACACACACACACACACACACACACACACACACACACACACACACACACACACACTCACACACACACACACACACACACACACACACACACACACACACACACACACACACACACACACACACACACAGTAGTGAAAACACACTCAGTAGTGAAAACACACACACAAACACACAGTAGCGAACACACACACACACACACACACGACACACACACACACAGTAGTGAAAACACACTCAGTAGTGAAAACACACACACAAACACACAGTAGCGAACACACACACACACACACACACACACACACACACACACACACACACACACACACACACACACACACACACAGTAGTGAACACACAAAAAGTAGTGAAAACACACACACAGTAGCGAACACACACACCGTAGTGAACACACACACACAGTAGTGAAAACACAAACACAGTAGCGAATACACAAACAGTTGTGAAAACACACACACACACACACACACACACAGTAGTGAAAACACAAACACAGTAGCGAACACACAGTAGTGAACACACACAGAGTAGTAAACACACACACACACACACACACACACACACACACACACACACACACACACACACACACTGTAGTGAACACACATACAGTAATGAACAAACACACACGGTAGGGAACACACACACACACACACACACACACACACACACACACACACACACACACACACACACACACACACAGCAGTGAACACAAACACAGTAGTGAGCACACACACAGCAGTGAAAAACACACAGTAGTGATCACACACACACACACACACACACACACACACAGTAGAGAAAATACACACACAGTAGCGAATACACAAACAGTAGTGAAAACACACACACACACACACACACACACACACACACACACACACACACAGTAGCGAATACACACACTCACACAGTAGTGAAAATACACATATTAGCGAACACACACACACACACACACACACACACACACACACACACACACACACACACACACACACACACACACACACACACACACACACACACACACACAGAATAGTGAACACACACAGCAGTGAACACACACACACACACACACACACACAAAGTAGTGAACACACAAACACGGGGAGTAGGTGGAGGTTAGGTGTCTTGTTCAAGGGCACCTGAGTCATGGTTTTGCCAGCCTGGGACTTGAAGCCTCATACCTAGGGTTAGGAGTCAAGCTCTTACCACTAGGCCATGACTTCCCAAACAGGTGAATGCTATTTGCTATTCCTGGCCTTTCCTAGAGTCTTATCTGGTTTTTATCAGACCTTACGGAATAACGTTAGGTGATACACCGTACTGTATACCATTCTTGCAATGTATACAGATACTGTATACCATGTTACCATTTCCCGAAGATGTCCACACAAGGCACAGTTGGGCTTTTTGACTATTACTACAACACAATAGAAGATATTTTGAAGAAAGTTGGGGCACCCATTCCATTGTATGGAAACAAAACCAGTGTAAAAACGTACCAGCTTCTGAAAATTCTTCAAAATATCTTCATTTATGTTTTCTCGAACAAGCTTACTCAAACAGAGTACAAATGCCAACAGGGTGAGTGAATGATGACAGAATTCTCATTTCCTTTATAAAAAGGGTTGAGATAAACCACAGTCATGAGGCGTTTAACATCAATCACTAATTTCTATTTCTCACTTCCATTTTGCAACTACATAACTTTGCACGCTTGACACAAGTCGCATTGGTCATATCCTCATAACAGATCATTTATTTTGTGGCACAGTGAAGTGAAGTAAATATTTACGGTATACTAACAACACGCTTTTCCTGTTTTCCTTGGTAAAAAAACATGTTAAGGAATCTCCACCAGATGTCAGTTTGTCCCAGGGAGAGATACCATTGTTCTGACTGCAGTTTGTGCAAAGCGTTTTGGGATTATAATGTGAGATGTGTTTTGAAGCAAGCGAGTCCGAGTTAAGATAACAAAATAATAGTTTATTTGCATTCGAAACTGCCGAGCACTGCCACAAAACAGAGAAATATACACACATAAGGAAACCCAAACACTAGAAATTAAAATATACACGACAAATGGTTTGAGTTTAGCTGACAACAGTTAATATACTTTCACTCACATTATAACCATCAGAGGACGAAAAAGAAGTCAGTAGAAGCATTTACAGCCTCAATAAAGCACTTTTCACATGCAAATACAGGTTGTTTCAACTGTCTTCTTAACTCGCTTGTTGTCTGTCTCTTTATCTGGAATAGAACTGCTTAAGCATAAGAAAGCAGTGTTTCTACATAAATTAAAGAGAACACTCATGAAAACATCTGTAACATAAAAAATGTACCACATATGTTTACAACCACTCACATAAGACAAATATTTATTCAATCCATCCATAATTATACTGCTATTAAAGCTTATTCAAAGGTGTATTTTTCTCTGAGCGGTTTGCCTCATGAGGCAGACATGTTTAAATACTACCCAGTAATGCCAAATAACACTGTTGCAAAAAAATAAATCTGCTATGGTATCAGTAAGTGAAACAGTGTAATGCTACATTCACAGTATACAGTCTGTTTAAGTCCAAAATGCATGTTGATCAGCGTAATAATCAACACAAAGAAAAACAACGCAGTGTCACTTTAAGAAGATTGTATGTTGAAATGATATCTGTGTCGATATTTGCCAAAGCGTATGTTTTTTTGTGCTGAAGTTTAAGAAAGAACAATGCATGGTTAAAAGATGGATAAAAGAGAATGCTTTGAGATGTGTATATATATACATACATATATATTTGAATAATTGGCATTCTGAAACTGGATATCAGGCTGATGTATTGTTTTCTGGAGAAAAGTGCAGTTGGAAAAGAGGGCCCTGGCGCCCACTAGCTGGGGGAGAGGGCAGGACTAGGCTCTGTGCTGATGTTCACCAAATACTCACTGGATTTAAGACTTGCCAGAGACTTACAGCTGGGTAGAGATGCCAAAGAACCACACAGACCCAGCATAGAGGGTGTGTTGTCTTTAGCTGGTAAAAGAGGAAAAAAAGTACAGAATTTTACTGCATTGATAAATCACATCTTTTTTTTACAGAAAAGGTAGGTGGGAAACCTAGGGATTTTCTGAGCAAAAGAAAATCAATTTCATTCAATTACCACTGATTTTTGGAGGCGTGGCAAACATTTTGTTAAATGGACAGGGTGGTTGAATTCAGTCATGTGGCAATCTGATTGATGCTGCTTCTAGCAGCTGATCAATAATGCATGCCACTACACTGTACCTGCTGACCAGGCTGTGTCTCCATTCCGATTTCCATCGTCCTTCTGGGAGTCAGAGTTCAAACTTACATCAGCTGAAAGGTCCAAACTGTGAAAGCTTCTCCTGAACACATACACACAATAAGAAAAGAGCAAATCAATGACTATATTTAAATTATTTATAATGTCAATTGTGCTAACTGGCCACTTAGGAGGCTGGAGGTTTGCCACCCACAAACTGCTTACCGACGAAACAGCTTTATGTTTCCTTGGTCGTTGGCAGTTTGTGCCGGTGTCCATTGGTTGATGAGTGGAATAGAAAGGCCTTTTACCAAATGAGACGATTCACATGGAATTATGCCAGTTCTACAAAACAAACCAGAATAGGACCATTAGACAATGCATGTTTGGACAAATACAGTATTGTCTGTTTATTACGTAGTGTGAATGTAGGCATACAGTTGTGCTTGTAGCTCCAGTATAATGGCCTCTAGTTCTTTCTTCTCTTGTTGGCTCTGAATTTGTAGTTCCTCCAGTTTAGCATCTAGCCTCTTGTTCTCAGTTTCTACATTTTTCAGCTGGGACTCCCTCAAGCGCACCAACTCCTCTAAATAACCCTGAAAACAGTAACATGTACAGAAAACTGTTACCAGATCCAAATCATACGTTAAAGATGGACTGTGCAGTTTCCTCGTGGACTGGTTTGATAAAACACAAACACTGATTATTTAAACCTTTTGGGCATAGACGATCTTGAATCTTTGCTCCATCTTTCGACACTTGTTACTCAAGGACTCCTCATCAGTGACCAGGGGAATGTAAGGATGCTCGGCTACGCTGTCATCACTGGCACTGCTGTCCACACTGTGACGATCATCTTCATCGCTCAAGTAGTCGTAACTGCAAAAGTCACATCAACAGCTGATTTATCTTGTATAGATTAGAGATATTATAATATAGTATAAACACTATCAACAACAGTGATTTTAAATCATGAGTGTCAATTTGAGGATTTGCCTGAAACAGACAATTTACCACCAAATGAAAATCTTATGAACATTTACTCTCTTCAAATCTTTTTTTTCTTTTGCAGGACACAAAAGAAGATATTTTGAAGAATGTTGGCAACCAAAAACTTTTGGCCCTCGTGTATTTGCACTGGATTTATCCACCAGTTTTATACAGGTGGTTATCCAGTAGAGGTTAATAGGGGTCAACTGTTTTGGTTTCCATATTTTTTTTAAATATCTTCTTTTGCAGGATAAATATCTTCTTTCGCATCTTCAAATGACTAGAGGGTGGGTAAATTATTACAGAATTTTCATTTTGGGGTGATCTCTTTGTTATAATCCACAGCAGTCAAAAACACAATATCCTTTAGCTCAAAGGTCTAATTGTAATTATTTTTTATGATATTGTGACCTCTCACCTTTGAGTAAACTTCAGGTAAGGTGTGTAGTCAATCACTGCAGGTGTTTTTCCATCTAAAACCTCTCCTTTAAGACAGAAACTAAAAAAAAGAGAGTATGGATGTTGGTCAGCTTCTCACTAAAATTTAAAAAAGTCGTCAGACTATAACTCTCATAAGACTTACTTATTTAAACTGCTCATTTGATTCGGAAATGTACATTTTAAAGAACGAGATTCGTAACATTAATTTAATGGTTGGAGCTGGGCCTGTGGACCATGCATCAGACATAAAGTGCAACTTTCCTTTGGGCGTCACAAGTTCACCTGTCTCTTCCTGTTTCTATCCTTGCCGTAAATACACTTTCATTTAGTCTAAAGATATACATGATATTCAAGTGCATACATTTAATTCATATAGTGCTCTTACCTAAAGTCAATAGCACTGAGGCCAATGAGCATCCCTGTCAAAACAGTGGCCTCCTCTCTTAGCATTATAGCTCCATCATCATAAAATCTCCTGCAGAGGAAAGCAACATTTAAAATACCATTAAATTATATAAAAATGATACAGGTGCAATGAAGAGAAATGTATATACTATGCAGAAGTTTAACCTCGTGGTTCGAGTGTCTCTCAATGCTGCAGCGACATATTCAGACAAACGCTTTTCCATCAATGCAACACGCATCCATGCTCGTCCCTGCAGAGGAACAAGTAGAGGATAAACACAGACAAATAAAACAAGATACACAAAAAGAAAAATATAAAAGTAGAGGACTCTTGCCTTTGCTCGTGATGTGCTAATATTCTCTATGCTCTCAATGCTACTGATACAGTTGTTGTGGACTTTACTGCAGGCCAGACGAACATAGTCCCAGAAACTCCTCTGGCCATCTGAACTGAACCAACCACCCGGGCCTGAAAAAAAAATGGGCAGATGGGCACTGAGAAAGAAAAAAAAGTGTAAGTGAACTTTACATTTGCAGGCAATTCTACCTTTGAAACGGTGACTGAGGATGTGCTCCAAAATTGCAGCGAAATTCATAAACTCCTCTGATGAGTCATCAATGGGCTCGGCGGTGTACTTCTCCAGAAGAGTCTTTACAGAAAACCTGTTGAGGTAAATCAGAAATCTGAAAAAGTTTAAACAGAAAACAAAGACCTTTTGAAGTTGGAGTTCTAAAATTCTAAAATGTTTCACTGAATATAAAAAAGAAGTAGAAACAAAAGAGACAATTTTTGTCATACATTATAAGTACATGACTCCCAAGATAATTTCGCAAGATATCTTCAGAGGTGTTTCTGGGATCCATATGACTTTAATAGGTCTGTCATCATTTACTCACCCTCTTTTAAGACTTTCTTTCTTCTGCATTACACAAAAAAGACATTTTGAAGAATGGAAGTAACCCAAAAAACACCAATCACATTCACTTCAATTGTTAAGACACATAACTAATGCAATAAAATGGGTACCTCTGTTGTCCGGTTGTCAACATTCAATAAAACATTCTCTTTTGTGCTCTGGAGAACATTTTTGGTAAACTGTTACTTTAAGTTTGTTCTTCATTGAATATCACTGTATGTCTGTGAGTAACAAAGTTTGTGCTTTTTCTTTCCTGCTGGGAGTGATTGAAAATAAGAAGCAACCTGAAACTGTGAAATGAAATGAAAAACACCACTCCGCAAACAATATGATCATCATCACACAGATACAGAGGCAGTAATCACAGCTAAGGCCCTGCTTAACACTGCCATTCTGACCAATGTAAAGACAGGGGGGAACGAAGCCACAGCAGAGTACTGAGGTCAATCCCAATTGTCCTGTGTGCTACACAATGCCCTTTTGATGCCATGTTCACGTTACCATTCCTGCTATCACAATCAGTCCTTGTGCCCCTACCAACAGCGCAAAGCTACTTGTCGGCGTGGCGACCTTTGTCCTCCGCTCGGGTTCCATTCCAACCTCTTCGCCTATTGTTTTTTTAAAGTATAGTGAGCGAATCTCCACCGTATCACTCACAAGCTCACTTTCTCCACCCACTCATTCAGATGGTGGTGTGATCTATTTAGGGCTGTCCGGAATCTCTGTACAGTTTCTATAACGCGCAATTCTCCTGGCACAGTCAAACCTGGAAGGCTCCGGCATGCCGACATTCTAGCCCACACACAGACAAAAGGAAAGAACCCGGCACCCTACATGCCTTCATGGGGAACACTAGTTTTACGGAAGGGAAGACTGCCCTGTCTGTGGGCGGCTCTTCAATAGCCCGGGGCACGACTTCTATTACCATGGGCAAGTCCTCCATCACCCGTGGGGTCACCACCACCTCGATGGGTGAATCCAGCATTACAAGAGACAAGACCACCATCTCACTGGGCAGAGCCAGCTTCAGCCGGGGCAAAACTTCCACATCTTTCCGCAAGGCCCTTATGCCCAAGCGCAGGAACAAGTAGATGGAAAAAAGAACCGCCAACGCTGACACCGGGACTTCGAAAGCAAGAAAGACTACAGGAACACAAGAGAGGCCGGAGGAGTCGAAGGGATTCCTTTTGTCAAGAAAAACCTGCTTCACAAGAGGGAAAATCAAACTGATGAAAAGCAAAAAGGCCATTTCATGGGGGACAACGGCCGTTTCCAGGTCCAAAACCAAATTGAGGAAAGGAGAGACGGCGTTTGTGGTGGGTACAACTACAATCACTCACGGGGAGACCACTAGTTCCCTCAGTAAGGCCACTTTGAGTCAAGGAGAGAAAGCTGTGACTGTGGTCAAGACCTCCGTCAAAAGAGGCAAGGAGTCTCAATGGAACCTCTACTGGGATTTTCATCTGTGACCTGTTACCATAAACAGTAAACGTGCAAAAAGACTCTTGTTGTAGATCGTTCAAAGCAGGTTTGTTGTCTTGTAAGATGTAAGTGTTTGCCAGTTTGCTCTAGAAATGTACACAATGCGTTCTAGAGACAATTTGTAGATGTACCTTAAAGTAAGTGGGAAATGAGTATGATATCTATAAAACTGTAATACGATTGAATATACGATAAGATGGTTTTCATGTTCTGAGCATGTTGAGAATATACAAGTGTGTGTCTGTAAGAGGGTGTGCCGCTAGCACACAGTTGTGTGTCATGAGTGATGTATGTTGGCACAGCTGGTGCGTGGCTCACATGCACAAGGCTGTACGATGGAAGCGGATCCTAAATGCGAGAATGAGTGTTGGTAGATCAGTAAATGAAAAGCCCAACTAAACAACACTAATATAAAGATAGCTTGAACAACCGATCATACTTTGCTTATATTAATGTGGCATAAATAAACAAACATAACAATTGAGTAAACAGTATTGTCAATAAATAGACTGCAGTTGCTTATTTTGTGTTATTATTAATTTTTCTAAATAGTTTTAAAACATTGACCTTAAAACATACAAAGAACAACAGCACATGGTAAACACATTTGCTTTTCCTAAAAAATAATCTCAAAAAAAGAACAAAATTCTCAATAAAAATACATACTTGTGTATATAAATTCAACATCCAGAAATGTTTTATTACAATAAATAAAAAGAAACATTTTGCCAAAATCTAATTCAACCACGGTTTGAGTAGATCAAGCAATTTACAAACAAAACATATCCAACTTGTCACTTTGGTTACCACACCTGGAATTCGTCTCGAGCTTACCTCTGTCAAAAGTCATGTACAGTAGCTATAACTCTAAAACACTAGAGAACAGTACTAAGGCGGCACAATGCCACAAAATAAAGTGATGTCATCAACGATTGTGCCGATCAACAATGTATTCCTCAGTTTGTTCCACGGCCTCGCTTCAGCAAGGGGACAATGAAATCTACTGTCCCCTCAACCCCCAGATAGAACTGAGGCCTCCTACGGCAGCCTCTGTTCATTCACGGCACACAGGGGAGATATGTGGCCTGGTGGAGCCCACGTTGCACTGTTAAACAAGAGCTTTATGCTGCTAGATCAGGGTTGTCCTCACCAGGCTTAGCATTCTGGTCCCAACACGACACTAGCCGCTTGGACTGTCACATCCAACCAGACGCTGTCTGTGTGCATTGGGATGTGTTGCTGCCAGGACTCGATGAGCCGTCATAACTTCATCCTCTAGAAACAGGAGGACAAAAAACTTCCAGAGGTGTGGCGCAGAGAAAGTTTAACCCTGAGCGTTCTAGGTTTCTAGGCTGGCCGTCGGAGGAGACCTCCAGGATCTTGTTCTCCACCATGGGTAACACCAGCATTACAGAGGGCAAGACAGCCCTTAACTTGGGGAACACATCTATCAAAAGAGAGAAGTCCAAGATCATGTTGGGAAATTCCTCTATCTCTCGTGGAAGGAGCACAACATCTCTGGGCTCTTCTACCATGACCAGTGGCAAGACCAAGATCTCCATGGGTGCTGCCTCCTTCAGCCGAGGAACCAAGTCCACGTCTTTCCGAAAGGCATTTCTACCCAAGAGGAAAACTCTTTAATGGGGAGTGAGGCCAAATTTTGGGGGGAAGAGTCTTTTTTTGGAGGGGAACAGGGTGCTGGGAGTGCGTTAAATTCAACAAGCTTGGAAGATCAACACAAAGCAATGTCACCAGGACATGAAGAACCACAATACCTTCAGCTGAGATTAATTACTGGATCGTTTAATTACGTTTGTGAAAATCTAGATTTGTTTTGCCATCTCAAATATAAAAACATATATTTTGGATTTTTATTTCCATGTCTTCGGAATTTATCCTGAACAGGTTAGTAAATACTGAATCCTTCTGAAATAGCTACAAGCAATGACATTTGCAACAACTCATGTACTTATTGTTTATGCCACTTACTCTATTTGTATATTGTTTGTTATCTATTTGAAGTGGTTAAGTAACATGTAGTTCATTAGTTCTTAGTTGTATCCTTGTGTCATTTTCTAAACGTTGTGCTTCTATAGTTAATTTTATGTTAGCCTTAAACTATGTTTCAAGCTTTTACACAAACACCAAGACTTTGTTCCTGTTTAATAATGCAAAAAACATCCAATTAATCTTTTTTAAACAACATTAGTGGCTTCAACTCCTTTACTGATTTAAAACTGTTTTCCACAATGGCGATCCCAAGCACAATACTAAAACCAAACCCATAAATCAATCAAATTATTTCACTGCAGATTAACCTGCTACAAACTAAATAATATAAATGTGTGCAAGCTTCTTGCACGTATAAAAGCTCTGTGCTCAGCTGTGTACAAATGTGGAAGTAAGACACTTGGTACGATATGACACTGAAAAACAAATGTGCAGCTACTTGACAAATGGCTTTTGTGTTCTGGTGCCGCCCACTTTGGAAACATGCACTTCTTTAAGATAATGCTTTACCTTTTACTCCTGTAACCTTTAAAAATAACCTCTGAAACTGTTAAGGCTTTCATTTTCCATGGTATGCTTTGTATTTCTTTTCTGTGACTAACCTGTCATCCCTGTTTAACTCTCTCTCCTAATCACTCCCATTTTCTAACATTATTTTTAATCTCCCTTTCTTTGCCTCTATTGTAGGCTGGACCGGTTGAAGCCTGAAGTTTTTCTACCCATTCATCCAATTTATCCTCCAGACTAACTGAAAAATTGAAAATACAAGCCAAAGCTGAAATTTGATGACAATTTTACGATTCACTACATTGACTAGTAGAACTGGAGGACTTGTTTTTTCTTGTTTTCCTTTTCATAAAGTTGTGCAAAACATCTAGAAATTAAGATGCAACTTAAACCCTTTAAAAAACAAAGTTTCTTAATTTTCAAATGCCCAATCTGCTATCTGAAACATTTTCTGAAACATCTTTTTTGTTATGTTTTAATTAAACCCAAAAAGTATAATCTTCAAATTGTTCCGCTTAGATATTCATTGTATTTTCACAAAGAGAATGGGAATGTGTTTAGAAAAGATAAGTAAGTGATAAGGAGGATTGGTGTGCAAGCACCAAAACATGTTTGGAAAAATAAATGTGTATTTGATTTGCTCCTCATGTCATCAAATGTTGAAAGAACTACTCCAATTTCACGAATATGCAAATAAAATACCATGTCCGATGCAAAGAATGTCCAAAGTATGTTAAATATATAAACAAGATACAACATAAAGTTCTAGGAAGAATAATGTAATATTTCCATTCTAAACAACTCAACGGTGACTGTCTGTGTATCATTTCAGATCAAAATATCATTCACAAAACTAAAGCTGTTGGTTCTGCTGACGAAGACTGACTCTAAAGCTCATCCGTGCAGAATTATTAAATCATTGGAGACCAAGCTGTCACATTGTCTGAAGGACTTTCCTAGAGAGATGGCCTTTCATTCCATGTTATTTCAAAGGCAAGAATATGGGACATCAGCATGAGCCTTTTTGGACCGCTGGAACTCTTACCTCTCAAATAATGCCCCCTTTTACATTTCATTATGTTACGAAACCCAAAACCTAATTTCTCAAAGATGTTATAGATCAAATTTACTGTATGCTATTGTCTTACGTACTGTACTCTTGACTTAGATCTGAGGACACTGTTAGTCACATTCTGTTTACAAGAAGTGACTAACCAAAAACAATGGTAAAGTATTGAGTATATACCCTTATAATGAATCCCTGTGGTATTTTGTCCCGTGAAACTGACATTTGGGTTTACGTTTGTGTAAACTGTGTGACCGTCAAGTTTTATTATTTCAATGATTCAGATCATACATGTGTAACTATTGTATAAAATGCAACAGATAGCTATACCACTAATGGTTTCTATCTTAGCACAGAATGGACTTGGAGATAAGAAATGGGTGGGGGTTATTGGTTGTGTGCTTACAATGTGAAACTAACTATGTTTCTGTGGGTCATAACCCTTCTCCACAATGTCAACAGCTCTCGGTTTAAGCAGATTTGCCCTTATACATATATATCATGATTCAATTTGCTAGATCAAAATATTTTAAAACATCTCAATCTGGGCTGAGAGACATGACAATGAGGATGAGGGTTTGGTGATTGAGAGTGAAGGAAATAAAACAAAATGGTGTCCTGACCTCAACGTACCAATGAACTAAAGACAGCTGATAAAGACACGGAAAGCTTTGGTCCGATCGTGTCCTTATTAGCACCAAGTAATTGAAGCTAATTTATTTGATCCAATTAAATGTGTTATTTGAGATTTCTTTGCTAGCATCCATTACTTAACATTCAAATTTAAATCCTTTATTTTTTCCTGTCAATTGTCCTATGTAAGTTGTCTTTAAATGTTGCAGCTCTGTCAGGGCCAAACAAGGGATGTGGGCAGCAGATAAAGCGCCCCTGCCCTTTTCTACAAAAGCGTCTTTGTGTCTGTAATAATCTGTGAGGTCTGAAGTCCATTTTTGTCATTCTTTCACGTTTATTTTTCCACAATGCATTAGCATAGCATGTGTTCCACGCATTTAACCTCTGCATTATGCCACACAGATGGTAGAACTTTGAAAAGTTTGGTTCTGACCATGATGCTGTACGCCTAATAAATATGTGCTTATATTAAAGACTTTCTACCTATTTTCTTAATTTCATTTAGAGGCTTATTTTTGTGATTGTTAAAGCAGAGAGATGGGTGATGATGTCACAATAGCTTGCCCACCTCACAAACATCTCTTTGAATGCACATTTTCATTTGGACAAAACAATAGTAGTGCTGTTCCAACAACTGTGTTCTCTGTCCATTCAGCAACTGTACGTGACCTACGGCTGGGGCGCCCCCAAACACCATGAATTATTCAACTCCCACTTTATCTGCTGTATACCAAACAAGCGGTTAAGTGCAGCTGTGGAGCAGCAGAATGCAGTTATTCTGTGAAGTGCATCGTTGACGACTCACCAACGCATGTGGCATAGTACACAATGTTTGCATGCATATATGGATGCACATAATGGTATGCATTTGATATGGTGTGGCCTCAGTTCCTGTTGAGAAATAAATGAGTGAAGAAGAGCCGGCCCATTTAGGAAATGCTCTGTGTTTAACCCATCTAAGTGCACACAAACAGTAAGTGAACACACACACTGTGAACACACACCCGGAGCAGTGGGAAGTGTGGTGCCCGGGGAGCTGTTGGGAGGAACGTTTCTTTGCTTAAGGGACTCTCTCACTCTCACTCCCTCCACATACAATTCCGCTGGTACCGAATTTCTAACCAGCGACCTTGGGATCACGAGTCCAACACTCGAACCAACAGGCCATGACTGCTACACAAATGCATAAAAAATAAATAAATTATAAATAATTGAATGAAGATGAACCATACCGTTTAGGAAATATCAACATTTTAAATGCATAAAAGAAATGAGTGAAGATGAAGCATTCTGTTTCTGAAATGTGAACAGTTTACATGCATAAAAAAGAGAAATAAAAGAGTTAAGACGAAACATTCTGCATAGGAAATTTTAACACTTAAAATGCATGAAAAATGTAAATAAATGAGTGAAGATGAACAATTCTGTATAGGAAATGTTAACATTTTAAATGCATAAAAATGAGAAATAAAAGAGAAATAAATGAGTGAAGATGAACAATTCTGTATAGGAAATGTTAACATTTTAAATGCATAAAAATGAGAAATAAAAGAGAAATAAATGAGTGAAGATGAACAATTCTGTATAGGAAATGTTAACATTTTAAATGCATAAAAATGAGAAATAAAAGAGAAATAAATGAGTGAGGATGAACCATTCTGTTTGGGAAATGTGAACATTTTAAATTCATTAAATTACATTTAACTTTAAAGAATGAAATGGTGGGATGGATGCAGTGACGTCATGGATGCTGGACCGTTGCACTTCCGCTCATAAGACGAAGGACCAGCACTCAGAGCTCCAGCAGATGCTCAATAATATCATATGCAACATAAATATGACGAAATAATAAAAACCTCCACACAACTAGACGCTTTCTGTAACTGTGTACATTAAGAGATCACCTATAGGAATAAATACGTAAGCAAATTCCTTTAAACTTCCAAACTGACACTCTGACAGAAAAGTGTGACGTATAACACACGACATTACGTCACTCGTCATAACCGTTACTGCTGAGGTAACGGCGTTTCCCAACGGCTGTCCGTCAAAACACGATTATTAGCAATAACGCGACTCGTGTGCATGCAGAGGAGGACCAACCCTGTGGATTAAACACTACCTGCAAACAGTGAGGAGGTTTTTACGCTCCACGGCGATGTTTCTACACGATGAGTTCTTTGACGTGTGACCCATAGCCATTGCGGTCTCAGCGCGACTTCATTAAGCGGCGCCGCATCAAGCCGAGAGGTGTGTCCGTGTGACGTGCAGCGCTGCGCAGAGACAGACGCCGATGACGTCACAGTATCGCGAGATCACGTCAGACTTACATGCTGCACAAAACGTTTTTACACTCCTGTCAAGATTTGGGGAAATTATCATGAGTTTTATTTGTCTCATTTGAGCATAATATAACGTTATAAAATGCAACAAAGGGAACTTCGGGAATTATATTGCAACTGAGCTAAAAAAAAAAATCATGATTGTAGACATTTTTGGTCTGGAATTTGCAGAAATGTTTACTTTAGATTTAATGATACATAATCATTTAATAATAATTTAGATGTTATAATAAAGCAGCTTGTTAAGGTGTTACTTTGAGATGTTTTTTAAAGGATTTTTAGGGAGTCTATTCTGCGCTCTTATTGGCTGTCCTATTAATAATTCTGTCAAAGTCATCCGTTACAAATACATTTTGGATTAAATTAAATGTGAGTTTTGTTATGAAAATGTTTGCTTAATTATATTTTTCTCTATTAAACTAATTTCAGACATTTAAGCATAAAGCTCAGGTCAAGTTTTTTTAAATAATGAGAAAAAACTTTCGACGGGTAGTCTTGTGTTAAAAGGGCTTCATGGAGTGCTTGATGTGTTGGCAATCTAATATCATATTTATACAATGTGTTCAACCCGACATTGGGTCAATAATGGACAAACCTGACTATTGGGTTATAAATTAACCCATGATAGGTTTCAAATATTCAAATTTCAAGTACATTTTGAATTAAATCAAATGTGAGTTTTGTAATGAAAATGTATATTTGCTAAATTATATTTTTGCCTATTAAACAAATTTCTGACATTAAGGCGTACAGCTTCAGATTGGGTTATAAATTAACCCATGATGGGTTGTTTTGACCCAAAATACTGAGTTTCTTTAATCCATTATTGGGTCGAATATAACCCATGTGCTGGGTTACTTTGACCAAATGTTGGATTTGTCCATCTTTGACCCAATTTGAACTTTTGACCCAAATCTTCAGTCACCTTTTTTATGCACGTTGCAGAAATGTTTTCTTCAGATTTTATCAAGCAGCTTCTTAAGGTCTAACTTTGAGATGCTTTTTAAAGGATTTTAAGGGAGTCTATGCTGAGCTCTTATTGTCTGTCCAATCAGTTTGACCCAAATGTTGGATTTGTCCATCTTTGACCCAATTTGAACTTACCCGGCATTTAGTAGAGCGCACTGTTCTGCAAAAAATACGATACAAAAAAAAGTCTATTCGGTGTTCAAGCAGATACCAAGGATGTATTCCAGAATGAGCAATGGATATAAATACGTTAAACTCGATCTATTTTATGACCTGTTGGGAAACAGTTGGGATACGCTTCAAGGCCTGAAACCAACCTGACACAAATCAAGCACACAAACACAATGTTGACCTCTCCGTATAATCCCTCTGTCCACAAACCCGTCCATGGAGACCAAAGTCTGATGTCCCCAGATTTCCCATTGTGACATCACGACTGGCATCATCCTCACTTAGACATTATCAAACACATGTTGCTTTTCTTTGCACCGCTCATTGATTTCTTTGCGCATTTGTCCTGAAAGAAACCCAAAGTATGTTTAACTTATCTGAACCTTATCTGTATGCTGATGGTTTCCCAAACAGGAAATGGTGTTAATTAGATGGTCATGTTTTTGCATGTGACAGTGGTCTTGCTTTCTCTCATGTGGGTCTTGGGTTGACACGAGCACACTTTTCATGTCATCTGAGCACACTCTTGATGTCAGGTGAATGACCGCATGTGTGTGTGATCCAGAACCGGCTTGCGGGGTTCAAAGCGTCACGACGTTCTGCGTTGAGAGTGTCCCGGGAAACGCGATCTGGTTTCGGGGAAGTTTGGGGTTAAGGAGAACTTAGCTGGATATGAGATTGACGGCAGTGACGTTTGCTCTCTGCGGCCATGCGGCGCGTCGGACTTCCACGCACGCCGGAGCTTCTGGCTTTTGGCGACGTGGACCAGCGCGCAGCAACAGTAACACAGGTGTGATACATTTGTGTATCTTTCTTCAAAGGGTTTCATATTGTGTTGCTTTCAGTATTAACAATTCATGCATGATTCATGTCTAATGTATGTTTATTTATTGTTAAAGTCTGAGATGTCTTTTCCACGTGTTTGGATTCACAGTGAGTGTGCTTGTATTGATCATTGATTGAATTGGCCTTAAGATCAATATGATTTATTATATTAAGGTACAGTTCATCCAATAAGGAATATCAACCTTTGAGTTTCTATGCCACACAACACCTGAAGAATGTTGACATTCAAACCCCTGCTTCCAGTGGATGAACAGGAAACCACAGAGACATTTCTCTAAATACCTCTTTGTTTTCCGCACAAAACTACAGAAGGGTAATCTTGCGTGATCCGGTACTTTCAACTGGTCATCTGCATGGGATTGTTATTCGGTTACTTGGGTTGTGTGTTGAGAAAATGTGTATAAAAGGATACATCAAAAGTGACAATTTCTAAGCTTTTTTGTTTTCTGTTTAAAAAGACTTAGAATTGAGGCCCATAAACGAAGAATTCATTACAAAGCAAACATGCGTGAAATAAAGCTTAGTAGGTCTAAGTTAGAAAAACACAACACTGTTATTTCTTGAACACAGATATTTCAAAGAATGTTGGCCTATGTTAATTCTTAAGCACCACTTACTGTCACAGTAGGAATATATTGTATGTTTTTGTTCCGTTGAGCACAAAAGAAGATATTTTGTAGAAAAACAAACATTCCGGTACACACTTGAAAACTTTTGTAATATCTTCTACTATGGTAGTCAAGTTGTTTATATTCTTACAATTATATTAATGTTCAACCAATCAACGGTAAACAGATTTGGAATATTTTGTCGGTAAGTATTCCTTTGAATCAGAGCTATCGATAAAATGTATTTACGGTCCAAATTATTGCACAACTTTACTGTTGCACTATTATTCCCCAAGAGTAACTTTGGTCTAAATGCCCTCCTCTTCATAGTGTGGCATGATTGGTCCATTACTTAACCAATTCGAGGTTTTATTGAACACATCTCGACCGAGTAAGTGGGAGAAATTCAGATCACATGCTCTGTGCAGAACGGCTTTTAATTGAAGTCTTAAGAATCTTGTGCCGGTCACGTTTGCAGGACTCCTAAATTGAATGTTAGAGTATTAGGTTATCGGTCTACCTCTGATCTCAAAAAATTAATTTTACTTCAATCGCACATGAACAAAGAGATAGTTGGTGCTGGATTTAAAAAAAAACTGTCATATATATTTGTGTTTTTTTTAACAATCAAATCAAAATAATTCAACTTTATTTTCTGCACCAATAAATGAAAAACTGCTTAAATTTGCTCCAAAACTTACCAGCATTTTTGCCTGTCAATCACACACTGTGTGTTCACAGAACAGCTCATATAGATAGCAAGAAGCTTTCTAGAAACAGGGTTAGTTTTGCTTACATCCCGTACAAAGATAGGCCTATCTCTGCCGGTAAACACTGGGTGTGTCTCGTTCTTCAGCTTTCCTGTATCAATCTCAAGAAAAGAAACATTTCTTTTCTGCTTTTCTTTTGTGTTGTACCACTTGTAGTGGATTTTCCTGGCATAAAGGAACGAACATTAGTAGCTGTTAAGCCAGACGGTGTTCAGAGACGTCTGACTGGTGAGATCATCAAGCGCTTTGAGCAGCGAGGATTCCGATTGGTGGGTCTAAAGATGCTTCAGGTAAGTGACGCACAAAATTTTCTTTTCTGCTTCTGTATCTTTCATGTTTGTGAGACACACTTGCTTTGGAATATTTTTCAGGCTCCTGAGAAGTTGTTAGCTCAACATTACGTGTCGCTGGAGAAGAAACCTTTTTACTCCAGCCTGCTTCACTATATGACCTCTGGCCCTATAGTTGCAATGGTGAGGGCCAATCAAAAGCTGAGCATTAATACAGGACTGTTAAAGAACACTTAAATATGCAAATCTTATAGAGAGTATGAGTGAGATTCTATCATCATTTATTCACCCGCTGTTCATTTCAAACCCGTATGGCCTTCTTTCTTCTACAAAGGAAGATATTTTGAAGAAAGTTGGTAACTGACCAGCTGTGGTGTCATTCACTTCCATGGCACTGACCCAATACCAGTACAAGTAAATGGGTTCCTACATACCCACAATCTTCTATTGTGTTCTGATGAAGTAAGAAAGTCACCCTGGTATTGAATAAAAAGGTTGACTATATTTAACCAGAAAGTTTACTGTCACTCATGCATTAAGATGTATAAGATGAAATGTAGAACATATGACTCAATAAGTCTGAACTAAAATAATTCATATTATCGAAAGAAATGTTTAATAGCTACTAAATTCATCTGACCATGTGCAGGTATGGGAGGGGCATAACGTAGTGAGGTCATCTCGCATGCTGGTGGGGGACACAGATCCAGCTAAAGCCGCTCCCGGAACTATTCGAGGAGACTTCAGTGTGCACATTAGCAGGTATGAGGTTATATAGTATACATACATAGCAGATTTAGGCTAATAGTATACTATGCTGCATGGTTCTGAGTATAGACTATCTGTTTTTATGTACTGTATGTTATAAAACAAAATTGCATTATATGTGTGCATATGAATTAAATGGGATAAATAACATTGATGATGATTTTACATGTGTCTTTAGAAATGTTATCCATGCGTCTGATTCAGTTCAAGGAGCAGAGAAAGAGATTTCACTGTGGTTCCAGAGCACAGAGCTCATCGATTGGGAGGGATGTGATCACAGCAACCTTTACCATTTATAAAGATTTACTTTATAAAAGAGGGTTTTAATTGTGCTGTAGTACAAATGATATCTGTCGTCATTGCACATGATTTAATGTAAATAAGAGCTTCAAGGGTTTATTTTGCTGTAAAACTTGAAAATGAAAACCTTTCATGTTGAATATTTTTAATAGAAGTTTTTTTGTAATGCACGATGATGTTTCATAGGTTTCCAATGCAATGGAATGGTTACATTTTGAAGCGGAACATAAAGGTTTACTAGTCCCACCAATTCTCAACATTGTACCAAAACCTTGTTCGTTCAATTATAAATTACAATAAATAGATGCTGTAACAAATATGCAATGGATTACTGAATGAAAATTTTGCCAACCGCCATTCGGTATTCCGAAGTCAAATATTATTTACATTTTTTTGCCCACAGGTCTGAGAAACGGCTATATGCTCTTAAAGTTGAAAATTTGTGTTTCATGCAATTTTTGCATATTTGTGATGAATTCTATTAAAATATGCTTGAGTGTGTTAGCACAATGATACAAAGTGTACAATTATAATGAAAAAACACAGGTTGGCCACCAGAGAGCGCTGGTGAGACAGATCTAGCACTATCCTGTTGAATCAGACTGGACCAAATTTTTTGGGAAGTGCATTAGAATCTAAATGCCACTTCAACTGATCACTTTTCTAAAATACAAAAAGTCAATGTTTTGTAAATTAGAAACAAATTAAGAGGCTGTCTAGACCCAAACACCACACAAGATCATTGGGTGACATATGGGTTTAGATTAATGTGAATTGACAGCTTCCTGCTTTCAGTCCTTCTGGCCCTGCTGCCAAAAACACCACAATCAGATTTGAAGAACAATTTGTGTTATCAAAACAAAACACAATCAACATAAAGTACTGTGCAAATGAATCATGCAGGTCAGCATTTTACCAAAATAAATGTTTTTAAGTCAATAAAAACCATGAGTTTATATTTCCAAACTCTGACGTGCGTAAGACTTTTGCATATATTTATTAGTAAATAAGGTGTTGAAATGAGGTTGTTTAGTGCATTGGCATATTCTAAATACAGTATAGTGATAACTTTTCTCATCACGCGCACACACACAAACACGCACACCAAGCAGGTGGCAGTGAGCTTTTGTGTCTGAATAAAAGGAGGTCAAACACAGTATCACAGCAGGAGAGCAGAGTATATTTGAGCTGAGAGAATAAGGAATTACAGAACAGTATTCAGGCAACTACAGGAAAAGAGGTCCACTCAGAAGAACATTTAAATGTGTATTCATATGTACATTCAGTCCAATAAATACATAAATAATCAGAATAAATAAACAAGAGAAAACACAGAGAGTGTACAGTCATTTCTAACGTAAACCAGTATACTTCACTATACCTGAAGATACTGACCCTATTCATGCCCCACACGCTGGGCTGTTGTCCCCTTGAGTTTGTGTTGTGATGCCCTAGCGTAATATGTTTCAGTGGTATTTTAAGAGTATGTTGAATGCATTAGCTCTAAAGCTACATAGATGCCGTAGGGCATGAGCTCTAAATGCAAGTCCCAAAGTTAAAAGTTCTGAGTTATTTATAAATGACTAATCTACTGTAAGACTTCAGTCATGTTGGACAAGAACTAAACCCAACACTAAGATCTGAGATCTCCAGATGCAGTGCTTCAAGTCTCAAAACAGACATGCGTGTTTGTTTAGCACCGCGTTCAGTGCAAGTTTCCCCATATTCCAACCAGAAACCAATAATACTGTTTAACATCATCCTGACAGCCCCGTCTGTGAGTAAAGTTGCCCAAAGGAGGAGTTTCTAAAAGAACATTGTTACAGCAGAGACACAAGGTGAGAACAAAATGATGACATCACTTGTCATCAGCGTACCTCCAACTGTCAGGAAGTATCTAACAGAAAAGCATGGAGAATAAATGTGCTGCTACCGATTCAATGTGTCGATTAAAACCGCTTTAATGGTAGCACTCTATTTAGTCATGAGGATCTAGTCAGAGGTCAAATCTGTTCACTCTTCGAATAAAAACAGAACAATTGGCTCAGGTCTGCCCAAGTGTCTTGGAAAGTACAGCTTGGTTTTCAAGTGCACCCTTTCAACGGGCGACTCGATCCCTGCCTCCTCACTCCGGCGATCTTAAAAGGATTGAAGTAATGCAGTGCAGATATGCTAATGCATTACCTCAGCACCATCCAAATCCTTTAAATGACCCCCTCCTCCTTCATAACTGCTGATTCACTATCGAACTGTACGCAGCAGCTTCCATTTTGTTTCAGCAGTGTGATAAGCGGCTGGACCAGGGAAAACAAGAGATGGAGAGTTGGGAGAGCTGGCAACCCATGGCGAGGATCTCTGTGACTGAATACAATAACTTCTGCTTTCATGTGCGGCTTTGTATTTCTATTAATCTACCAGTAAGGAGGAATATCACTTATAAAAAATATAAATAAACTAACGGATTCTACAAAAAGCTAAAATTAATTAAAATCTATTTGAGGTTTATCATAAACATTAAGAAACATATGTCCAAACTGACCGAGAAATTGCTTTTCCCTTTTCTGCAGCTGCAAGACAGACCAATGAAGAGCAATGGGGAGACTCAAAAGAGGAAATGCATTCATGTTTCCATCACTGATTGTTTTTTTAAACACTGTACTTGTTTTTCTAAAGCTTGTGATAATGGTCATCTACAAATGATGTGCTAACCTTGCAATGAAGCGGATCAGATTACCTTCAACACCGGATATCTGTATGTTTGCATGGTCTGCTGTTAGCTTGCGGGATTTTTCTCAAGGAAAGGATGAGGGAAAATAACAGGTGCACGCATCTTCACAGTTTCACTCCTTTCTTGACTTAGGTCTTTACCTAAGAACCTTGTGCCTACTACTTCCCTCTCTCTACCCCTCTCCTCAGTGCGAGTCGGTCTCTCTGGGGCTATATCCGTTGGCAGGGGGCAGAAATGAGGTTTTAGACTCCGAGTCCTTGCTGAGGGCCCTTCTGTGGCGCGAGGCTCCTGTGAAGAGGCGGAAGGCGCCCCTGCAGATGAGGGAAAACCAGTACACCTGTGGTGCCATGAGCAGTGCTGCGCCTGCGTTACACTGCCAGGGCACAGACAGCGGCACCATGTAGAATGGGATGGACGCGTACCTGTACACATGCACAGACTAATTTCAGCACACACGTTTATACTGAATGAGTCATAATGCAGGTTCACGCATCTTTTTAAAGCTGCTTTGTTAATATCAGAGACACTTTAAGACAGTGTTGAAAGGAAAGAGTAAATAAGTGACAGAAACACAAGAGAAAGTAACAGACTAAGTGTTAGACTGTGATCATACCTGCCATAGGCGTAGTAGAGGTAGGGGAAGAGAACAACTCTGCAGATGAAGAAAGTGACCAGCATAAGAGCTCCATTGACTTTATGAAGGAGAGTGTGTTGCTGCTTGTACTGAGTCAAAGAAACACAGAGATGGCAAGAAATAGAGAAAACAAGAGTGTTAAACAGGTAGAAAAATGTTAATAGGCAGAGCAGTGCACCCAGGTGACCACCTTTGAAGTCCCATGAGTAATTTAACACAGTAAGTCCCATGAGTAATTTAACAGTGAAAGATATGAGATGGAGTTGTAATAAGACCCAAGTGTGTGAAACATTCTTTATTTAAATGTATTAAGGTCAATCAATCTGAAAATTGTAATATACACTAGCAAGAGAAGAGCTTAAAATCATCAATCAAAATAAAATAAGAAAGAAAGAAGCGTTTGCAGTACCTGGATGAGAATTTTTCCCAGGCAAACAAATGGAGTGCTGACTTCCGCCATGAACATCACACCCTGGAAATAATCCCCTTTACCCTGTCTCCAGAACTACAGGAAAAAGACCGAGCATAAAAAGACAGAAGGTAAGAAAGAGGCAGAAAAATCTGTAAATGTCTTGAGCAGAAGCACTGCACTGGTCTTATCAGTCCAAAACATTCACTGCCATTAAAGTACAGCTATGTATATGTCAGGTTGCAGTCTCCATGGCTACAGATGGAGAGCATAATGACAGGGTGAAAGTACGCAAGCCCATTCAGGACAAGTTTGACTCAGCCACACTTCACACCACCCACAGCGCACGATCCCATCAAATCACAATTAAACAGTCATGAAGCCAAAAGCTCTACGCTCAACACGGCCTCCGTTATCATATTTTAAAGTTATACATGCATTGATGCGTACAATAGTGTGCCCAACACTCAGCCCCCATCCCACTCACCACGGAGACGGGGAAACAGACGGTAACCATGACGACGTGGTGCAGGACCATAAGGAATTCTCTGCGCAGGTAGCCACCGATGGCTGACTTCAGTGGTTTGGTCTCGTCCTCGTGATCTTTGACCTGAAGCTTGTACCAGTGGCACATGAACATGGCGTAGATGTCATAGACGAAGTATGGGACTGCAAAGAGGATGTAGCTGCTGGTAAGCCAATGCCTGAATAGAGGAAGACAAACAAATGGATGAAGCCATCACTGAGAACGTAAGACACGGTCACTTGTGTATTCCCAAACTGAGAAGCTTGACAACATTTTTACTGTTCTCTGCTCATTTACATTGTAGGCAAAAAAGCATCTTGAAAACATTCTGTAGAATGTATTTTGTGTTTTACTGAGGAGAAAGTCAACAAGAGTTAATGATCACAGAATTTTATTTTTTGGTGGACTTTCAAATTTGACTTGCAAATCAGGCACCATATTGTGGAGAAACACATATTTAAAAACCAAAACTAAAACTAAAAACGTAACACCAAGAGTTTTTGTTTTGAATCACACTCAATCATAATTTTAAGGTCAAAGCGACTATATAAGTATAGTCAGATAAGTATTGCATTCAGCCTTGACAAACTATAGACATGTGCAACAAATATGCTTTCCCCACACGCTGACATGTTAACCACAAAGAGCAAATCACAGGATTCTACACATGCAAATCAGTTTTATGAATATGCAAATCAAGCAGTGACGGTGTTGAACAATTTCCACGACCAAGACGGATTTCTTACATGATCCTACATACCCAAAAGATGCACTTAAACTAATAAAAACTAACATTCTTTACGTGACACTTTACTTTTCTTGGCAAATTCTTTTGCAGATGTGTTAACAGTTCATAACACTCACATTGTTACCCAACTGCAACGCTTATATGAAAATAATTGAGTTTGCATGGTTAGAATCATTTACAAAACACGATGGCTCAAACCTATTTCAGCTGCTCCTCTTCATTAACTCGAGAATCTTCGGTTCGTGACACAAAATAAGCACGACACACACTTAAAAACAAGATAAACAATTCACTTAAGTGAAGAAAACTCAATTATAGCAATGGCTTTCCACAAACCATCTGTGTAAACACATCAGATACAGCTTTACAAGCCAAGATGGTCATATTTGTAATGACTCCTATTCCAGTTTAATAAGCAAGACTTGAAATAAAACTTTTAAAGAGGATTCCTCGGTGTATGGATGTAGTGTCTGGCCAGCCATAGCAGGATAAGCTCAATAAATGGTGCAAGTTATGGGTGTGACACACTTACATACATTACCTATGAAATACAAATATGAGACCGCTGACTAAACCCATCATGTAAACTACAAAGTCACCAGAAAGAAGTGATTCAGAGCACCTTGTCAGTCTCTCCCTTTCCCCTGCCTGGGGCGCCACAGTGGATTTACAGAAACTAATTAGGTTGAGAGCCTAATTAGATTAAACTGACACAAGGTGTGCATTGGAGAAACGGCACATTCTTAGAAGCGCTCAGAGAGGAGGGAATACTTCTCACTCCCACACATCTGGGAACAATTCCACACAAATAAGAGAATTCTCAGCTGTATACTTCAACACAAAAGTCAAGGATGGAAGGAAGACACACGCACAAGGGAAAACAAACAGACACTGTGCACTGTATTGGAACATCCAGTGTTGACATCCCACTATAACCATCGTTTAATTTACATATAGTCATATAGTCATAAAATATTACTTACTGGTCCTCAATGATGTCTTTACATGAACGGGCGATGATGTAGCCGGCGGAGGATGCCATAATGGCTTGAATGGAGGATACCAGTCTGAAAAAGGAAAAGACACAGTCAAGCATTAAAAACCATTAAGAAAAAAACAAATGACAGGAGGTTTCAAGAAACTTTGAGCAGATGATAGGATTGATTATACCCAGTTATTCTAAATGCTTAGAAATTTCTCATCAAAACATTACAGCGTAACAAAATTATTTATATTAATTAAAACAATTTATAAAATAACAATTTCAAGAGAACTTCACTAATACATGTTAGTGTTGCAGCCAATAAACATATTATTTTATTGCAGCCAATAAACATATTCTAAATTCAATACCAGGCCTGCCGACATCTTAATACATCTCACTTTCTGTAGGCCTTTACCTGGATGAGACGATGACAGCATCTTTCTCGCTCCACTTGAGCCCCTTTTTTAGGATTCGCTTGGACAGGAGAAAAAGGCCTGGGAAAAATATGGAGCCAGCTGCGACGATGCTCAGCATAATCCCGGGAAATGTTGCTCAACTTCACTATCTGTCTAAACAAAGATCATTGACATAAATGTAAGCGCTCTGTGTCATTTCACATCGTCCACTTTAAAGATCATATCAAGTCTTACAAACAAATCATATCCATATTAGTAGATCACTGTTCATATAGATTCTCACAAGGACTCCATTCCATCAGTGGTCTAAGTTATTGCTTTGTAAGGAATCCTTCAATTATTCATGATGGCTGGAGTTTAAATTACGTATGTCCAATCCATATTTACATTGAAGCAGAGGCTGGAATCGGGTGAGTGTCTGTACTAAAATAGACACGGAAAGGATTAGCAAGCCTGAGATTTAGAAAGATTACAGCAGGGGGAGAGGGAGGGGATGGAAAAAAAGAGGGTGAGTACAAGGGGTGAGGCATTCATTTTATGTTACAGCACATAAAAGTGAGGGTAACCTTGTAGGAGGAGGGGTAAAAGCTAATGCATTCCTGTGTGCACTACGGTGGTACAGTAAATCTGCAGTAGAAGGTCCATAAAATTTATCACAGGTGAATCAGACATCACGGCGAAAGAGAGACTAGAAATAAAACAGTGTGGCTGGCCATGCACGAAGAAAAGTTTCCTAGGAACCTTGTATGTTTATTGCTCAGTAAAACCATAATATATTTCTTTGCTTTTTTAAACAGCAACCTTGATGGCTCACACATATCTGGGAGACATCGCTCTGCAAAACGTATGCTGTCAGATGTCATATAGACCTTAAGAAAGTGACCATATGAGAGGTCAATTGTGGTCTGGTTGTTAGAGAGTTGACAATTGCATAAAAATTGTAAGTTACTTTGGCTAAATGTGTCTGCAAAATGAATAAATGTAAATGTAAAGTAAATGTAAAATGTAAGTAGCTTTGGATAAGAGCGTCTGCCAAATGAATTCATGTAAATGTAAAGGTCTTTAGACGATTTTACCCAACAGATGTTGTCTAGATCTCTCAGAAATCCTACAGACATGCTGTGCTGTATAGAAAATGTTTGCAAATAACAACATCATAGCAATATATAAGTCAAAAGAAAGCTTGAATAGATCCAGCAGGCAGACGACAGATTATCTCATCCAAACATGCACAAACCCACACTGCTTTTCAATCTCAGCATAGACACAGCATAGAATTACAAGTCGTAACAATTTGACATTATGAAATGGTTCATCATTACTTGTTAGTATTATGCAGTATGTTGGGGTGGTTAGAATGGTGACTTGTAACCATAAGGTTGCAGGTTTGAATCTCAGTGTCAACAGACAATGACTGAAGTGTGGTTGAGCAAGACACCTTACTCCTGTTTACTCTGCAGTGATGATTGACCACTGCATAATACTGTAAGATGCTTTTGATAAAAGCGATCTTCCAAATGATTAAATATAAATGTCTGTAGATGATTTTACACATCAGATGTTGTCTAGATCTCTCAGACATCCTACAGACATACCTGTGCTGTATAGAAAATGTTTGCAAATAACAACATCATTGCTATAAATACAAGTAAAACCATGGCTAATTCTACTAAAGCCATGAAACACGGGTGTTATTCAACTATAGAAAAAAGCTTAAACAGATTCAGCTGGCAGATGACAGATTATCTCATCCAAACATGTGCAAACCCACACTGCTTTTCAATCTCAAACACAGCATAGAATTACGAGTCGTAACAATGTAACAATGTAAAGAAACCCTCCGTCATTACTTATAAGTATTATGCAGTTGTGGTCTGGTGGTTAGAAAGGTGACTTGTAACCGTAAGGTTGCAGGTTTGAATCCCAGTGTTAGCAGACAATGACTGAAGTGTGATTGAGCAAGACACCTTACTCCTGTTTGCTCTGCAGTGATGATTGACCACTGCATAATACTTGTAAGTCGCTTTGAATAAAAGCGTCTGCCAAATGAATAAATGTAATGTCTGTAGATGATTGTACACATCAGATGTTGTCTAGATCACCCAGACATCCTACAGACGTTCAAAATGATTGCAAATTATAACATCATAGCGACAAATACAAGTAAAAGCATGGTTAATTCTACTAAGGGCGTGTTAGTCAACTACAGAAAAAAGCTTGAACAGATCCAGCAGGCAGACGACAGATTATCTCATCCAAACATGTGCAAACCCACACTGCTTTTCAATCTCAAAAACAGCATAGAATCACGAGTCGTTACAATGTAACAATGCAACAATGCAACAATGTAACAATGTTACGCAATCCTCCATCAATGCGGGTCACGTAGAGTGCGTCTGATTTACCCCGAAAGTACCGCAGACAGTATCCGAGCATCGTCTCGATCCGTCGCAAGCATGCCACTACCTCGTGGTCCAGCAGCCCAGCAGCATCCATCCTATTGCCCCCCCTCGTGCGGTCCAGCATCCGGATGGGATCTCTTGCGAACAGGTTGCGGACCAGAGGCCCGATCGCAGGATCCACGATGTGTGGAAAATAACCAAAACGGGGAGGCGCCCTACGACCCCCATCACGAGCGAGCACGCGGAGTTATTATTTTACATCTTTAAATAGGACAATGACACAACCAGCGCTGCGTTAAAGGGGGGGGGGTCGCACGAAGCATCGGGTTAATTCTGGAAGGGGGGGGGTAAGCAAGCCAAAAAAGATAAAGGCAATTACATTTGGGTTGGTAGGACGATTCCGTCACAGTGGGCAAGGAATCGGATCACCGGGTGGCATCTGGGAGAAGGTCCTCATGATGATGCTGATGTGATTCCTCTGTCGGGAAAAATAAGTGCCTTGATGTTGAGTCCAAATCTAAAGCACCGACGTCTTGAGACGTCTGATCTCTTCTCGAGAGGTCTGATCTGAGATGAGTGCATCCCCAAATCCACCTAGTCTTCCCAAAGCTCTTCCCTAAAGCTGATTCAGCACTGGTCAGATGTGACAACACTCGAACATTAGCCTTGCAAATCGCTTATTTAAATGTGGGTGCGCCGCGGGTACCTGCACCAGATGGATGGGGAGAGATGCAGGTTACTAGGCAACCGGTTTGGTCCCCGGTCCTGCATCCCTGACCACCTCAACATGGATGACACAAAACAGCGGGGACTGGAACAATCACGCCCGCATTTGACTTTAAAACAAATCTCGAAAGTTATCCTAATAATGTTTTTATTCTAATTCGCCTTTATGCAAACTGTGGCCCAGGGAATCGCGCTAGCATGTATGCTAGTGCTAACGTGACTCAGAGCATCGCTCAGAGGACAAATGCACGGGTTTTATCTCTGTCCTTACCCATAAATGTTAGTTAATAAACACAAATAGGAGAGCATGTATTCATAAGTGATGAGAAACGGTTAGGTTGACTTACTGTGCATCATTCTAGGGTGAACATCGGTGTTTTTTTCTGTCTAAAATGTGTTGACAAGAGATTAATTTTACTTTTAAATCTGCACCGCGACTCCTGGTTACTCGTCGGTGATTGGTTGTTTAATGCGGTCGCGACAGATTTTCCGCTTCTTGATTGGGTTAGGGGTTGACTGGCAGCGGGTTTGACCAATGGCGAGTGAAAACAAAGTGAGCTGATAGCGCAAGCCCACGTTAACCGTTTACGGTCCTTATTTTTGGAATTGGTTTGATCTAATTAAAAGTATATGTTTAATTTTATATATTGATTTTTGCACGTTACGTGCTGAGTGATCTGATTTATATATAATTTTTAATAAAATGTTAAATACAAAAAAATTGTTTCCACACTAGTTTCCATGCTGAACATAAATGGAGATATTTTGAAAAATGTTTGTTACCAAAAAACGACGGTATTAATTGACATGCGTTGATGTCCATACAATAGTTAATAAGTACAACTTTCTTCCGCAAATTGTAAATCATGACTTTTTTTATGGGGGAACTAAATTTCTGAATTTGTAAAACTAGGTTAAGCAATTAGAATTTCATGAGAAATGTTTAAAACATTTGCATGATTTAAAAAGATTTTATAATCAAAGAGACAAAGTTTCCAGTGTCTGCCTCTTTATTGTCCATTTTTTGCCTAATCCACTTTTCTTTTTTCTTAAAAACTTCAAGTATTTGTTGGGAACACAAAAGTCCAAAAACTCTTTTCTTCTAAAATGCAAAGACAAAGAAAGAAAATCTAATAAAACAGTTAACAAATAATAGCCATCTTAAATCAACTGTTCAATCATAATATCAAAGCCATAATAGTCATTAACACGAATATCAAGTTTTCAGCATCTTAAAATGTCTAACATCTATCTTACGACTAAACGAATTCACCATTTACTTAAAATGTTCACTTTCTGCTTGGCAGTCGGTAAGACTAATACGACTAAACCAACTCTTCGGTATTCATTCCTCTGCTAGATTTTCTACCCACACAATAGCTAAAGTGGTCATAAAACAATGTCAACAAAACGTAAGACAAAAATGGGTCACAATACATAAAACAGAAGCCTAAAAGAAAAAAAAGTTCCTACGATAAAATTAAATAGCAACAGCACATTTAAAGTTTCTAAAATAAAACTCCTAATGTACTGCAATTGCAAATCCAAGTGAAGTCATTACATACATGCATTCAGAGACATTATTGATAAGGAATCAGCCTTTGTTGCCACCAAGTGGTAGGACACAAATATTGTACTGGGCATATGAGTATTGAGCCTTCTACAATATATTCACAAAGAGCACCAGCACTTGCCCATGTACAACTTCTCTGCCTGGATACAAGTTTTATGTCTACAGTCTAGTCCATATTATATCATATGAAACCTGAGCTCTAGACGTTACTTTTACAAATGAGTCAGGGGGGATTAGGAGGTATTAGACACAACAATCAGCAGCATTTCCCCAACAACTATCTAAAACACATCGATCCGCCACTGTCCTACTAATCACTCACTCTGAAAACAAGTCAAGTAGATTGATACCGAAATTTTGAGAAAGACCAAAAAAAAAATATAGGGAGAAAGAGATTGTAGATCAGTGGTGTGGCTCGACAAACTTGATGTCATACGACTATTACAGTACATTTTTTGATAAAATGATTGGGTTCACTCTATACACACCAGCCCATTGAACCATGGGCCTGTTGAGGTAATGAAATATTTCCAAAGTACAACACTGCACATTCCCTAAACTCTCCACACACGTTTTCAAAAACACACAGACCAGATGTATCGCTCATGCTTCTATGAAACAGGCACATCTGGTCTGCCTAACATACACAAAACAAGCGGGACGAGACAACAATAAATTAAAAAGAAAAAATAAATAAGTTCCGACCAGAAAACGGGGTACTGGTGTCAATCTTGTTTGGTCCTAAGTGTGGGATGAGACCTTTGGAAAGAAGGTTCAGGTGAAGTGTCTTTGTAAACGACACAAATTTCTTTTCCACAAATAAAGAATATGTGTGAAATCATGTATACTGAAGAGTAGGATATTCTTCTGAACATAATTACCCATAAACAGCATTTTGAAACATCTCGAAAACTCATTTACCCACTAAATAAATTTGCACAAATGCAGGGTTCTCTACAATTAACAAAGAGATCGTAAAACAAAACCAAGCAAAACTCAAACTTAAAACATTTTTAACAAATTCTAATTGTTGTTGAACAGAAAGGAGGGGATTCTAAAACTGGGAAAGTAAAAAATAAGAAGACTTGGGAACTTTTAGTTACCCGGATATTAAAACCTAAAACCCGCAAAAGGAACACAGTGATAAAAGTCTTTAAACATGGTTTGGAGATAAACTGACAGACTTCGGATGGCCAAGAGGCTGATGCAATCAACTTCATATTATTTTTGACACGGCGCATTAAAATCGTCATCAAAGTCTCGTCAGTTGCATTATTCCCCATATCTGTATTGCACAACATAGATGTTGGCGCATTCAGTCAAAATTCTACAAGCCATGAGATTTTTCATGTGAAAAATTCTTTCCTGTTATCCTCAGCCCCAATGTCAGTATAAAAATGTTCCCAGCAGCATCAGATGCGTGATCAGTACTGTGAAAATGGAACTGGAAAAAGTTGTCTGTTTTTGGAGAAATCCCCTAGTTCACTTGGGAAAAGTGTGGTGGATTTTTTTAAAGCATACGATCCATCATCAATCATCTCCAATATAGGCCTGCTCCACATTTCCTAGAATCCCTTTGCAGTCTGCCTCATCTCTCTTCTTTCCTCGACACTTTTGAGGAATGCCAGGCCGTAGATCTGATAAAGAAAATAAGTTTTAGAAGACATCATTGAAGAATCAGTTTGTTAAAAAAAAGTTATGGGTTGTAAAGAATCTTGGATAGAAATAAAGCAGGAAACACCATCAATTGATCGCATTTACCTATTTTGAGAAGACAAATCAATGCAAATCAAGTTTTAGAGTTCCTATACTGACCTGATAAAGGTTTTGAAGGCAGCACTCTGGGGATTAATGCACAAAGGCACACGTTTGCCTTGCTGGTGCTCTGTTATAAAACGATGTATGAGCTCTGAGACAAAAAAAGTGAAAGGTCATTAACTGTACTTGAGCAAAGAAAAAATCTTTTTGTGATGAAGAGTCACCTTTGCCCTGCCAGACGGAGTGCATGCTCTGCTCATAGTTGTGGCTGAATGGGCGATCGGCGGGTGGTTCAAAGTCCCGGGTGTACACCCTACCGCTGGGTACGGAGTAACAGCACTTACACATGCAGGTGTGATACCTCAGACGACCCTCGTCCAGGTACGGGTGGGACAGGGCGTCGCTGCCCGAGATCCGCTTGGCCTACAGATAAGAGTGGTTCATTGCTGGTGTATAAATAAGTGAATTATATTAAAGGTCATTATCAATGACAACTCTATACATACCGGATCAAACACAAGCATGCGACACAGAAGATGAACTGCTTCATGCGTTGCTCCATCAGACAGCATGTACAGGACCGACAGTGATGGCTGGGGAGGGAGAGAACCCAACGCAAAATTACAATAGTCTCAATGAAGAGGCAAATTTTTTGGGCAGATTAGTCATTTTAAAGCAGCCAATGAAATACTACAAGGAAGAAAGCATTGCAGATCTAGAGAATACAAATGAGAAGGGTACAGAACTGGTTTGTGTGGTCCTCTTAAAATATGAGCTCGAGCTCCTTCACACGCAGATGACATGGCGGAGAGAGGAGGAGTTCCGAGGAGATCAGTGATTAGGTCCAACTGAGAGAAACACAAAGTGTATAACAAAAAAAAAAACAGTTGGGTGTGTGATTCATCTTTGTTACACATAAGTAAGTACCTGTTGTATGGGGCTCTGAGCCTGAAAAAGAATGCGACGACCCAGCAACTCGGCAAAGATGCAGCCTACAGACCAAACATCTATGGATGATGTGTAATGCTGGCACCCCATCAGGACCTCCGGAGCGCGGTAATACTGCGTCACCACCTCCTGGGTCATGTGACGAGAAGGGTCTGGCTCCTCCACTCTTGCCAGACCGAAGTCACAAATCTAAATAAAAAAGGAAGGTATGATTTCTCATCATCTCATTCACTTATGGGTTGAGTACCATTATTGCAAATGTGCTACCTTAAGCAGACAGTTGCTGTTGACCAGCAAGTTCCCTGGTTTGATGTCTCTATGCAGAATGCCCGCAGAGTGAAGGTACTTCAGTCCTGAGACACAAAAATAGACTCATAAGGACCTAGTGTCATCTTCGAATTTACTTTAGTTTACACAAAAAGTATTGGATACAAAACTGGTTTAACTCTCCAAGCAAGGAAAGTCAAAAACGCTGTAAATAAGATTAACAGTTGGGCAGGATTTCCGTAACAAGGGCTCTTTTCATGACACAGGATTAAAGCTTTCCAGGCTGATTAAAAGATGAATCCCATTCTGTGATGTAGTCAGAAAACACACAAATAACCTCTAGCTGACCAGATACTTTATACATCGCTTTCAACTAAAACAGAAGAACTGTTGTACACACAAAAGATGCAGCAGGGAGACTGAAAACAGCTTTTAATGGGTATGTCCTTAAATACAATGATGTTTGTAAAGTATTTAAATCATGTGTATTATTTGTTAAGTCTAAGTATAGGACAGTATATCATTTACTTGTTTTAACAGAACGGTTGTGACAATGCATTCATTTTGGCAACGTTGTCTTGTAACCATGTAATCATGTAAACATACTTTAAATCATGTAAAGCAGAAGAGTTATGCAGAACTCACCCCTGAGTATCTGATAGAGGAACACCTTGATGTGATCGGTGGTGAGAGGCTGTGGAGAAACGATGACTTTATGCAGGTCACTCTGCATGAGCTCTGTGATAACGTATCTACAACATCTTGCGTTAAGCAAATGACAGATCCTCAACTACTTTATAAACATTTATTATTAGAATAGACTTTTATTCCGTTTTCTTGCTTTCCAAGAATGTTTTGACACTTTCAGAAGGAAGAAACATAGAAAACTTTTAAGAGATGTCTATGCAAAAACATACATTAATGGCACGTTGACGTCCTTAAAATAAACAAATATTTAATCATCTTCATCCAGGGTCTTACAGATTCTCTTTATGAGCATTGATTTAAGAGTGAGACATAAAACCGAAGGATACATTTCCTCAAAGCAGTCGATCTGTGGAGGCTGGAGAATGTCAAGGGCAGACAGCACCTGTCAAAGCAAATACCCATGATTAAATCAAAAATACATGGTTAATCTCACCGGCTTGTACACAGATGCAAAAACATACGTTGTCATGTTTGAAGAAACACAGCATCCGGAGTTCCCTGAACACACGTTTGCAGGAGACCAGGTTCTGGAAGACATTTGGCATTTTCTTCAGAGCCACCTTACGTCCATCACGAGGGTCTGTAACAGACCTTCAAACCCAACATAAAACAGAGAACATCAATTACAACATTCCCTTCCTGCAGTGTAACCTTTGGGGAATTGATTTTGGATCAGTTTTGTGCTTCCCCAAGCAAACAATGTCAAGTTTGGATATTGGATACATCCATAGTTCATACATTGCGGGATGACTTCTGGGTGTAAGTTTATGAGCAAAAACACCACAGTAAGTAAGTATTAAAACATCACATCTCCATTTTAAACCTGTCAAGCCCTGCACTTACCAAACTACGCCAAATGCACCGTAACCGATAGGTCGATCGGGCTCCATTTCTGCAGGACTTGGAACCTCACTTGCTGGGTTACTGTGCGGCTGCGGGATAGCGGCCCCTCCTCCTGCACTGCCTCCAAGAGATGCCGGGTGCCTGGGAGTTCCGGCAGGTGCGTTGGGTCCGGTCGGATTTGGCGTTGCGCAGAGTCCTGTTGAGGTAGTGCCGGCCGTGGTGCTGACGCAAAAATATTTATGGCCTAAATCTGATCCAGGGAACAAATTACCACATACTGTTGGCCGAGTGGACCCATGGAAAGCCATCCTGGATCAAAACAAGAATACGGGTTTTAAGGTACAGAACTCCAACAAGCAAATCTGATGTACGAACTCAACTGTTATTGTGTTTGATAAACAGCCCAAAATCAATCTCCTTATTTCCTGAAAGATACATCATAAACGTAGATGGATATAATAGAGAATATATCAAAAGTATAGGAACATTACAACTTCTAAAACATACTCTTGTATATCACAAAACAAGTTGGAAGAACATCAAAGCAGTCTAACAACAGCCAAGTAAGAACAATTGTAATAAATACAGTTTAATGTGTGTGCAAGAGTATTGATTAACAATGTATTCTGTGCAATATACCAGTGTTGTAATGATTTTTTTATATAAATAGTTTACAAACAATAATCTTTGCATTTATGAATTTGCCAGACGCTTTTATACAAAGCGACTTAACAACAGGAAGATCCGACCTTTACTTTCGGAGGAAGCTTCACAAATCCTATTCCACCCTCTGGACTACTGCAATGCTCTGCTGCTGGACACCCAATGTGCCAAACCAAACCTCTGCAGATGAAGCAGCATGCCGCGGCATGAATGGTTTTCAAATAACCGAAAAGAACCCATGTCACACTTCTCTTCATCAACCTACATTGGCTCCCCATAGCAGCTCGCATTGAATTCAAATCTCTCAATGTAGCCTACATGACCACCACAGGTTCAGTACCGGGCAACCTTCGCGTGCTGATTCCAAGGTATGCGCCCTCCCGATTTCTGCGCTCTGTTAGGGAATTAAAACCTCTGTATCTATTCCTCAATGGTGGAACGATCTGCCCCTTACAACACGGTTGACACATTCAGTTTCTATCTTAAAAAAACATCTAAACTTTTCTGTCCACACCTAACCCACTAAAGCCTCTTTACTCGCTCTTTATATAAAATAATGAACCAGGTTTTATCTTCTAGTTGTCATTGTCACCTCGATTCTTCCTAAGTCGCTTTGGATAAATCGTCTGCTAAATGCCTAAATGTAAATGCAAGAATTATGCAGTGGATGGCATTCACTGAAGAGGAAACAGCGGGAAGGCAATCATTGTCGGCCGGCGCTGGGATTCAAACCCACAACCTTCCGCATCCAAGTCCAACTCTCAAACCACCACGTCTGATAATAAACGAAGTCGCACTTAACATTCCTCAACACGAACCCAATAGGAGAAATTCCCCATGAGACAAAGGTCCGTCGTGGTCTGGTGGTTACACAGTTGGACTTGTAAGCAGGTTGCGGGTTCAAATCCCAGTGTCAGCGGACAACGACGGAAGTCTCCTTGAGCAAGACATCTCACCCCGGTTTCCTCGGCAGTGACGGATGTCCACTCCACACGGCTTGTGAGTCCCTTTGGATAAAAGCGTCTGCCAAATGAATAAACGTAAATTTAAAATGCATTCGAAAAGGGTTCCCAAATCAAGGGTATGCCAAAGGTCTATGACCTTAAATCACGTGTCCTGGGTCAACACCAACAAGGCACCCTTCAAAAGTCAAGACATCTTTGCTTCATGTCTGGAGAAGAACCAACAGCATTTCCCAACACTTCCAGTTCCTTATCTTTGTCCGCAGTCTTCCTCCATGCTAACAGGCTAAAATGAGACACAAATTAGATTATATCACTGATTAACCCTCGCTTAATTCCCTCTACACACAAACAAACTCACTTTAAATTCAATTTCATATACAGTCTATTCAACCTCTATAAAGAGCTCGTAGCCTAGGCGACCTGACCAGCTGATGACGTGAACCCCCGGCTAGCTGGCTAGTCATTCGCTCCGTGACCTATATATGTTGTTTATGTTTACAACCCATATTTTTGCGTGAAAAATGCAAATATGCTCTCTTATGACGACAACGAAGAAGAAAAACGCAAGGTTCCGTCGCGGTTGCGGATGTTCGTCCGCCACAGATGTTTAGTAAAGTTAGCTTTAGCACAACAGCTAACCTCTCGGAGCTGACGGCTGAGGCGGCGGAGCTCAAATCGACACCGGGGATGCCGGCGGGCCGCAACGGGGTCTCTGCATGTTCGATCCTCGATGCCCGAACCTGACCGTCTCTCTCTCTCTCTCTCTCTCTCTCTCTCTCTCTCTCTCTCTCTCTCTCTCTCGGATCAGCTGTTGAAAGCGGTAGTGAAAGAGAAGGAGGAGTTGAGAGAGGGGGATGGAGAGATGAAGGGAAAGAAAGGAGGGATGAGGGGATGGGGGAGGGGAGGACCACCGGTGTAAACAATGTCGTTTAACCGTTCACTGTCTGGATGGATGGGGTCATGCATGTTTTTAGGATCTGTGAAGTTGGAGGGGATTCAATAAAGGATTCTTAAAATGTTAAAACACTCAACAGGTTTGCTGTTGTGTGACCCAGACAGATCTGCTGTGTTCTGATCCTTTCTGATCATCTTCTTAAGATCTGCATGACATCTGACAGCACACGGATGAGAGATGTCTTGCAGATGAAAGGGTATGCATGAGATAAATGTCTGCCAGAGGTATGTGTGTTATCGTGACATTTACATTTGTTCGTTTGGCAGACGCTTTTATCTTAAGAGACAGTATTATGCAGAAGTCAGAGTAAAGACGTGTTAGGTGTCTTGCTCAAGGACACTTGAGTCATTGTCTGCTGGCATTGGGGTTCAAACTCGCATCCTTCTGCTTACAACTCTATAAACACCAGACCACGACTGGCCCAGACATATTTATTAAAGTGTCTAGCACAAATTTTAATCTTCTTTCATTTTCACTTTTATTATGAAAGTGATGGGACATAGAGCCACGTCCCATCAGAAGTGTTTGTGCTGTGTGCACACACACCAATTGTGAACACACACACACCCACACACACCAAATGTGAACACACACCAACCGTAAACCGAACAACTATTGTGAACCAAACACAGTAGTGAACACACACAGCAGTGAATACACATGCAGTAGTCACACACACACACACACACACACACACACACACACACACTGTAGTGAATACACATCCGTAGCAGTGGGCAGACATTTATGCTGCGGTGCCCGGGAGCAGTTGCGGGTTCGGTACATTGCTCAAGGGCACCTAAGTCATAGTATTCCGGCCTGAGACTTGAACCCACAACCCTAGGGTTAGGAGTCAACCACTTGGCCATGACTGCCCATGACTTTATTTTAATAAAGGTAACAGGTTGCAGATTATTTTTCTAAATAAGTAATTCATATTCAGTATTTAGCATTAGGCCGAATATAAAGTTATAAATTTGATCCAAGGTTACACTTTCTGTATCAAAATTTGGTAGTTAGAAAGACCTTGATTTATTGGATCCAGTAAAGACTTACTATGTGATAAATGTACATTTTTTAATTGATAGGTTCAGAAGCAGAAAATGAAATAAGACAAACTGCTTGGCCTCTACACACATTTTAATGATGAAATGCATTTAAAAAGGTAAGATGTACCGTTCTTCATTATTCCATGTTTTAAACTTTGATTAGTGTGTAATGTTGTTGTTAGAGCATAAGGAATATCAGTGAAATTATAAAGCTTGCAGTTCAATGCCAAGCAAGATATTTTATTTAACAGAAATCGTAAACATTGTTTGGACTACATCCCTCTAGTTCCTGCTTTAGTGACATCACTATCACGGTTAACCGCCTCCCACAGAACCCAGAAGTGGTCGAGTTCCCACAGAGAAGAGGAAAAGATTTATTTGTTGAGTTTGTTTGTTTGCCGCCATGCTGTCCTTGAATATTTTCATCCACATGTAAAACTATGTGCAGCACATTTTACTGAGGACAGCTTCCTTAATCTCTATCATTTCGATGTCGTATTTATTTACACAAAGATTACTCTTGAAAGATGGAGAACTTTCCTCTTTTGTTAATGGACCACAACAGGTAAGTGTATTTTATTATCTATGTTGGGGCGTTTAACAGTTTCTGTAACTTATTAAACAAAGGGCAACGCTGTTTAGCTTTGTTAACTAGATGATAATGATACGAATCTTGACAAAACTTTTAAAAAGTGTAGTTATTCAACCGCACACCATTGATTTTTGTAATTATCAGTTTTATTTAATTCTTGATTATATTTATCGTTTGTCCACATGATAGTTTGGATCGGGGTAAAGTTTAGCTGCAGACACGTGAATCATTGTTCAGTGCAAAAGTTCTACTCAATTCTCCTCATCTATGTTCTTCGGGTCTAATTCCGGCTCAAATTAATGACTCTCCACATTATTATAAGAGGCGTCATCTTTCCGGGCAACACATACTTAGCTTCTGTCGAATCACAAGAGGAACCGCTGGCCCAATCAGAACTCGTAACGTATTTCTGAAGGAGGGACTTTCATCATGACGGGGAAGTTATCAGCAGTTTTTATGAGAAAATAAAAAGTATACAGATAGGTAAATTTTATGATAAATAAGAGTTGTTTTTTCATGCGAAACATTAACATATGTTACATTACACAGAGTAAACACAATTAAAGCTTCCTAAACACGTGAAAAGTGGGACGATTGAAATCATGCAAAACTTTCTGTTTTGTGTTCTGCAAAAGGTCATACAGGTTAAAATGACACGAGGGTGAATAAATGATGACAGAATTGAGTGAACTATCTTAAAGATACCTGAATTGGGGCAGACCAAATCACAATTTTACTATTGCTAATACAACCTAATTTTCAAGTTAGATTCCATATCTAACTACAAAAATCTGTGATGTTTCATAAAGAACAACCGGATACCAAAAAGATTCCTAAAAGTTTCAAAGCACAGTTGAAATGAATACTCTTAAATGCAAAGGAATCTACACATACATAACACAGAATATCACAAGAGAGGCTGTAATTAGTGAAATGCAGTGTAATTAGTTAGCGGATCATTGTACGGGAATTTATTAGGATAAGAGTAGGGTCACCAACACATATTGGCGGAACAAGCATCAACACAAACAGAACTTGAAATTCCTATTCAGCTTGATTAACATTACAATGAACCTCTTTACTTGAAAACAAAAGCTAGTAGATAAACCATGATCAATGAGAATTGTAGAAAATATCAACAGAGGCATTTAACAATATGCTTTCGCAGTATTCACGTATACTACATACATTACAAATATAAATATTTTCAAACCCTTACATACCTTGGAACGGATTAAAGACAGAAAATGGCACCATATTTGATTCCCTCAAAGTGTCAACTAATGTTAAGATCATTTATATCGGAATGATCTCTTACAACAGAGTATATTCGTTTATATAATGCATCTTTTTCATTCTCATAAGTTGATGTGAGCTGTAATGATACAAGTAAATGGTTACCAGGAAAAATGTGTTATCTCCACTCAAAGTATTAACTGGAACAGTAAACATATAAAACCAGAGTGATCTCTCCATAGGGATATAACTGACACCCAAACAACTCATCCATCAGATCGTCTTAAAATGAATATCAGACTGCACCATCAGAACTAATCAAACGATTCATACGAGGAACACCAGATGCATTGTCAGTTTGTCTGTTCATAAAAATGAATCTGAAGCAGGATGATGTTTCTTGAGTTCATTGAGATGTCATACTTTTAAAGAAAGTCATTAAATTCAAGCACAGTGCCAGGAAGATTTAAGGTGGATGGGAGGGGTTGGGTAAGAAGGAGGTTTCCTTTGTGTTGTCATTTCCATGGCAGCCTAAAGTGGGAAAACATGGAGGTTGTATTGGTAATGTTGATTTGCATAAACCTATGCTCCTCCTTTATGAAAATTCCTCCATTTATAAACAAATTGCACAAAACACAGAATACAATGCCATAAATACAAAAACATGAATAGAACGCATTACCTAATTTTAAGGCTGGGCAATACTGCTAGAACAAATACCGTTTATATCGTCTTTTCCCCGTACATGCACATATAGATGTTTAATAAAGTTCTATTTTGTTTATACAAAAACAATTGAATTACACAAAGAACTTTGAATGACAACACAAACTGAGCAGAAGAGAACTGATCAACTCATTTTTGCACCTGTAGTTTAAATTTTAGACAATGTTAAACAACTATTAGGCACAAATTAAAACACAATCATTGCGATATACACAATGATCCCTGGATCTTTATATTCGGAATGTTCCACCCACTTTTCTTCTTTCCTCACCTGTCAAAGTTAGACCAATCCTCTTGGACATTTCTCTCTATAAATTCCCATCTCATTCACACCACCCCTCTCTCTCCTGGTGTGCTGTCAGCTAGCTGTGGCTCTGAGGAGCAATACTGGAGCAGTCAGTGACCAGCAGACCAACCGTGACTGGAGGGCTAGAAACAGGAGTCGCTGCGGCCACATTCACCCCTGAACTGCTGCTGATGGGACAGGGCACATTGGGGTCTGTCTGGTTGGCATGTGTGGCCATGTGACCCTGCAGCTGTGTGGGCGTTTTACAATGCACCCCGCACAGCTGGCACAACAGCACCCCCCCTGGCCCGGAACCACGGCCGACGCCACCCTCCTTCCACTCTTGCCCGTGGTGTTTCTGAGCGTGAACACGCAGGTACGTCAGCGTGGTGAAACCTATGTGGACCAAAATGTATTTTTATTAAGAGTAAAACTAGTCGATTCAAAATTCACGAATGAAATAAGCAAAAAAACTTACTGCGGTTGCAAATGTGGCAGACGTGATGCTGCGCCTGGTTATGGACCCTCATGTGATCTGTGATGTAAGCAGGCGAAAGAAGTTTGCCGCATATGTGGCAGGGAACCTTATCCTCGTGTCTGATCATATGAGCTCGTAACCGGTCTTTAGTAGCGAATGCCGATTCACACGTCTGCAGGGACCAGAAACAGTTTGTCTTTATGTTACAGGAATATAACAACATGAAATTCTAGCTGCATGATTATATATAAGATATTAAAAAAGACAAATGATCAATTGATGAACGTGTTTAGTAAAAGTCCTTTTCTCTTAGTGTTAATTGTTATGAGGTGTAGTATGATGGGTCAAAAAAACTAAAAATCTTCCTATTGAAAAAAATATTGCACAAAATAGACCTTTACAAAGGTAACATCTAGTAATTTTAGAAATTTCTTTATGGAACAGCCAGAAGACCTATTGTTTCACACACTCATGTGACCACGATAATAATGAGACTTTTTGCTATTAGACACCACATTGTGGATAATAGTTTTAAATTACGGATACACACGTCTTCGTTCTCTCCAGTAATCCAAACCCATTCCCTATCTGACACACACATCGTGACTCATCCTCAGCTCACGCTAAAACAGACACATAAGGCTGCAGCCCACATACAGGACCTATCACATATGATAAAAAATACTTACTACAATAAATAAGCACTTGGTAACAATAAATCCATGTAATATACTCCAATACATTACTTTAATGTTGCAATGAGACACATGAGATATACTGTTTGCCTTGAGTTTAATAATAAACTTTAGTAAAATTAAGTGAGGATGAGTCAAACAAATGTTCTGGATTTGAGAGCGCTTCTATCAGACCTCATCATTTACCCAGTCACTTCTATTTTATGAGCACAAAACCAATGCAAGTGAATGGATACGGCTGTATCAATCATTCTTTAAAATGGCTTCTTTGAAATTCAGCAGAAGAAAGAAGTCATACAGGTTTGGAACGATAATCAAATGAAGACATTATGTATTAATTTTGGGTGAACTTTCTCTTTAAAATCCCAGAAGTGACACAGACGTGGTCTTTACCCTTAAATCATTTAATAGGCCAATTAATAAATACAAAGATTGGATAGTGGATCCACATAGATTCAAGAAGTTAAAGACCGCTATAATCACCAACAGAATGAAAAATGGACACTGAGTACTGTGCATATTGATTACCGGACACTTGAAGGGTCTTTCTGTGGAGTGGACCTGTCTCACATGACTGTTAAGATGGTCGGGCCTGGAGAAGACAAAGAGAGGACTCAAAGACAGAATACAATGTGTACAAAACCACAATAACTGTGTCTGTATGTTGCACTTTATCACCATGTGAACCAGAGTCAAAAAAGAGACAGAAGGAATTATAAAAATATTAAATGTGCACCATTAAGATGAACCTTTTATGATTTATCGAGTTGTAATACAATCTTTGACAAGTTATTTGTGATAAAAATATACTTCAAGACACTAAAAATGTCTTGTTATAACAAGTAAAATGTCTTATTTTGACCATTAAAAAGAAAGTAACACCATCTCAATTCAGAATGGCTCATTGTTGAAGCCTGCACACTGATGTAAATGTCTCTTTATAAGGCATAAATAGATTAATACAGACAGCAGGTCACTAATTCCTCATCATACTGACCCATTTTATACCTTAAATTAGTAATTAGGGCATCTCTCTATAGCTTTTAGTTTAACAATATCATTCACAGTCGTCGACCACTGTCAGAACTACAGTAAAATGCTCACTGTTGTGACCTGATGTAAATGAACCATAGAAATAAATTACTCAGTTTGCTTTTTGAATTGATGCTCATGTGTTTTTTGCAACTGAGTGCAAATGTTTATTTCCATACTACACATGTTTATTGTCATATACATTTGTGCCTGTGCATAGGTATCAGACACAAACATCTTACCGTGAGAAGCCCTTGGCACAGTGGGGACACACGTATGGTTTCTCTACCCCTCCCTGATGTGACCGGACGTGATAACTCATCCGATCCTTTCTCTTAAATCTCTGCTGGCAGATCGGACAAGAGTACGGCTTCTCGTCCGAATGCGACAGCCGATGCCGGTTCAGATGGTACACGTCCCTGAATGCCTTCCCACAGGCTTCGCAAGCATGGTTCTTCCTCACTGGATTGGGGTTCGGATTGGGATTAGGATTGGAGGTTACTGGCAGAGGGTTTGTTATGGGGATGGATATCTGGATTGGGGTGGGATTATTAAGGTGGTCGTCAGGATTGCTATTAGGAGCAGCCTGAAAGGAAAGTGAAACATTTCAAAATGTTAACGAAATTGTGAGTGGAGACACACTTCTGTAAATAAAGATTTCAAGATTTTACTTCTTAATCTGTCCTATGTTAAACAATTCATGAAACTTTTCCATACATGTCTGTCATGTTATTGCATGAATTGTTAGGATTGTGCTAGGATTGGTTGGGACTTGTCTTGTATGAAGCACTGCATAAAAGAGTCGGCAAAGTTATTACATTTAATATATAAAATAAGGTCAAAAAATCTATTTAGGATTTCACCGATGTCTGTAATACAAATGTTTAAAATTATAAAAAAATCTTAAATCACAAATATCTGCTGACCTACTAACCAACTGACTGTGAATGTTTGATAAATGAGGTGAACGCAGGTATAAAACCATGTTACACAACCACTGACGCATTAGCCTCATTTTTATTGACACTAGGGAATGTGTAGCTAAAGTTTTGATTGCATTAGAGTTAGAGAACAAAGAGCAAATGAAGAGATAACAATGAAAAAATTGTGAATCGAGGACATGTTGATTTAGATGTCTGGCTTGGGTATGCAAAATATGCAAAAAAACAAACAAACCTGCACCATTGTCCCAGTAACCACCACTGCTGTAGGGAGGGGTTGGGTGACCGTCATGCCAACCGTTGCCGGGGCTATAGAGACGGCAACTGTCTCTACCTGCGGATTTCCAAGAGGGGAAGGATGGATCATGGAGTCCACTGCTGTGGGAAGAGAGGCCGGTATGGACAGATGAAGAAGAGACAGAGGGATGGTCTGCCTCTCCACTCGTGCTCCGCTCTTCGCTCCATCTAATTTCTCTCGGGCAGCCCTGTCCTTCATCTTCACGCCGGTGTGGACGGACTGGTGACGCCGAAGGTTATAGCTGTTCTTAAACTGCTTGTTACATATGGAGCAGATGTGTGCGGGCCGGGCCGGTCGGGTTACCGGTTTCACTGGGAAAGACAATAAAGAGAGAGACGGTTAAAGGCTGGGAAATCTCGTCCAAATTGTGGCTTCCCCGAAACAAATCGAACATGCTCAATTCTTTTCTCTCTCTTGGGGCATCCTGAAGCTCATTGAAGTCAATGCAACGGCCTAACCTCTCTCCTCGAAACTCCACTCCAACCCTCCCGTCACCCCTCCCTCACCGGGTAAAGGCTCCTCGCTCAACGCCGCTGTGTCCACCGTGGATGGGGGCGGGGGTATGTCCTCGGGAGGCGGGTCCTGAGTGGCATCCGCCAGTTCCGGCAAAAGATCCGATTGGAGGGTGGCATCATTTTGGGACTGTGAAGGCGGAGTCTGTGGTTGGAAGGGGCAAATATCAAACATTTGAACATTCTTTGCATTTGACGGAAAGGACAGAATTGACCAATTATTAATCAGCACTTACAAAATAAGGGTTAACCCCCCCCCCAAAAAAACCATTGTCTTACCTGAAACAGGAAGTTGCTCCAGGCTGCATCCATGTTGAGGTGTGAAACTGTACAGGTGTGTTTAGACTAAACTATTTTTTATTTTAAAAACTATTAATACAAAAACATATTAAACGACCGCACTGATATATATACATATATAAAAAGAACAATATTGTGCAATTCAACTGCATTAAAAATGAAAACAAACACACTCGATTTTGAATGATGACGTAACGTTCTTGAATTACAGCCGTCGATCTGTCAATGCAATAAACGGATGTGACATCTCATTATCATATATCTGTGGCTCGTCATTATTAAAGATAAATTACATATTTTACTGCAAATAACCCTTCCTCATTAATGACACAACCATGTGAAATAACACATTTTTCATGCAAAATAAAACCATTTTCAAAACAAATGGCAGTTTAGTGTTTGCTTTGCCACAAGCGATCTCGTGGCGTGGGTAAAAACACAACTATCATTCATTTTTATTAGAATATTCTCCATGAAGGCCCCGAGCGGCATCTGTCGGAGCCTCGGTGTTGCGTAAATCCCGCTCCCGTTTCGCGAACGCTTTACCGGTCACTGTCCGTGGCTCCGCCTCGGCGTTTCAGGATGACATTTTTCCTTTTTTTCCCCCCTGCAACACTCTCACCCTCCCACCCTCGCTCTTTCTTCCTTTTCTTTTTTTATCCCGTCTTCTCTGCCCCGCTATCTCTCCCCCACCGCCGTGTCCCCCTTGTTTTAAAGGGAGGGTATATTTCGAGAGAACACCCCCTCCGTGTCTTCGTCCCCTCCTCTGCGCGATGGATCCGAGCTCGGCGTCGTCCTCTCGCGCCCCTCCGTCAGAGTTCGGCCGACGCAAATTACAGCGCGAACCGAAAGCGCCGAGGCGTTGCGTGTTTAAAACGCGCACGATTGCCGAACGCGCGTCTGAGAGCAGTCGGATGGACGCGGATCCTTAAAGGCGAAGACCGCTGAACAACAAGAAGCGACTCCGGATTACAGACATCATCATAATCCAGCGCCACCGCTGGAATTTCATCCAGTTGCAGGAAATAATCTGAGATCCAGTTCACGGCAGAGATATGTCACATATATTTATTGTCAAGTATTCTATGGTACAAAATAAATGTTCACATTTAGAAGTTCTATACCTATAATCCCCAAAGTACACGCACGCACGCACGCACGCACGCACGCACGCACGCACGCACAGAGAGAGAGAGAGAGAGAGAGAGAGAGAGAGAGAGAGAGAGAGAGAGAGAGAGAGAGAGAGAGAGAGAGAGAGAGAGAGAGAGAGAGAGAGAGAGAGAGAGAGAGAGAGAGAGAGAGAGAGAGAGAGAGAGAGACAGACACACACACACAGAGAGACAGACACACGCACGCAGGCACACGCTCAAATACAACATGTCTACACCCCTGTAATACAATACTAAACTGATAACAGAACCACACACATCTCTATTATAACAATGGCTTCATGGTCTATGAACTTCTATTTAAACCGATTTGCAACCAAACAAATATGGGTAAAACATTGGTGGACATCCTAAAAAAGACAGACGTTAAATATGATACAGATCTTTCGCAATTAAATATCACGGTTAATGATAATCAATCGCAAAATACAATAATACTCAGGTGGCTGACGTGTGGAATGTGTGTTTTTGTGTAATAAATGGTGGTGTGAAATACCAGAATTTTCCTAAAATATTTCTGAGTCCCTCCGTTTTATAAACCTCAAAATAATATGACACCTTAAAATGTATTGATCCTCTGCCATCTCATTCTGCGACTGATTCAACTCAGGGAATGGTTTACCTAAAATGTAAGTTGTGTCATTCTTTACTGCCTCTTATTTCAAACCTGCATGCCTTTTTAGAGGTATTTTGAAGAATGTTGGTTACTGGTACCCATGCCACAGTTACGATCATTACCAGCGATAAAACAGCCAAGCCGGAGAAATATGAATGAAAATAATTTGCCAGTGTATATTCTCATTGATATTCTATATTTAAATAAATATATATGCCTAGTACTTAGACTTTGAAAGGTCCCATGATTCATTTCCTTTCTTCATCCTACACTGGCCTTCAATATTCTTTTGACCACCACCATTGTCGCTTTCTCTCCACCTAAAAGCACCGTTGCCCACACATCTTTTTTCCGCTTTTGTCTTTTTTTCTTTCTTATTGTGCTTTGCTTTTCTCTCCCTCACGATCAGCCACATCGATGGCGGCCATGTTGCGGGAGGCTGTGATGAGGTGCAGGAGACTTATGCCAGACTTCAGCAGACAGACTACACCACACACTCCCAGCAGCCACTGCAGCCACACTGCGCAGAGAAAGGAAATAATGATGGGTATTCTCACCAAACAGTATGTCTTATTTAAAAATACCATGATGCCAGTAATATTTTATGTATTTAGTACAGAAATATTATCAAACATTTATTATTAGTGTTGCTTAAAATAACAAAACAATACAATATAAACTGTTATAAAACAGATTGATGTTTCTCACCTTGGGGTTCCTCAATGTAGTACATTATATACAGCAGACAGAAGAACAGCTCATTCCCCATACACATGAAAAACAACACAGGCTGTGGACAAAACACTTTGTGTCATTTTAACATTATCCATTTTAACAGTACATTGTAAACATTGTAAACAACAACTTCATTTGCAGGACTCTTTGTTTTTGCCTAAAAGACTAGCGGCTTTGCATTTTCTGATGAAAATATTTGCATTAGATCTGAGCAAGACAAAGCTGCTTGGACGCTGCTTAAGCCGAATGGCGTTCGTCCCACCGACAGCCAACAGTTATATAGAATTAGAGAGTCAGAGGGGCTATTAACTCAGCAAGTCATTGTAACTTGAGATGTAAAAAAGAGATGTGACCGCATGCACATGCCACAGATTTTGATGAACAAAAGGGAAATTTTTTTGAATAATGCTTATAACCACACAGTTCTGGACATTATTGACGACAGAGGAGCTTAATACTTTGTCCTATTGAACACAAAATAAGATATCATGAGGAATGTGAGATCAATGTTTACTACTGTGGTTGTCAATAGCGACCAAAAACTGTAACCAGAATTGGTCAACTTTCTCTGCGTTAATCAGAACATTGAAATATATACATGTTTGTAACCACGAAAGAGTTAGCAATTCATTAAAAAAAATTGTGTGAACAGCCCTTTAAAATCAGTCAGTGGGATGCTGAGTTTACACTTGGAACAATGTGTGACCTAATTGTGAAAAAAAGTGTGTTACCCTGGATGTGTAGTACAACCTCAAGATAGGATTGCCAGAGAGGTCAATAGCTTTGTGACTTGTTGCTCCTTTCATCATAGAACTACCAGAAACAGGGAAAAAGAGATGGATTGTAAACACTGAATTCATAAGGGTCCCACAGGTACGTCTCCCAAAATACACTTCTCTTCGGTTTAACAAACCTGTGCAGGTGCAGCCAGTGGCTGGCCACATCCAGACACATGCTGAGCTGGAACAGGAAAGTGTAGGACGGATACAGCAGTGCCAGATTCACCAGCAAACACATGGTGGCACATCGGTCTGTCAGCATGTCAAGCATGGCACCAAACTTTGTGCCTGAGCAAAGAACAAAATAGAGTGAGAAATAGAAACGGGGATAAAATGAAACACAGGTCTATAGATAACAACCTTGATTGAGAGCACGGGCTGCGTGTCCATCGAAGGCATCCAACAGAGCACTTAGTAGGTAACAGAACACGGCTGGACCTGGGCAACAGGGCATCAAGTAGAAGGAGAGCAGAGCCAGGAAAATACGGGCATATCCTAAAAAGAAGGGAAAAGGGTGTTTGATGGTGAATTAGTGGGGTGAATTAAGGGATAGTTTACTCAAAAATTACTTTTATAAGTTTCTCACTCATTGATGGTTCCAAACCTGTATAAATGTATTGCTTTGATTCAACACTGAAAAAGATATTTGGAGAAATGACTGTAATCTAACAGTTCTTGGAGCCCATTGACTACCATTGTGTTCAACGATGAAGATAGCCAAAGTACCCTGGAACTTTGCGCTGTTGCAAATTCTTCAAAATTTCTTCTTTTGAGTTCAAAAAAATAGACAGGTTTTTTCCTACCTAAATGGGGTCCAAAAACGAATTGGTTCCACCATTCTTCTAAATATCTGTCTCTGCGTTCACCAATGGAACATATACAGGTTTGAAACCCAAATGCGAGTTAATGATGACATCATTTAGGTGATTTATACCATTTATTGTGAAAATACAACTATTATTATTTATAAACAAACACAAACGACTTTTCTTAAAAGCTAAACGTTTTCAATACAAAACATTAAAACTGTGTTGTTTTGATCAACAACACGCATTCAGAAATGGACTTTAATAAACATATGTTGTTTAAAAACGATTCATTTAATAAAACAAATGATGCGGTTAAATGACACACGCTGCGCAAGTAGTCAAACCGGAAACCTAATCAAACCGGAAACGATGAATTAACACTCACCGATCAGATTCGGGACGAAAAGAAAGATGTTTTCCTCGGTCATCGTAATGTTTATATATGGAGTGAGCTGTCCGAGAGCTGAAGTCACTTGTCTGGTTTTCTACTTCCTTCTTCAACCCTTCATCTGACTGGAGAAACAAGCTTGTGACGTCATGCTTCCTGTGTGAGGGCACGCTGTTAAAGGAATCCTTCCCTTTAACTGACACACATGACAGAGCTGACCTGAGATCAGCTGTGCGTCACTGGGGGGGGGGCACTTATTTATTTCTATTTATTATGGCATCTATGTAGAATTATAGGGAATCTACTAAAAGCTTTGGAGGATGGAATTCCAAAGTTTTAACTTAAGATATCCTAAATGACAATTAAACAATTTACCTTTTCATTTAATTATCACAAATAACAAAGCAGTTGTTTTATATGTTTTATACATAAGGGCTATAAATGAAACGAAATGTCATTAACATGATAAAAAACAAGAAATGATGCACCCCGCACTTTACATTGACACACATTTTAAATTAATGTTAATTAGAAAAGTTGATTTTATGTCATTTTCTGTTCAAGATGTTTCCCAAATAATGTTCTGCATATTTTGGTATTTCTAATAGTTCAAGGAATTTGACATTTTGTAAAAACTAAATGTCACATATTAGATTACATGTCATAAGCGACCGCTAAACTGTGCATTAACAAGATTTAAGTATCCTAAAATGTTCCATTGTAGGTTTAAAAGCACTTACATGCATCAACATTTCCTTTCTCTATAAAGCTTTAGTTTAAGCTTTTAACCAGATATTTTGAATAATAGCATTCATACACAATTTTAATAGATTATTTTTAGAAGTCATCCAGCAGTTTTTCCCAAAATTGTATTCAGGATGCTCTGTTCACAATACAATAGAGGAAAAATGTATAGAACAGTAGAGAACAAATGATAGGCTTTTGTGTCCCGATATAAATAACCCTCCATCAGACCCGACATGTGCTTTTGGCAAGCACCCACTCATTTCCACTTAGTATCGCCTCTGTCTCTATGGAAACTGTCTTGTTTTTTTTTTTTCAGATAGCATCACCGTGGTGAAATCCAGATGTGCATTTTAGCCATTCAATAAACAGGGTTCGAAAACAACACGTGCAGACCAGACATGACACATGAGAGCTTAGTTTTGTATCCTTTTTAATAACTTGTTAATCATTTACTGTACAAGTTCTGTAGCCCATGAGTTTTCCTGTACTCGTTTCACCTGAATGTAATTTGGCCTTTTTCGGAGCCTACGGCTCTGAACAACCACACTCTTCCTCAGCTTTCAAACATCACAATTCAACATTTCAGGATACAGACACTCTTTCAAATATCTGAGATGATAGTTTCACCTCCACCCTCGTTCAAACACTGCAGGATGACAACAATGTAATATCTCTTCCACAAGTCTCTACCACCAGATATTGACAACCCGTCTCTAGAGGATACACCGATAATCCAGCATGTTTTGCTTTAAAAACATCACATGGTGGCCCAGAGCTACAGGGTGGGCCGGGGTGTAAATTTCCCCCTACTCTGTCCATAAACGTGAGCAACTGATTTGCTGTGAATGAGGGCAAAAAAGAATAGTTGTGCAAGAAGGAAGGAAACACTGAAATGGAGTAAGAGGTGACTGGCCAGGCACAGGGAAATGAGGTACTGCACATCTTCTTGGTTAGAAGAGATATAGACGATCCTAGTTAACGCTGGTGTTTAAATTGAGCTGGCAGTGTGGGAACACACAAGTTTTCCCAGGGGAATACCATAACATTGGCAACATCTGCCTCTAAGACCAATAGACTATGAATACACTAGAGAATTTGTTGTAAACAGCCTTTTGTCCGTTTTGCTTTAAATCAAGATTTAATATGCGAAACAAGCGATGCATTCCGGGCTTAAAACGCAAGGAGGAAAACGTGCTGGGTCAGAAGGGATTGATCGAAACCCTCTCCTAGAAACTTTCTATACAGCTAAAATGTTCTCTTAAAATGCTTTGTACAAGTTTAATACTGGCTCTAAAATACTACTCTCCTGACAAATCACTGCACAACAGACTCCTACCCTGAGATGTAATAAGGAATGCTGGGATAGGTAGTCTTTTACATTTTTTCTATAATGAGACTTAATGTTTTTACTGTGACACTGCCAACATTTCCTGCCTAGTTGTAAGCACTGATAAACAAAAGTAAAAAGTAGAAAAAGAAAAATTAGTGTACAACACAATATTACAGCGGCAGTAGTAGGTGTAATAATAACCACATTATCTATTCTCCGTCCCTTGCTTCGATTCACATAGCAAAATTATTATTACCCTATACAGGAGTTAGTGCTTGTATATACACACAGATTGTTTAAGTACAATATAGATCAAAAGTGTTGAACAGGGAACAATCGTACGACTTTCCTGCAAACCTTTAACAGGTGATTATACACATATTTACTTAAAAGTCATATATAAACGTCTGTTGTGTATGTTTGTATACAAATGATCTCTGTACAACAGTCTCATGCACTTGTAACCTGACTCTCCTACGGACATGTACATCATATTTACACAGTCTGCATTTATAGAGAATCAAGATGGCTTATTCCCTAGCTGGGTTCGATCTCTTTTTAAAAGTCATCCCACTTGTCACCAACATTGAATTACAGCTCAGTTAAACTTAATGCCCTTAGAAGGACAGTGGGCGGAGTTGCTGTATGTCAGCCGAGCCTCTAGGTGGCAGTATGACATGTTGCATCGTTTAAAAAAAAAAAAAACGGTACACAAAACAATTTCTAAACAAAAAATTGCCTCCCGTCCTTGACTCCATTACAAATGTACATTTTTAAAAACCCTTAGTGATAGATCTTATTTTAGTATCGTTTAGTATTATCTACATAATTACAACAAAAACTTTGCAATTTCCTCAGTTTACATCTCATCTCCCTGAAACAAGTTTCTGCACATGCTACAGCTCCTTTCTATTGCATCCAACTCGAATCCTTCCGTTCTCATTACCAGTAAATCTGACATTAGGACTCATCATCTCTAGGCCCAAAGATGCTCAGACACAGATTAAGAATAGCTTAAAATAAAGATTTTGTCATTATTGACTCACCCAACTAGCAATCCAGTCCTTTATATTATTTTCTGAGTGAAAGGAATCATTCTGCATTTGCACCATAAAACAGCAGCTCAAAGTGATAAATGTTTACTTTGTGAAACTTTGACAGCATTACAAAGTGTTGGATTAGATGCTTCCAAACGCATTTTATTTCAAGTCTTCTGAAGCCATAAAAATGGATGTAGACAAATTGAAAGAAAAATACAAAGAAAAATCTAATGTTCAAAAAATGGCACATGGATATGGCAGGTTTGATATAATCGACACAAAACGGTTTTAAAAAAAAGAATGATAAACTTATAAGCTATCGCAGATGGGAAGACACTTCCAATCCTTTCCGTTAAAGCATCACTTGGCTTCAAAAGACTTACAAATCTATGCACAGATGGACAACAGCTATTGTAGATTCACGGACAAGCTAATAATAAAAAAATCTAAAATTTTGGATAAAAAAAAAACAATTCCATTTGAAATAAAATGAATAAAATCAAATTGCACTAATCTCAGCTTTGTGGTATCGAAATAAATTCTTATATAATAACTGAAAATTTAGGTGTTAAAATCGAAAGATAAAATAAACGTGCAAGCAATTATTCTTGAAAGTGCAAAACTTAATAGGTTTGTTTGGCAGTTTCAAACTAAAACAAACAAAATTGAACCAGCAGATAATGAGTCTGATCTACAGTATTGGCACCACCAATGTCACTCTAATCCCTTCTCTTCAAAACACCTTTCTGACATTTACAATACAAAATCTTCCTTTTTTCTCTTCCCAGCTCCTGATCCAAACCCTGAGCCCTCCTGAATCCTAATCCCTTGGTAACCCTGAGATCGATCTTCGTGTAAGTACAGGGATCCCATCTACATACAGTTTAAAGTTTTCCTTGTATCCGTGGTTAATGCTTGAATGACCTAAAATTAACACTTTAAAATCTCTTAACCCGCCGATACATTGAACTGCACCATCTGAAGTCCCTGCATGCCCCTTTATGAGTAAGAGAGATGGGATCCATTAGAGATGTGTGACGTCACAGATGTACTCCGACTCAAGCCTCCATCCCCACCCGGCCCGCCTCCTCCGCCTGAGGCGGTCCTCCGAAGGGGCCCTGGACTGTTTCTAAGAGCCATCAGACTAGGGCCCCTCACAGCCAGCCCCTCGCCCCTTCCTCCATAGCCACTCTGAGAGGAGGAAGACGAGGAGGAGGAGGGTGGAGAGGAAGAGGAGAGCGAAATGGGCGGAGGAGGTGGTGGTGGAGGAAGAAGAGCGAGTGACTGGGATGAGACATGGGAGGAGAAGTGATGCGAGTGCCCATGAGAAGAGGATGAAGATGAGTGGTGACTCCCACTACCTCCCCCACCTCCTCCAACCCCCCAGTCTCTCTCTCGGGTGTCGCGATACAGTTGAGGTGTGCTCTGGTGGTGGTACTGCTGGGGAACGTAGCGAAGTTGATGGTGTGAGGAGGCTGAAGATGATGATGAAGCAGAGGAGCGTGAGCTGGGGTGGCCACGGGCGCTCATTCCGTCCATGTCCCTCTCTCGTTCTCTCTCACGGATGGAGACTTGCTCACCTCGGCTGAACCCGGCAGAGCTATTTTGACTTCGCCAGGAGGGCGGTGCGGCCGAGTTGTGGACTCCGTGGCTCCACTGGCTGCCCGAGCGTGGCACGGGACGGGATGGCCAGCCACCAGGTCCTGAGGAGGGAGGGTTGGGGTAGCCTTGATTGTAAGCTTCAGCAGGGATTCCGCTTAAAGCCATGTTGCTGAAACCCAGACGCATGCTTTCGGAGTCGAAGGACTCGATTTCTCTAGCCTGATGCTCAAGCAAAGCACGGATCCGCTCGGAACGCTCGTTCTGTAATGACAACATTTCCTCCTCGATCTAAAGACAGCATTAGAAAAAATTATTTAAGAAAAGCAAAAATGTGTATTCTTCACTCCAACACACAATGGTCATAAAGATTTTTACCCTCTGTTCCAGAAGAGCTCTTCGGATGGACACTCTCTGCTCCAGGTCCTTGGCCTCTCTCTCATGTTGTGTGTCAGTGTGCATCTTGATTTTACTTTGATATGCGTTTAGCAGTTCCAGCTCTTGCTGCAGCTGCATGCGGAGAGCTCGGTACTCGTCCTCTTGGGTCTCATCCAATCGCAACTGTTAGCCAAGCACAGAGGTGGGGCATCAGTAGAAAAGCAGTTATTTATGATGTTTAACCTTATGATGTGCAGATAATCAGTGGACAAAATAAACACGTGATTTCTGGTGAAATTTTACCCCAAAAACCAAAGGCATGAATTAAAAAAAAACTTCCTTTCAAACATGATTTTATGATTTTATTCTGCAGAACCTCAACTAAAATATTGTAAAGCAAGCTTATAACCAGACAATGATGGCAGCCATTTTCTACAGTATAGACACAATGCCAATGCAAGTAAATAGGTGCCATCAGAGATTGGTTACTTTCTTTAAAATATCTTCTTTTGTGAACGGCAGAAGAAAAAAACTCGTAGAGGTTGGGTTGGTTGAGGGGTTAAAGTTAAAATCAAATAAAAAATTCCACTTTACAGAGTTAAAAAAATCCATAGCCTGTTTTTTCCTCAACTGTTTAAATGTCTGATAGATTCATGGTACAAAAAAAATGGCATACAAAAATCTTACAAATATATTATTATAGCATATTATCCAATGAAATATAAAAATAAATAGACATGGTTAGGAAAAACGTTAAAAAAGGATTATTATTTAGCTTTTAGGGTAAAATGTGGCCAAGACCTCAACATAATACTATTGTCTAAACACACACATCCTTTTAAAATCGTATGCTGCTAAATGTGGAACAAAGCATTAAAAATGGTCTCTCCTTGCCTTACTCACAGCCTGTGTGGACAGCATGTCTTTGATGGAGTGGTCGTACTGCTCAGCCAAGATGGCCAGTTTACGCGTTTGCTCTTCTTTAAGTCTCTTCAATACGGTTTTATGTTCTGATTTGGGTGTGGTCTCCAGCAGGTGATTTCTCAGAGCTTTGTACTGCCTGGTCTGAATCTTACAGGTGTCTTGGAACTGCCGCTTGATCTGCAGCTCTTTCGTCTGAAAGAACAAAAGCCAAACGACTGAAACTGCATGTTGGTCAAACATCTGGCTTATATTTACACCTGTGGAATGTTTGTGCAGGTGTAAGCCCCTCAATGAAATGGAAGTTGCAGGGACAAGCCTCTTACAAATTCTTTTCATTTCTTTTTCCCCTAAACAAACATCCGTCAAAATACAATGAAGTAAAGTGGTTTGGAACACCCCCTCACACCTTTAGGCTCTTGGGTTGCTGGCGGACCTCCACGGCATGTTTCTGGCGGAGCTCCTGCTCCCGGCGCTTATTGTACTCCATCTGATTGGCCAGCTCGCTCTGATGCTGAGTGCGGATGAGTTCGGCCCGAGTGCGCTGGACCAGCGCCAGCTGTCTGAACTCCAGCTCCTGAGTGGTTTCGTGATGTCTCAGCAACATCGCGCATTCCAGATCTTTTTGTGTCTGGCGCTTGTTTAGGTCCTTCAAAAAAGATGTAGAAAGGGGTGTGGAGTTAAGCTAGTGGTGAAAGACTGTAAAATACAGTGATAAATACATTTTCAACCATAGTGTACCCTCTTTTATTTTACCATAGTAGGAAAAATTACATTAATAGCCAAAGGACACAGAATGTTTTGCTGTCTTACATTGTTCAAAATATCAAATTTTGTGTACAACAGAACAACAAAATTTAAAGTAGTGTTTCCTTCTACGGTAGTCAATGTAGTGGAAGAACTATTTAATAACACAAATTCTTCGTATAATATTTCTAATATCTTTACGCCAGAATTTTTTGCTGTCCTTTTTTCAAAATAACTTATTTTGTGTACAACAGAACAAAGAGATTTAGAGACACTTTTCCTACAACACTAGTCAGGGGGGGTCAAAGAACAGTTTGGTAACAAGCATTCTTCTAAATATATTTCTAATATCTTTACCCAGAACTTTTGCTGTCTTACATTCTTCAAAATATCTAATTTTATGTTCCATATCCCTTTAACATTGAGATTGTAGGGTAGTAGTCAGAACCAATATGGATGCAAAAAAAGCATGAATGTGATTGTTCTGAATCATACATGGTCTTAACAGGAAAGAACCTGTGTACAAGACCAAACAGACATACAAGCAGAGTCCAGCAGAGGACCTTGCACCAGAAAATCCTGTACTTCTCACCTCTCTGAGCAGATCCTGTTCCAGATTGTGTCTCGCTAGAAGCATCTTCCTCTTGTACTGTCGGCACTGAAGCTCGTAATACTGCCTCTGCCGTCGTAACAAGCCCGCCTCCTCCTCGGCCTGGATCTGCTGCATGCACTCTTTCTGACGCACCAACCACTCCTGCTTCTCTCGCTTCGGTGTGGACTGGTTCTCATTCAGCTCCTGTTGCCATGGGGAGGAATATTGGGGTCACCGAAGTGTGAAGAATGTATGATATGATAGAAGAAATGTACATATCCACATATCGCTGTGTTTTGACCCATTTATAATTAAACTGCTTTAACTCTGAATTCATTATTTCAAAACGTCAGAGACGTATTTGCATCTGCACCTCTTTCAGCTGCTCCTTGCGCTGTCTGTAGTGCCGTTTCTGGGAATCGAGCAGGCTGTTAAGTTCTTTCTTCTGCTGGGTTAGAATGTGCTGTTGAAACTTCTTCTCTTCTGTCTGTGCAGCTTTGATCTGATATGGATGACAAGCATTCCCAAATTAACACATACAAATAAATCCACATTTCGATATAGCTGCTGTATAGCTGCTGAAAGTGCACACCTCTTTTTCCAGAATGGCCTGATGTTTCTTGCTCAGTTTATCAGCTTCACTGCCAAAGTTATTTCTCTGAGTCTCCAGCTCTTTGTCCAGTCGAAGCTGGTGTTCGTCCATCTCAGATTTGAGCTTGTTCTCTAGAGCCAGAAGCTGTTTCTGGTGTTGCCTCCTCATGCGCTTGTATCCAGACATCTGCTCTCTCAGAGCCGAGCCCTGTTCATGTTCCTGTATCTGACGGGTCACCTTTAAAGAGAAAGAAAGATTTCTGTTAAATACAACATGTCCACCATTAAGGATGATCTATATATGGAAGTTACTGAAAGTGAAACATCACACCTTATGACCCAGCAAGACTTACCAGAGAAGCTGTGCGGATGGTTGCAAAATGGTCTCGGTTTCGGTGCACTCTCCTGCGAGCGGCCGATGACGGCTGATGCTGTTGCGCCTCCATCTCGGGCTGATACGGGTCATCGTAGATGTTATCGCGAGCCTGTTAGAGAAATGTATGAAATAATGTTGATGGCCAGAGTGGTGGACTAGAGGCTATTTTCAAGATTTCAATCTCTCTACATACAGAGGGACGGTGAATTATAGAGCTGTTGGAGGTAACAGTCTGTTCTCCCTCTTGCATCATGGCCATCTCTGCACTGTCATCTGAACCGTCAGCCAGGCTGTTGACAGATGAACTCTGGGAGCTGGCGCTTATGGACATGGACGGCACAGACTGAGAGCTTTCCATACTGTTCACAGTGCCCGTCTGCAAGAGATATTGCTCTGCATCCTAAACAAACACATAATGACACAAAGTAAGCAACAGATTTCACAAGTTTTTCCATGAAAATACTTTTATATTTACATCATTTACATTTAGGCATTTAGCAGACGCTTTTATCCAAAGCGACTTACGATAGTCGAGTAGACAATGAAGCGGTAAGACAATGAAGCAGTACTTTTAGTACTGTTGTATGTAAAAACACAAAACAAAAACAAGATTACCTCTTCCTCCTCTCCTCCCTCTTGTGTGGGGCCATTGAGGGTTTCCTGAAAAAGGATCTTTTTCATTTTTCTGTACTGCAGGTTGTCTAGCTCTCGCACGGCATCTTTGGTGCGTGTGATTAAGTCCATCACAACAGAATGGGGGCGCTCTCGGCACAGAAAATGGTGCTGCGGAGAGAACGTCATACGTGAAACACAGATCTTAAGAGATTCATTTTGCAAAGTAATGTGTGATGTGTCGAGCCAAACAAGCAACATTTAAGATAATTATGACACTTTAATAGTAAAAAGTGGTCATTCAAAGATTAAATCAATTAAACTGTTTGTTTTGTTCATGCCTAGGTACACATGCGTGGGTGCAGGCATGTCTGCACATGCTATCATGTGTAAATTATAAAACGATTTAATATTGTAAAGATTCTACGATTTTATAGCATTATCATATTACATATTGTTTCACATTAATAAGTTTTCTCATTAATCATTCCAATAACAGAATGACACCAACATCCAAATTCATGGAATCTTATTTTATCTACATGCTTATATCCAAATGCTGTATTTAAAGAAAATGTTTCAAGAACAAGCTTGTTAAGTGGATTACTGTAAAAGCAATTGTACAGGACAGTGTTTCTATCTACCCTGTCACAGACATGTTCGGTTAAACTCAGATGTAGAGACAGAGGCGTGTGGTATCAAACCGATCAGAATCCTTAAACACATTTTTCTCTGTGTCATCGGGGGTACAGTGATTGTTTTTTGCCTTTGTGCAGCATTGAGTCGTGATCATGTGATTATGTAACCACACAGTGTGCTGGAATATAAAGTGATATGTGGGAAAGCAAAAATGAGCGTTCATGTCTTACATTGAGCAGCACATCTGAGGTAGGCCTGTCCTGAGGGATCTTTTGAAGACAAGAATCCACAAAGTTCCGGAAGTAGTCTGACCTGCATTTAAAACAGAAAAGTGTTTTTTTTTGTGTTATGAAACAAATAATAAAATAGGCAAAAATAGATTGCTAGTGCAGAAATTCAAAGGAAACAGGCTGACAATTTTTTTCTTTTTTTTAAGTTCTCACCAGTGGTTTGATGCCAGGACAGGGCTTTCATTTTGCGCAATATGGTATAAGGCACTCATTGCATTCATATTGAACAAAGGTGGCTTCCTTTCAGCTGCAGAAAGAAGGACATAAAGAGATATATAAAACCAGAGCAAACAAACAGAAAGAGAATGAAGTTCAACAACACAAACAAAGGCCAAGTGGAGCGATAAAACATCAGGAGAGTGAAAGCAAAAGAAAAAGAAGTCAACATACTATCCAAAAGCAGTTTAGACACTAAAGCCCAAAACACTTTCCACAACAAAGATTGCAAGCCAAAAAAAACCTTCTTGATACCAAAGATGACCAAAGATTCAAGGGTCAGCTGCAGGTGGGAAGTCAGGGGTAAATATCACAAACCTAGTTCAATGCAGGTGATGCCTAGAGACCAGACGTCCACCTTCCCATCATACTGCCCTTCGTCCATGGCCAGAATCACTTCTGGGGCCATCCTACAAATAAGGCGGGACATGTGATATGATAGTCAGGACTGACCTAACTTGATTAAAATAAGATGTGCTATGAACAATTTAAACAAAATAATATTTTTTCAACTATTAAGTAAAACGGAGAAAGTGAGAGGCATTTAACATTTCCTTATTTTCTCACAGTTATAGAACATCCTACCAGTATGGTGTTCCCACAAATGAGTTGGCAGGAGAAAGAATAGAGGCGGAGCCGAAATCTCCAAGCTTCACCTGACCAGGCTCAGTCAGCAGAATATTACCCGCTTTCACATCTCTAAAAAAAACAACAACAAAGAAAATTCAGATCACATCCTCTGAGAACAAACATAAAAGTAAAACATCTGTGGTCTCACCTGTGTATCATATTATGAGAGTGAAGATAGGCGAGGCCCTGTAGTGCACCATGGGTAATAGCAGCTATTTCCACCTCCTGAAGAGGCTTCTTATGTACTGTGGGATTAAAACACTATGAGAAATAAAGCTCTTCCAGAATGTTATTTAAATAAATCCTGCATGATTATTTATCAACAGAGAAAGCATATAAAACAGCAAATACAGCAAAAACATATGAACAGGACTGCTGATGGACAGGGTGTTAACCTGATCTGGGAAAAGGAGGGGAACGAACGGGGCAGACATGAACTACTCACCCTCTAATAGATCAGAGGCTGATCCTAAACAGTATTCCATCACCAGCTAACAGAAGAAACAGACAGACAACATAAGCACATGTCACATCAGACAAAGTCAGCATGGCTTTCTTGTGAAACTTACCCATGCCGTGTGCTCTCTGAGGTAGCACCCTTTGTATTCAATAGTATTGGGGTGTCTGAGCTTCTGCAAGAACTTCACCTCCTTAATGATGTCTTGCCATTTCTGAGGGGCAGGACACAACATAAATAAACATTTAAAGCTTCATGTTAAACACTTGGGATATTTCACATAAATGAACGCCAATGCGTTCTGAATAACCTTTACATAACATAAAAGAAGATACTTTGAAAAATGTCGGTAACCAAACAACATAAGCTTCCACTGTTTATACAAAAAACCACTCAGACATTTTTCAAATATATTGTGTGTGTTGTACACACAATATATTTATGATATTTTTATTTTAAGTAAATAAATTAAAAAATTCACGTTTTAAAAAAATTCATGTTTTTTTAAACTAGATCACTTTAAACACACGTTCAAAACAAAGCCATGTTACACAAGAATGGTGATGCAGACCTCATTGGACTGTTTGCCACTGAAGGACATTTTCTTGATGGCCACCACTTCATTGGATCGCACATCATGAGCCTGAAATTCAAAGAGTACCATCATACAGACCACCAAGAACACACACAAACACATACAGCCAAGCGCATGATCCAGAAAAGATGCTCTTAGTTCACTTACGAAGTACACGGCTCCGAAGCTACCGTGACCGATTTCTCTGAGATCAGTAAAGAGCTTCTCTGGATCATCTCTGTAGAAGAGCTCAGCCACCTCTGAGTCCTTCAGGGTTCCAGTGCGCACACTAGCCGGCATGACTGGATCCTGATAAAAACAAAAGGAGAAAATCATTCACTTTTACATGCTTTCGGTAAAGATGCTGCAGTAACAACCCTATAGGAAATAATGAAATTCTGACGGTATCGACCAGCAACTTTTAGTACTGTGTCATCCCTGGAGCTCGGATAAAGTGAGCCACGCTGAAAGCTTGTGGTCTTCTTCCAACTCTGATGTCAGAGTTTGGCCTGGTTAGTGTGAAAGCAGTGAGAACATGGTGAACAAAATTTATATAGCAATCACAATGTGAAATCAGCCTACACAACACCAAACCAAAAAAAAATCTTCTCTTGGCTAATGTTGTGCGGCAATCTGGCATCTGCAACACACTAAAAAGACCCAGAAGTCTGTGACCCACTTAGAAGTTGTCAGACTTGGCACTAGGCATTAATAATGAAGATGCTGTAATCTGCCCTCGTTGGATGATGCCGTTTCGAAATCAGAGCAACATCTACTTAGTTTAGATCTTTATGTATGTAAAGCATTTTCTAAAGAAAAAGTCAGTTATATACTGCTCTATGCATCTGGTTATTCCATACCTCAACACGTAATCCGCAATGTACAGACTTTAGCGGAAATGTACAGAACATGATGGTCTCTGATTAGCAGACAAGTTGAGGCTTGCCCTTAGGGAGATTCCTGTATTGTTTACTTGGCAGTCTTACTTAGGGCTGCACTATTATGAAAAAAATCATAATTATTGATTATTCTGCTTATTTTGTAACTGCGAATATTAATGTTGATTAACAGATTTTACAATGAAGTTTGGAAATGTTTTATAACTGTCTGTGAAGCAACCCCATGGTACATTCTGAACATCCAAAACTGAATAATATAATGTCAATAAATAATTATCGATCTGGTGTTGTCGGTAAAAATCACTTATTTAGTGTCCAAATTTATATTACTGAAAAGCATAAAACTGAGCACAAATGGACAGCAAAAATTGGCCTTTGGCGATTATGTAATTGTTTTAGACGTAATTGTAATCCCGATTAGTTTTCTGCTTCGATTAATTGTGCAGCCGTAATCTTACTGGCTTTGTTCTGAGACTAAAGCCTATCTGTGTATCTTTAGCTTTTTTGTAGTGATGAAACAATACAATATATGGAACAATGCATTAATGCCGTACACAAAATATTGTAGTAAGGTACGTTTATTTTATCGTCCATGGTATTCTTTTGAATTGCAAACGTGATACCGCTGGTTTAAACTAGGCAAGTATTATCACGCTATTAATCAATTCAGAAGGATTCATTGTAATTGTATCGCAGAAATATTTAAGATATTAACTAAATATTCACTGATATCATTTTTAGTATATTATACACATATATATTATGCATTTTGATGAACTGTCCTATTCACACCTGAATTATTGTAATACACACTTTTAAGCATTAACAACAGTCTGGTTTTACATACTAAAACATCAGAAGAGATCATGGTCAAGGGTTGGACACCTTTTATGGCTGCATGATTATGACAAATATCACAAAACTTCTATTATTCACCTTGATATTGTAATTGTGATTATTATTGTCCATTAATATCTCACATTGAATTTGGAAATGTTTTTCTTTCTGTAAAGCAGCTGCCTGGTAAATTTTAAACATCTAAAACTGAGTAATGGTGTGTAACAACAAATAACTAAGAAAGTTACGTTGTTAGGAAAAATCCAAAATGAATGACTTTTTAATTTATAAATTATTATAATCTATGATTTACTACTGCATTTGCGGAAGTGCATTTGGTAATGTATTGAAAAACAAATTCCTTTGCGAATAAATATAATCACCAGCGAGTATTTAAAATTAAAGCAAAAAAAATAACAGAATTAAAATAACAAAAATGTTTTGTTTGAAATGTTAATAATGACATGATACATTTTTGTCATCAGTAATCAAACATATCTTATAGCATTTGCCTATAAAAAGTGTACACCACAAATTAATTTAACACTAATTTAAATTATGATTCCTCCCAAAATGAAGCAAGAAAAGTCAATTGTTCTGTTGGAAGAGCAAGCAATTACGTAAAAAATATGTAAACACCATGCTTGAAATAACACGCATTGCCAATTGTCCCCAATACCAGAACCACACGTAAACCAAGCAGATTCTGATATCATGTTGGTTTCAAATCTGTGCCAGCAGACCAGAGCTACACAGCCAATCTGCGCAGCTAACACACACTTGCCCGGGACACAGCTTGGAAAACAACTCGGGAAGAGCCACTGCGACTGAAACATAATATCTTTCCCAGACACTCCTATGCAACAGACACGCAGCCACAGCTCCATCAAACCCCAGAGGAAGACCACTGCACACAATCTCGAACAGACCTACGAAATAAAGCGTCGGGATCTATAAAACGCTTTTCAGCAAACTCACACATCCTGATCACAGGGTGGGGTAATGCTCTGTGGAACGGAGAGGTCTAATTCACATTTCCTGTTTAAAAACGCAGATCCTCACGCAGGATCTGAGGAACATCCACAGCTGCCAAGCGTCCCAAGGAAACCACGGCAGGACAAAAGTATATTCCTGTGTTATGTACAGCGAACGGTAACAAACTACAGCCGAGGTCTTCACCCCGCGTGTATTGATTCCAACCGCAGGGCATAATGTGCTACTATTGTGCTTTGAGACTTAAATGGCAGCAGTAATGTTTCTTCCTTCCACCCACTGAGTGCACTTAAGGCTTTAATGTGTTTGTGCACTGCGGCTTTGCTTCTCATGCTGGCCGGTTCCCACTTGTGTTGTTCTCGGGCCTGAATGTATAGTCAAGTGCAGCTATAAAGTGTAAGGATTTGCATACTATTGTATGTATGCTAATGAGGACCCTGGGCTCCATCAGTATCCGGTGTCCTGCAAGAAAAGGGAAACTACACAAAGAGAAACATCAGTGTCTCAACCCCAGCTTTCCCTCAGCTGTATCCCCAATTGAAACCCACAAAGTGACGTCACGTCAACAATACGTTACATTTCAAATCCAGTCGTTTGAAAATTTGAACGCGGGACGGTTGGAAGTTCGTTATTTTGAATTCATGACAGGCTCAACACAAACGTCTGTCAGCGTTAGAAAGCCTGACTAACTTACACATTCGTTATAAAACCAACACAAACATGTTTAAAATGTAATTATTCACACAAATAAACCCTCTTACCGTGGCCCTCTTCGAATGAACGGTCGGTCCGGCTTTCTGCGCAAATAATTTGTCGTCGTTGCCGCTGCGACGCGTCACACCAACGCGGCGTCCATGTTTCTCTCAACGTCCCGCGTGCAAAAAACCCGACAACCGCGAACGTCTTAAAGCTCACGCATGTCTGTGAACTCTTTATGTCTCGCTAACGGTTCGCTAGCGAGTTAGCCGACTGTTTTCGCGTTAATTACGGGCCGCGGCTGGTGTACCTGCTCGCCCGCTCCCGCCTCTATCATATTGCGGCGTCACATCCGAGCTGGCGGCTGTCCGCACGGTTGGGAGGCTTGAAAACGAACCCTGGCCGTGATTGTCTTTCTGTCTAGCCCTCTTTTTTGTCCAGGAAACGCAAGATGGCTACGCGGGGCGGGAGCAAGCCGGAAGGACGGTCGGAGTTCTGTGCCGTTCACTTCCGGCGGAGGGCGGGCCGGGCGGTCCGCCATCTTGCTCAGGTCTGAAGGCAATGCACTGAGGGTGTGCAAACATGTGTGAGGCGTGGGATCGCATCATAACACACTGAAATGCAGTTTTGATGATCCAGTACATCAGTTTTATCAGGACTGATGAGTGATCACAGGCTGTTCATGCTTCAAGAACTCGACTGGACTGCGCAAAGGCCTCGCAACATCCCTCCGGGCCCCTCGCATCCAGCACACTTTCTTTATGAACTCATGCCATCTGGTTGGCGCTGTCTAGAGCTTCCAGTACAAATTCCTTGTGTGTTTAAGCACACCTGGCAATAAAGCTCATTCTGATTCTGATTTATGGTGTAATACGTATGACAAAGGGCTTGTGCATTAATTGGGGTTGGGCGGGGGGTACTAAGCAAAGTACAATAAGCGAAGTCCACAGCACACACAGATAGACATTAAAGATCAAAAGAAGAGAAAGACAAATAATGGTGTACTATAAGCATTGTAATATTATTAATATTAAGTGCTGTTAATGCAGTCAGTCAGTTGTGGACTGTTGTTTGGACTTGTAAACAGAAGGTTATGGGTACGAATCTCGGGATCAGCAGACAATGACTGAAGTGTCCTTGAGCAAGACATCTTACCCCTGTTTGCTCTGCAGTGATGATTGACTAATGCACAATACTTGTAAGTTGCTTTGGATAAAAGCGTTTGCTAAATGAATAAATGTAAATGATGTCAGCATCCTGATTGGCAGTACGGGAGCAGAGGAGCAGTTGCCAATGGTGGCAAGGAAGAACAAAAATAAACCTTGTGAGAAACTAGGCCCGGCTAGGAGAACCAGTTCTCCATTGGAAAAAGGGTTGCGTTTCTACAAGCTCACCCGTGCTTGCACAACTAGGCTAAGTGATCAAAATAAATATAACAGGAAATAATAAAAAAAATTTGCGCAACGAATATTATCCTTTACAGTTTTGTGGTTGTTATAAAGAAGTTTGTGTGAACTGAAGTGTCATGTGTGGTGTCCCATACTTGGACTTTGTGCTCTGCATTAAACCCATCCCAGTGTACACACACAGTAAGTGAACACACACACTGTGAACACACACCCGGAGCAGTGGGCAGCCATGCTGCGGCACCTGGGGAGCAGTTGGGGGTAACGGTGCCTTGCTCAAGGGACTCACATCAGTCGTTGTATCCCCACCGAGTATCTAACCAGCAACTTTGGGATCAACAGTTGAACAGTCGAACACTCGAAACATCAGACCACCACTGCCTCCTGTGTGTTGGGGACATGTCGGCTGACCTCCTTTGGCTTTCAGCTTCATCATCTGGTATAGTTTTGATTGGGAGGACACCACCTGATGATTCTTGATGGCAGCCTGCTTGTTACTTTAAAGTCACAGGACTGGCAAAACCAGAACACTTTCTTTACAACTTTATATAGGACCAATTATACATACTGGTTAAAAATAGCATGCTTTCCATGCACACCCTTACAGTATTCAGAAAGGAAATTAATAAACTGGGGAGCCGTGCCAAAGAAAATGCCATCTATGACGTGGGAAAATACACTTTATTTGCTATTCCATTGCTTGCCGATGTTATCTTGATAGAAAAAAATTTCGATGTAAGTAAATATCTAACAGCTCCGCTGCAAAAAACAAATCCACAATAAACAACATTTAGCAAAAGACAACACTTAATGGTTGTGACATTAAGGATGCTATTTTATTATTTAAAAATTGGCATGGAATTCTTGGTACTTGTGAAATGTATTGAGGTAACAGACGGGTGTGTACTGTAAATTCTCAAGTAGGGAGAATTAAAGATACCTTAGGAAAGATGAGTCAGCTATAAACATTGAAGTGGGGTGGGGGCATAAAGACTTTTGATGAAGCTGAGAGTACTTATCTTCTTTGTCAATAGATGGTTGACAGTGGAGGACACAAGAGACAAATAGCACACAAGAAGATGAAGTGGTTCACAGTTTTGTGTTGGGTTGCCGGGGCTATACTTCTTAATATAGAAGGTAAGATCAATAAAAATTCAAACATGAGATTGATTTCTAATGTTCGTTTTATGAACGAAAAGAATTCCAAAGATTGTTCGTAATTTGCGCAAACTGCCTTAAACCTAAATCATCTGCCACTTGTTGGGACATTTTGAATTTATATTTTTGTGATTATAAAGTCTAAGGGGTAAAATTAGGTTAATAAAATGAATGACGTACCTGTAGTGTATAAACTGGATATTTGGTTACAAGTCACCACACAAAATTCTTATATTTGTTAAGATTATTTTACTTCATCGAAGCCTTAACTAACAATGAACCACAACAATGAACAGCAGTTATTCATTATAGTTCATTTCAACATTTATTACATCAGCACGGTTCATTAAATCCTGTAAAATACCCCATTCATTGTTTGTTTTTTTATCCTATGTGCTTACACGTTCTAATAAAGTGGTATTTGTTAACAATGACTTAACGCATTATTTCAAATCATCCAATGAAAAATACTAGTGCAACATTTATTGATTTTTGTTTACTATAATGTCAACATTTGCTACCACCATATTATGATCAAAAGTTGTCTCTCTAAAATATAATTTAATTCACCATGAACTTACAAAAATATATGTATTGACGTGAACTAAGATAACAAGAATGAATTAATGCTGAAAAAAAATAATTGCTCTTTGTTAGCTAATGTTGGTTAATGCATTTACCTAAAAAAATTTATTTATTCATTCTTATTTGTTTTAAAACTACGCTTTATTAACATAGACACGTATCCATATTATTATTATCATTATTAGTAGAAGTAGTAATAGTAGTAGTAGTAGTAGTAGTAATAGTAGTAGTAGTAGTAGTAGTAGTAGTAGTAGTTGTGGTGGTAGTAGTAGTAGTAGTAGTAGTAGTAGTAGTAGTAGTAGTAGTAGTAGTAGAAGTATTGCTGTTGATGTTGATGTTGTTGTTATTACTATTATTATTATTATTTTTATTATAATGATGATGATGATTATTATTGATTGTTTTAAGATTTTCTAAGGATTACATGCTTAATCATAAGTGAAAGTAGTATTAACCCGGCTTACAGTAAAGCATTTGGGTGTGTAAGCTTAAAAGAATTTATAGTTAATAGAGTTAATGTAGTAATTATAATCAATAGATTGTTTATTTTTTGTAGCGTAACCTGTATATCCACTCCAGTAGTTTCTACAACATTGAGTTTAATTGCTTCTCTCTTATTTTATTTACAGGCTCACTTTGCCAGTCAGATGGTACTTGGATCCCTCATTAAATGTTCCACACTGTATACTATTTCTATATGTTTGCAAATCTTTTCAACCGGATTTTCTTCTGTCATCAGCGTGCGGCCAAGCCCCAATAAACATCAGGATTGTTGGAGGACAGAACGCAATTTCAGGCTCTTGGCCCTGGCAAGTGAGCGTAACTAGCACAAGCAAGGGTAATTTCTGTGGTGGAAGCCTGATCAGTACAACCTGGGTTTTATCAGCAGCACACTGCTTTAAGAAGTATGAAGCTTACACAAATCCAAAACATTTATGAATTAAACACCATCACATACAATTTAATACAAACTTTGCCATTCGACAGCGTCCTTGCAAATTCCATTACGGTATACCTGGGACGTCAAAGCCAGACAGGACCAAACCCAAATCAACAGGCCCGTGGAGGGCTTCAAATCATCAAACATCCCGACTATGATGAAAAAACAGATAACAATGATGTAGCTCTCCTCAAGCTCTCATCTCCTCTGGAGTATACGAAATATATTCAGCCGGTCTGTCTGGCAGCTGATGGTAGCACATTTGGAGCTGGTACTGAGAGCTGGGTCACAGGATGGGGAGTGCTCAGTGCTTCATGTGAGTGGACACAAATAAAATACACCCTAGGTTATCTAACCTCAGCACACAATTGAAATCGCTATTATGAACGAGTTAATGTTTTTCTGATCTACGTGTTACAGCCAACCAATTCCCTGACATCCTGCAGGTAGTGCAGATACCAATTGTGAGCGACACTGCTTGTGAAGATGCTTTTAGAGGAGGAAATTATGTCACAGACAATATGATTTGTGCTGGATTATTAAACCAGGGAGGAAAAGACTCATGTAAGGTACATGTAAGGTCTCTTTTTCATCATAACATTAACAGAGAATTAAGTCTTTATCCTCTGCACATAAGCACATGTGCGCTGTAATGACTCCACATGATTAAATTAAACTTTTTTCTAGAAATTGGTAAATAGTAAATAGTAAATTAGTTTAATAAAAATAAATGTTAAAAATTAATTAATTGAATTGAGCTAAAACGATGTACATGATTAAATAATTCCAACAACTTTTTTTTTCAGAGTGCTTATTTACTCCTATAGATTATTTGAGTATTATATACATGTACATAAATATAGTACATGGTGTACATGAATATGATCGAGCATGAAAACCTTAACCAAAACCTCCCACCAGGGGGAAAATCCAAAACAAACAAAAATGGCAATGACATTTTAACAAGCCGATAGGAACACAAAAGGCAGAAGCACAAAATACACAAAACGAACCAACACATGATTGCAAACACAAGGACTGTAAACATAAGGAAGGTGAACGATACAATAGTGAGGGAATAAAACAATAATGGGAAGAAAGACAAAACACCGAGGGGGTGGGGTCAGGAGACAAGAACACATGGCATGCCCAAAACAATGCCATGTGACTCACACAAAACACACAGGTCTGTCATGAATCTACCAAAAACTGGATAACCATGATCAGGAGATGCAGAATCATGACAAGTTTAAGCCTTGGAAAGCCTTGTTGGTTTTGTTAATTATTATTAGGTTTAGGTAAAATTACTATATTTTATTCTGTGAACTACTAACAATATTTCTCACAAATTTATCTCAAATGCTTCTATTTCTAATTCTCTGGTAATCTTGATCTATGCCTTCAGTCTTTTACATTTGTTGTTGGATTACTTTGTCAATTCTGAGGTTTGATTTTGTTGAGATTAAACTGGACTAAAATGACCACATGAAATCTATAAATGTTAATTAGATTTAAAATTTCTCTTGAAATTTTCCACCGCTGTGTATTATTAAAATATTTTAATGTATTTAAGGTGTAAATGTTGAATCTTTGTCTTTGCAGGGTGATTCTGGAGGGGCATTAGTTAGTAAAAAGGGCCCCCAGTGGGTTCAGTCTGGAATTGTGAGTTGGGGTCAAGGTTGTGCTGAACCTAAATTTCCCGGTGTGTACGCAAGGGTGTCTCGATACCAGAGCTGGATCACCACTTACACAAAGAGTGACCTGCCAGGATTTGTTAAGTTCGTCTCCAGCGACACCACCTTTATCAGCACACCATCCGATGGCTTCGTATTCACTCTGTCTCTCACATACTTGTTGATTCCTCTCATTCTCTACCTTTATCTTTTTACTTAAACATTGTGTGACTTGAATTTTTATGCTAATTTTGGTTCATTTAATAATTGTTTGTTACCTTAACATTTAAACTTATAGGTCCGGACTAAAAATAATGTTCGAGCTGTCTTAACTAAAAATATCATGACATTACATAAATCAAGTTATGCTTTCTTTAGAGCATTTAAAGCAAAAATCCTGTTTTAACTAAGGCACATTCCTGTCCTAAGCTAAGCCTTGTCTGTAAACCAAGCCTTACAATTGTATTCATTTTGGTCGGTTTTATATTTATTTAAATTACAAGCTATTCTCAATTTTGCTTGATTGACATGTGTATAAATGATAAGATATAGTTTCTGCACTATACATTAAAAATATTTATGGAGTAATATATATGTTAGTTATATTTGCTATGTCAGAATATTAAAACTTAGAATACATAGAAGATGTTTTTGTAAAAATGTAAATGCACTAAAGTCACTTTAGTTTGGAGCCTATAGTAGAAAAGAGGATCAACATCTACAAAACACATCTTCATCTATACAACTTTCATTTTAATAGAATACATTTTGTAAATACAGAAAAAAAAACAATCTTAAAGTGTCTTTGGTGTTGTCAACTACAGGTTTTGTGATGAACATCAAAAGGATAAACATGATAATATCTAGTTTCTGAATGCAGGAAATATAGTCAAAAGACACAGACTGACACACACTTTGTTTAGAACTTGATTAAAATTACAAGTTCAAATCTAATTTGTGAAAAACCCAATCATCTGGTCCTGTCACTCATGTTTAACAGCAAGCTTCTTTTATTCTATAACAATTAAACTGGCATCCAACTCCACCCAAACCTCTTTCCATCCAGACTATACACAAGCAAACAACTTCTTTTTCCTTTGTTTAAATTCTAACTTTCTGTTTGACGCGTATATAGTTCAATTTGTTTCAACGTTTGAAATGAAAAGGTTCTATCTGCGTTCTGAGTTTTGAGATATTGACACTTTTTGCATTTCATGTACCAAAAATGATATGAGAAACAAATCTCTTTGGAACATGTAAAAAACAGATAGCCTAAATGTGTTCTAAAATATCAACATTTTCGTAGTTTTGTATGAAGATTTTTGGACCACATCAAACGCAGATAAGGTTCTAATCTGCAAAAGAGTCATTATAGCAATACGTTTTCAAGAAACACAAACAATATACTTTTTTGTTTTTGTTAAAAATGAAATAAGAGTTGTTGTGATGTGTGAAGAGCTTAAATTTACGTTTTTTATAATAGCTAAAAGAGGACTACACCAGTGATAACATAGAAAATGTCTTAACCATTTTTTCTGACACTGCGCCTTTAGCATGGGTTATATTTATATTATGTTCGGTTTGAAGAAACAATAAATAAAACTAATTTGTAAGTAAAGCTGAGAAATGAGCTGAATCATTCTTTACATTTGCTAAAATCCGGAAGTGTACGTCATGCCTTTTTATTGACCAACAATACTACTTAAAGTCTCTATAGGATTCTATACAACAAACAGCTTTACTTAAGTGTACTCTTTATCATTTTTTGTTAAAATGGTAAACCTTACAATGTTCCTGTATATTTTAATAGCTAAAACAGAAAATGTTACAAAACTTCAGCATTGTTTAAGAACTGGTTTCTGTTTTCTTAAGACCATATGTATGTGGAGATTATTTGATGTATGCTTAAAATATTTCCATTGCATAGTTTCTGTCTACAGAATGCATAGCTTACTGTCAGCAATGATGTGTAAGTCATTAAAAGCCACCAAGTTTTATTTTCAGCTTTAACAGAATACAGGAACATTAAAAGATTATAAATTTAATAAACAAAATGACAAGGACTACATTGTTACACTTACGTAAATTCTTACACTTCTATCCTTCTTAGGGACTTTTATTAAGTAGCAGTGTTGGTCAAGCTTAAATACTTTAAAAATATGTCCGAAACAAAAGATATCTGAGTTATCAAACAATCAGTAACTAAACAAGCAACATTTCTTGTATAAAAGTTCAATAAGGAGACTGGTTTACGACCCGATTACAAGGCACCCTGACGTCATGCCTGGTGATCTAAACCCTTATTTATATCTTTAAGAGATAACAAAAACACCTTTTGATTGTTCATTGTAAAGCCCAGTTTTATTCTTTCCAGGCTTACAAATATACAAACATGTCATCCAGTGATACAGGACTTTCCTGATATGTTAAGGCTTTGCAAAAAATACCAGTGCCACAATGGCTATCAAACAGATGTTATAAAATGTGTTACAAGAATTACAGGAATGTATTGGTAAAGGTGAATAGGTGTGTTTTAAAATACTGACAACAGGCTGAAAGTAGAAAAACAAGGTGTGCCAGGTTTTGCAGGGTAGAAGTGGGACAAAAGGGATCTTAAAGACAAGGCAGTTCTTGCTCTGTGTCATTTAAACTTCCCTGACGGAAAATATTGAATAGACAAAATAAGGATGAGATTTCTGATAACTCTGCAAGTTGCTGGGGCAATACTTCTCAATATTGCAGGTGAGTTAACATTCTGTCTTGGGTTATTTGGTTCTTATAATTTCACAATACTCTCCAAATAACATTTTGATGATGGTTTATGTTTTTGAAATAATACTGTTGTTTTGGAATATTTTTCAAACAATCCTAAATTATTTGATTATTCTGGCTATATCTCTAAATCTTAAAAATTTGCTTTCATGAATTGATGAAACTGACTGGCACGTACTTGAAACCTTTATGATGTAAGTTGCTCTTTTTAAAAATGTTGTCTATAATTCAAGGCTGCTACAACGGCAACATACAAATTCAGATCAAACATCATATGATCCTTAACACACTTCATGTGAAGATATTGTTTGTCAAACATCAAATTGTGTCCTTAACTATATCTAAAAACAAAGACTGCAGGCTACAAAAACCAGTTCATCAACTTTGTAAATAACTTCCATTTGCTTTGTTCTGTATCTTTTTGGTATACATAAGAACTTTAAATTAAAGGGATAGTTTAGCCTAAATTGAGAATCTGTGATAATTTACAATCTCCTTTGCTCTGTTCCAAGTCCGTTCATTTGTATGTATTTCTTTAAATGCAGTGAAAGATAATGGGATGAATGCTTGTAACCAAGCAGTTCTTGGACCCTTTTGGATTTCAATAGATTTCACTTATGGGTTGACTATCTTTTTAAACAAAATAAGTAGTCTTTTTAAATTTAAGAACTGTTCTTGAAATGTTCTTTACCTTTTCTTCTGTAAACTGCTTTATAATTCTGTTGTTTTATTCTCCCAAAACAGGCTATCTCTGTCAGTCAGATGGTATGTTATCTTTAAATTACTATACAATTTGCATTGTAGTTATGAAGTTGTATTAAACGAATTCATTATGTACAGAAGCAAAGTACATTGATTTGTACTTTGCTTCTGTATTTCGATTGTGTAATAATGTACTATCTTACTATATTACAAGTGTACAATGTGAGTATAAAACAAAAAAAGGATTTTAATTTTGTATTCTGATTCTTTTCTTTCGTCAGTATGTGGCAAAGCACCTTTAAACAATAAGATTGTTGGAGGGAGTGATGCGAGTGCAGGCTCTTGGCCCTGGCAAGTCAGTATCCAGAGCATCAGCAATGGAAATCATTTCTGTGGAGGAAGTCTTATCAATAAAGAATGGGTTTTATCTGCAGCTCACTGCTTTCCAGGGTATGATTCGCTCTAAACTTAGTTCTCTTAATGCATAAGACTTACCTTTGCAAAAATATGAAAGGATGAAACTTAAAAACTATTTACCACAGCCATTTCATGCAAGCTTGAAGGGTGCAAACCACAAAAATACAGAATACAGAATACAGCCCATGACTAACTTGCCATTTCTTACAAAGAATTTGAGAAGTTTGAAGAATGTTGGTAACTGAACAACATGAACTATTTAACGGATACAAAACCAATGCAAATAAATTGGTCCCAGTTAAAAACATGCTTCAAAATATCATCTAATGTGATCAGCTGAATAAAGTCATAAAGGTATGGAATGTCAAGAGTGTGTGAATCATGAAAAAATATTTGGGGGTGTACCATAACTTTAAGGAACAAGTCTTTGTAGGGCAGTCGTAGCCTGGTGGTTCGAGTTGCTGGTTCGAGACTTGGAACCAGCAGGAATACCACGACTTGTGTGTGTGTTCTCTTACTGTGTGTGTACACTGGGTTGGGTTAAATGCAAAGCACAAATTCCAAGTATGGAAGACCATACTTGGCAACACGTCACTTCCCTTCACTAGAGTGTGTGCCATGACCTTCATATAAAGAATTTTCTTTCTGCCTTTGCATCCATTTTTAAACTTGAAAGTATCAATTATTATTGTTTCTTTTTCTGTGTTCCACAAAAGGAGTACACCAAGTGCATCTAATATTCAAGTGTCTCTGGGACGTAACACCCTTTCTGGCTCAAACCCAAATGCAGTAGTAAGGACGGTTACGAAACTCATCAATCATCCCAGGTATACAAACGACGTGAAAGACAACGACATCGCTCTCCTTAAGTTGTCTTCTTCTGTGACATTCAGTGATTACATTCGGCCTGTCTGTCTTGCTGCTGCCAATAGCACATATGGTGCGGGTACTGAGAGCTGGATCACAGGATGGGGACGACTCAAATTTGACAGTAAGCAGAGTTCAATTATTCAAAATTATTATAGAAGTGCCTCACAAGAATAAAGATTCTGATACTATGTTTTTACACATCATAGGTACTTCGTCTCCAGACACACTGCAGGAGGTGCAGATACCGATTGTTAGCAACACTGATTGTAACAAAACTTACACAGGTGGCATCACAGTCAACATGATGTGTGCTGGTCTCTCCAAAGGGGGCAAAGACTCATGCCAGGTAAGAAATCTACTTTAGACGTGCGTGTTGTATAGTGTCACTGATATACTAAATGTACTGTATGTTTACCATGCAGGGAGATTCTGGAGGCCCGATGGTCAATAAGAATGGCACAGTGTGGGTCCAGGCTGGCATCGTTAGTTTTGGTTATAAATGCGCTGTTGCGGGCTATCCTGGTGTATACGCCAGAGTGTCTCAATATCAATCTTGGATCACATCTTTTATAAGCAGCGATCAGCCTGGATTTGTCAGTGTTAATTTCCCTGGATCCAGTGCTTGCCTTTTTTCTTTTGTTTCTCACACATTCTCCATCACCGCTCTCATCTTCGCTCTTTATGTCTTTTTTTAAAAATGTGGTAAAATTATGTAATGTTTTACATTACACACAATCTTTGATCTATGACTGTAATTGAATCAGGGACACAATCTATTCACATAACTTCATAAGTTGACATTGATTTAGATTTTTTAATTTGTTTGATTATATTTGAATTTAAATGATCATAACCTTAACCAATGCAACAAGAACATATAATGCAGAGCAGTCACTTATGCACTGACATATTCGCCAGCCTTGCCAAAAACGATTATGTTCAGTTTTATGTAGCATTGTGTTGTATATAGTTTAATAATAACATCAGGACGGAACTTTTGTGATAATGTCTTACTCTGATTAAGTTGTATCCTGAATAAACATGTGATTTTAACATTTTCTGTTCAACAGACTGAATAAAATCTGTGAGGTTTACATCCTCTAGACTCTGTTCTGTTGCGTCCACTTTCTGAATCCGTTCTCTCCAACACAAGAACAGAATGTGATAAACTATAATGTGCAATATTGTTTCAGGACTGAACAAGGTGCAAATGAACTCAAACGGACTTCATATGATAAACAAAAAGGGTTAAGAGTATACATTATTTGAGTTTTCATATTTCCACCATGGATAAAAATGTTATGTCAGTTAAATAAGTTAAAAGGTCAGTTATGTCAGTTAAAAGGATACATTTTACCCATATTATCACGTTGAAGTGATGGTTGGCCCAAAATTGGACGAACCACAACTTTAAGTGAAATCCTTAAAAAATGTAAACCAAAAAAGCAATAAATAAAGGTCAGGAGCTGCAGTACAGAACTTTTACACCATGAAAACATCTTAAATTTTTCACTTTGATACATCAAACAACAATATCTAGATCCAGATTCTATGCAAGGATGCCACTTGGTGTCTAACTAGTGGATCTGCAGGCACTTTTCTATATATCAAGTACACTTTCTCTAAATAAAACAAAGAAAATATAAGTTGTAGAATAATGAACAATAATGCAGATATGCATATATGTTTCCACATAAGAAACGATCATTTAAAACATAAAATATTTGCTATTTGGAAGACAGTTTGTGTATTGTTGTCATGACACCTGTGCAAGACAAAAGCGTGTCGCACACAACTATGACTATGACTGAGGATAATGATGTCGTGGACAGACTTACATGAAAATCAAAGTCAGCAGTGGCCGGAGGATCTGTCAAACGTATTCTTTCAACAACCTGTGAGTTTCCTTTGTGCTTTCCAGGCTGTGAATCCACAATACTGGTGTTACATGGCTGAGTGGATAAGAGTTACTCATGGAATATTTGCATTTCTGAACTTTTATTGTCTATAAACAACTATGGTATTGCTGCATTATTGTATTGAGGTAAATAATACGTGAGAATAAATCAAAACAGTTAATCACTTTCTGTCATAGGCTCCTCAGTCAACCACAATATTTCAGATGTGGCCGGCTGCAGTGACTTCACCTTTAGCCCCAGTGCGTCCAGGGCACATTAGAGAGGGTACAGTAGATCTACTATTGATACAAATACAACATTAGATAAACATGCAGAAATTCAGGCTAAAAAAAAGACAATTCTCTCATGGATTAATCACACTAGTTTTCCAAACCGCTAAAAATGTCTTTGTTTTGTAAGATATTTGGATGAATGCTTGAAGTGTTTATAAGAACAAAAAAAATTTATTCAGATTTGGAGCAACTCAAATGTGATTTAAAGAGATTCTATTTTAGGGTGAACTATCTCACTTTTCTGATTTGTTTGTCGATTCAGACCTGGTTGAACTAATGATGATGCAGAATGCACAGATGCATCAGGTCATCATGAACAACATGTCCATGTCTCTACTTAACACATTCCACACAAACACACCTGAGGTAATGCACTCACATATCAGATCAGAATGATGAGAATTTAAACTTAACTTGTTTATTCTGAATAGTGCTACAGTTTTTTTCCCCATTATCATTGTTTTCAGCATTCGGCAAGTCTTGATATGTCAGAAGAACAGCCTGATGTTTACCACCATTATTACCCCCCTGTACCTGGCTTGTCTTACCCGGGTTGGGTGTCTTTATCTCAGCCGCACATTCAGGCTCCACCCCCTCTTCTTCAAACCATTCAGAACTCATCACAACCTGTGCAGCCTGTATTCACAAAACACATGGACAGGTTAGACACAGACCCAAAACAAATACACAAGACAACACATTTGAGTGCATGTTACAATAAATTATAAAACAAAATAATATTAAAATGAAAGATTAAGCCTATTTTAAGATTATTCAAATATATTTGCATTATGGCCTTATATGCATGATAACCCTTTCTCCAATAGCACTATAATACAATTGTATTATTGTATTTAAACATTAGTGAGTCATGTTAAATCATGAGAATCGGGGACAATTTGTCATTCAAACTGTCATTCATTTTAAAGACTTCATCCATTTATAATCGTACATGTCACATTAACTTATCAAAATTATATAATTTAGGGAAACTGTGTCACCTCCTCCTCCTCCACCCAGTGTTACACTGTCTGTTGGTGCTGATGTCCCACCTGCACCAGGTATAACACACATATACCCCATCTAACTTTCATCCCATGCTTATTCATGATATAAATATATTTATATCTATTTGAAGAATGTGTATAATGTATTGTCTTTTGAACAGGCCTCCATGAATCTGATGTTGCAGTTGTATATAGCAGAGAGGGGGCATTGCTGAACAGTGAAAGACTGAATGGAGATTCCTGAATATTAAAATCAATAACCACTTGTGAATTAATACATCAACATAATAAAATCCACGTTGAAGCGTTCATTCAGGCTTTTTCTGGTATTTGTATACAATGCATAACGAATAAAGGAATAATGAACATGAAATTACATTTTTATAATTATTTTGGTTTCATATTCTTCTTTAGCAAATTATTCTAAAGGTTACAAATGTTATCTTTCTGGTCTGAGTGAGATTCATGTATTGTTAAGGTTGTTTTTGAACTGTGGGTAAAAATAATACAAAACATTATAACAATAAAGAAACAAAAAATAATAATAAAAAATTATTTAATCTTTTCCGCAGTTGTTTCCAACCAATACATTTCTTTTTTTTGAACAGAGAGATTGATATTTGTTCAAATGCTTAAAACCAAAGAGTTCTTGGACAACAATGTTGGTGTAATTTTGTAATTTTTATTTTTCTGTTGTAGTCAATGGGGTTCAACAACTGTTTGGTTATAAACATTCTTTAAAATTTCCTTCTCTGAGTTCAATAAAACAAAACTGATTTGAAAGAATTAGAGAGTGAGTTTTTGGAGTTGACATCCCTTTTAAAGTGAGAGAGGAAAAACATATTAATTTGTAATAAAGCAAACATTTATGTTCCTTATCATAAATTGTGTCCTGTTTTGTCTATTTGCGTGAACCCAGCAGTACAACAATATTTACCTGATGAAGAGTATTTAAGTGAAGACTAAAGTGTAAGAATCTAATTGTTCAGTGAAAGTTTTATTGTTTCCAGGCTCAAAGGCAAACAAACATGATAGACAGTGACCAAGAACGTCCCTTTCTTTATTATTTGAAGAGTATTATAGAATAAAACAAAAGGCTATTTAGTAATAGCACTAAATCTTTGAGAAGAATAAAAGGTGTGTACAAGTGAACAGGTCTGTTCTAAATATACTGACAGCAAGCTGGAGAAAAAAACAAGTTCTGCAGGAAGTAAACTTTGAGAACTCAAGATATTCTTATGAGACTTTGGGTCTTATTCTTGGTTTTGTTAAAACCTTTTTTAGGAAGATGACAAATATAAAATTTCTGAAAGCTCTGTGTTTGAGTAAAGTAAGCTACTTTGTACAACATACAAATTAATATCAGAAACAATTGTTTATATTTGAAAGAATGAAATATAAATTATTAATTGTTGAATGCCTCAATGTAAGTAGCTTTAGTCATTATTTTTAACTTAAGAAATCAGAAAATTTTACATGTATTGGCTAGATTAACTCTTTGTTAATATTGAATAATAAGACAGCACCCAAGTCCAACACCCCAATTCTAAATTTATAGTTACATTCCTGCTCTGATGCTAAAATCACACCCTTCGTTTGAGAATACATTTAAACAAATATAACAATTTGTCTTGTTAACAATAGGAATTCACAAAGACTAAATGCTACACAAACCTGTTTGTAAGCTTTCAAAATGTTTGAAAATATTTTGCTCTGTTCATTTTACAAACTTGTGATTAAGTTACAAAAGCAATAGCACATATAAGTTTAAATTGAGACCATTCAACAAAAATAGAAAATTCTAACACCACTTAAAAATTGTAGGACATTTCTCCAGCAGAACACAAAATAAATTATTTCCAAGAGAGTTAGTAATCAAACATTTCTCTGTTCTGCAGAAGAAAATTATACAGGTTTAAGGTGACATGAGGGTGAGGAATGGATAACAGAATCTTCATTTTTGGGTGAACTATCACTTTATAATAAATGTAATCTGTTTCATATAAACTCTATTTGTTGCTTTGTCCTGAAAAACAGGCCGCCTCTGTCAGTCAATTTTTAAACAATAAAAATTCACATTGAAAATGTTTTAGACTGTTGTTAAAGAATTTATGAGTTCATTTTGCTGATGTATTTCAAAAGGAAACTATGGCTAGAAGGGGATTTTAACCAGTAACTTGTCATTTTAATAAGGAAATGCCACGTGTTTTCTTCCGTTACTGTGCGGTGTTGTAGAAGTTTTCTAAGAGAGGACACCAAAATTCATATTTAGGTATAAAATTTCAGTGTTTGCAAACAGGATCGTCTCAAAACAAAAAAGACATTCATCGGTCTGTAGAGGAACCCAAACCTCTGGCATTCCATTCTGTTACCTGCACTTGTCCGCTGTCTCCCAATTACTTTTTCCCATTATTTCACATTTCACATGATGCTCCCAACTCGAGAATTTCTTGACCTCAAATTTTACACATCCTTCTTTGTCATTACAAGCTGCTCACTTCACATGACCTGTCGGTTCTTTGAATGCCAGAGATTACAGTAACAAACTCAAATAAGATATATTGTACTATAAGCCAAATCATTGCTCATTACATCTAAACCATTCTTTCGCCTTTTTGTTGAGTCGGTTACGAAAATGCAATGTAGCATGACAATAGGATGAGTTTCCTAATATCAGAAATTTGGTGACACAGTTTTGTAAACAGTTGTCGTTCTTAAATGACATAAATTATAGTTATTCACCAGTTATAACAGCAACAGCAATGTCTGTTAAAAGCAGCATTGTTATTTAAAAAAATCTTTGTCCTGCACAATTTCGGATCAATCAGTGATTCAGTTAGTAACTTGATCCATTTAAAACGAAACGCTTGATTGATTCTCAGATCTTATTAATTACTGCCACCTGTCATTAGTTTCAATTTCACACTAAAAAACAGCGTTCCATTTGTGCTCATTCCTTTTTTTAATTAGTTTATTAGTTTATTTATATTATTCAAATATCCAAATTTGTTAGAGGAGTAGTAGGCTGCATTTATTAAGAATTCCGGAACTGGGAACACTCTCCACAACGCACAACATATTTGCTATGACATTAGAAGGATGGAATCTACGCTAATATTGGTCAGTTTCTCTCTTATTCCGAGCTCATCGGGGCAACCGGATCCAGTCCGTATCCAGATGGCATTGCAGTCACCAGGATCCATTGCGTATCCAGACCAGATGGTGGCGAAAGGACCCCTACGGCCCGGAAGGACAGGGGAGACCAGGACAACTAGAACCCCAGCCAGGAATTGACCTACTGGTTAAAATCTAGTCACCGCAAAACTGGCTCCCCAACTGCTAGCTTTCCCCTGAGCCACTACAGCCAGGCTATTCCCGGATCAGTAGAACATTGCATTAAGCCGGAGTCAGTATGTATCTGGACCAGATGGTGGTTTGGGAACTAGACAAGCACTCTACAGCCCTCGAACAAAGCAAAGACCAGGATCACCTGTGAAGACCTTGCCTCTGACGAGTACTGGATTACATCAACAACAAGGAGGTGCGACTTCTGCTGAAAGCCCACAACACCGCCTTCAGGTCAGATGACGCTGTAGGTCAAAGGCCTACAGTACATCCAGGGCTGACCTGAAAAAGGGCAATAAAGAAGGCCAAGTACTGTTACAAGCTGAAGGTGGAAGAACACTTTTCTAGCTCTGACCCCCGACGCATGTGGCAGGGCATCAAGGCCATCACGGACAACAAGTACAGCAATACCACTACAACGGTCATGGACATCTCCTTTCTAAACGAGCTAAATTACTTTTATGCTCGCTTCGACAGCAAGCAGACGGCAACCAAAATCATACCCTGAGTAGTCCACCAACCTCTTAAACTCACCTTCACAGATGTTCACAACTGCACTGAGCCGGATAAACGCATGCAAAGCTGCTGGCCTGGATGGTATTCCTGGACGTGTGCTTAGGGCATGTGCGGAGCAGCTTGCAGGGGTCTTCACAGACATTTTCAATCTGTCCCTCATCCAAGCAACTGTGCCAACATGCTTTAGGTCCACATCCATCGTACCTGTGCCGAAACACTCCTCCCCAATATGCCTGAACGACTATCACCTCGTAGCACTCACACCCATCATCATGAAGTGCCTTGAGCGACTTGTCCTAGCACATCTCAAAGACTGCCTCCCACCTACACTGGACCCACACCAATTTGCCTTCCGCAGATATAGGAGCAAAGAGGATGCTGTATGCACAGTTCTGCACTCACACACTTGAATAATATCAACACTTATGTACGGATGTTGTTTGTTGACTTCAGTTCAGCATTTAACACCGTTATCCCCTCCAAGCTGATCAATGAACTTGGAGACCTGGACATTAACACCTCTCTCTGCAGCTGGATTATGGACTTTCTGACCAACAGGCCTCAGCAGGTTAGGTCAGGCTACACCCACTACACCACCATCACACTTAACACCGGCGTACCACAGGGCTGCGTGCTGAGCCCATTCCTCTACTCCTTGTACACCCATGACTGCAAGCCCGTGCATGGATCCAACTCATCATTAAGTTTGCAGACGACGCCATGGTGATAGGCATCCTCGGTGGTGAGACTGCCTACAGGGAAGAGGTACGGCACCCATGGCCACATGGTGCGCTGACCATAACCTGCTTCTGAACACCAGCAATACCAAGGAGCTCATTGGGGACTTCAGGAAGCAGAAGGGACGCAAGCACAATACAATCAACATTAACAGGATGGTTGTTGAGCGTGTCTCCAGCTTCAAGTTCCTGGGAACCACCATCTTTGAGAACCTGTCCTGGAACTCTAACACCTCCAGCCTGGTTAAGAAGGCTCACCAGCGCCTTTTCTTCCTCAGGACACTGAAGAAAAACCAGTCTTCAGCCATCCTGGTGAATTTTTCTACAGGTGTGCGATCGAGAGCATTCTGACCAGCTGTATCACAGCCTGGTATGTGAACTGCTCAGTAGCTGACTGCAATAGTGTGTTCATAGCACTCCTGTCTGTATATGCTTGCATATGCTTAACCTGTAAATCTGTCCATAATACTATCTATACTATCCATTCTGTGTAATTATTGTACATATTACATATATATTCTGTACTAACTGCTTATTGGACTTCTGGTTAGATGCTAACTGCATTTCGTTGCCTTGTATCTTACATGTGCAGTGACAATAAAGTTGAATCTAATCTAATCTAAACTAATCTAATAAACAGAATACATCCATATGAATAACGTGTCTTAAACCAGCTGTCTGTAAAAAATGTAATGTTTGTTTTCTGAAATGTAAAACATTAAACTTCACCCCCATCTTAGATTTGATTAAAGCAGCGTCCCCTTTCCTATATGAACACAAAACCTTTATATACATTTTGAAAATACGTGGAAATGTCAACCTTGCCATGAAAATATTAGCAAAGGTTTTGTATATAAGTGTATAGATGTGAACACTGGATTCTTCAAATACAATTGTAAGATTGATCTTTAAGTTTTTATAACAATTTTAGTTCATTATTTTTTATATATTTCAGGATTGTCACATCCATAATGCTACATTTTGCTCACAAACAATGCAAAAATAAAAATGTATTAATTATTTCATATTTTATACCTTAGTCATTTGTTGGATATTATTGCTTCTGGTTTGTACATTTTATCATTATTGGGTGAATATTAAATGTGTTACTTTGAAATAAAATATAACACTTTTTTTACTGTATTGCAAGTAATCAAAATCCAGAATAAAGACAATGATATAACCTGGTGTTTAACTACACTGATTGACAACAAATACTGATTGAAGCTGAGTTTCTTTCATAGTACCTTATAACCTTGGTTGGCGCAAAACCAATCCTAATCTTACCCGACAAGCCACTTAAACTGGCTTCAAGGTAAAGGGCCCTGGTTGAACTAATGATGTAGAATACAAAGATCTTTGTAAATGTCTGAATATGCTTTGCTTTCTTGCTTTTACAAAACTGTGAATAAATTACCTAAAAATGAAAATTCTATTTCCATATCTTTACCCCCTTGTCATTTTAAATCTGTATTGTATGCACATAACTTTAATGCAAGTGAATGGGTACCAATTACCAACATTTCTCAAAATATCTTCTTTTGTGTTCTGCAGAGAAAAAGTCTCACAGGTTTAAAGTGACAAGAGAGGTAGTAAATGGACACAGAATTCCATTTTTGGGTGGATTATCACTAAGATCATTCTTATCAGTTTCATATAAACAATTTGTTGTTTCCTTCTCTAAAACAGGCTGTCTCTGTCAGTCAAACGGTATGTTGCTTAACTTTTTTAACAAACAAAAATCACATAGTAAAGGTTCTACACTGTTGTTTTAAGATTTGAAAGAAGATATGTATTCATTTTTTAGCTGCCTTTCAAAGTGAAAGTATGTATAGTATGAGGAAAAAACAGGTATTTTAAAAGAAATATGTACTAAGATCTGTGTCGTTTTAACCAGAAAATGTCACATGTTTTCTTCCGTCAGTGTGTGGCCATGCACCTCTTAACACTAAAATTGTTGGTGGGACTGATGTAAAGTCAGGGTCTTGGCCCTGGCAAGTCAGTATTCAGAGACTCAGCACCAGAGGTCATTTCTGTGGTGGAAGTCTGATCAATAAAGAATGGGTTTTATCTGCAGCTCACTGCTTTCAGAGGTATGACAGCCATTATAATGAATAATGTGAGCGTTAACTGAAGTACATGATAAAACACATTGATGTACTAAATCTACTTCGAGTTCGAGTGTTGATTTCATGATTGGAAGGTTGCCGATTCGATACCTAGTATCATTGAGGATTGTAGGTGGGGGGAATGAATAACAAGCACTCTCCTTCACCTTCAATTCACCTTCCCTCACTTTTAGAACTACGAGCAAAGGCACACAAAAATCATGCCCGGTGAGCAATCCCTGATTTGTATGTCACTTTGAATAAAAGCATGAGCTAAACGAATAAATGTAAATGTACGTCAAGGTGTGCCAGGTTTTGCTGTGCAGTCGGTCACAAGAAACCTTAAAGACAAGCCAGATCTTGCTCTTTAAAATCTTCCCTGTAGGAAATTAATAAATATACAACATAAAGATGAGATTTCGGATATCTCTGCATGTCCCTGGGGTAATCCTTTTTAATATAGCAGGTGAGTTAATGTCTGCATTCCTTCCCGGGTTATTTAGTTTGTAGAATTATACAAAATATTTATAATATAGAAAAAGTAATTAAATAATTCTTCATCAAATTGTTTAAGAATATACATTTCAAAGTACCGCGAGTAATTGAAAATTTATGATTTTCTTTACAAAATAGTAATTTATTATCCTGATTGTGTCTATAGGCCATAAGGTACATAATTAAATTCAAATTCAAATTCATAATTCATTTAAAAGACTGGCATTCTATAATTCAAGGCTGTTACCTCAGCAAGACAAATTGAGAATAAATTCCCTTGCTATGATCTTCAACAAACCTAATATTAATAAAACAAATACTGCAAGGCTACACAAAATCAGTTTATCAGCTTTGTTATTGTACTCATTTTTTATTTGTTCTAAATCTTTTCAATATGTATATTATATTATAAATTAAAGTGATAGTTAACCCAAATTAAGAAAATTTTTACATTAAGCTTACAGCGTTAGTTCTGTCAGACCACGTTAGAGAACCCAAACAAATTAGTTCGGAAAAACTTGAAAGTGGGAAATTCTAAATCTAATATCACTTTAAACGAACTACAAACCAAAAAAGTTGGGACACTCTTCAAATTCTGAATTTAAACAGAATACAATGATGTGGACGCTTCAAATTTAAATATTTTATTCAGAATACAACATAGACTGATAAACTGATAATTTGAATGGGAAAATAAGATGACTTTAAATTTAATGGTATAAACAAATCTCCAAAAAGTTGGGACAATGCCGTTTTAACCACTGTGTAGCATCCTCTCTTCGAATTGAAAATGAAAGCATTAATCATTAAACTGAACAGAGATAACGTCCCGAATTGAATAATATATTGCCTTTCACTAACATTACGCATTATGACAGACTGTTTGACTAATTATTGTTGTTAAGCTGCTTTGATGCAATGTATTTTGGCTAAATCGCTATATTAATAAAGGGGACATTGACATTTTATAACAGTCTGCAAACATCTGGGGACTAAGGAGACAAGTTGCTCAATTTAAATGTCTTCTCATTGCCTACAAGACCACCACCGGTTCAGCACCCACTTACCTTAACTCACTAATGCAAAGGTATAGACCCTCAAGATCTCTGCGCTCCGCAAATGAGCTGAGACTTGTGGTACCAGCTCAAAAGGGTAAGAAATCTGTCTCTCGAACATTCTCTGCTTCAGTTTCTCGATGATGGAACGATCTGCCTCTGGCTTCACGCTTGTCAGACTCGGTCTCTATCTTCAAAAAACACCTAAAAACTCATATTTTCCGGCTACATCTAACTCACTAACTCACTTCTTTTCTAACCTACTCACTCTATCAAAAAAAAAAATGTTGTAATTGATGCAGTATGTGGAAGGTCTTCCCTGAAAGAGACAACGTCTGGATGGGAGCATATGGATATACCTTTCAGCATTGATAGTGCCTTTCCAGATGTGTAAGCTGCCCATGCCACACGCACTCATACAACACCATACCACCAGACATGCAGACTTCTAAACTGAGCGCTAATAACAACATGGGTGTCCTTGTCCACTTTAGTCCGGATGACATGGCGTCCCAGTTATCCCAAAAAAATTATAATTTTGATTCTTCTAAACACAGAACAGTTTTCCACTTTGCCAAAGTCCATTTTAAATGAGCCTTGTCCCAGAGGAAATTCCTGCGCTTGTGGATCATATTTATAAATGTCTTCTTTTTTGACCTATAGAGTTTTAACTAGCAGCAGCGAATCACACGGTGGATCGTGTTCACCGACAATGTTTTCTGAAAGTATTCTTGAGCCCATGCTGTGATTTCCATTAAAGAAGCATTCCTGTATGTGATATAGTGCCATCTAAGGGCCCGAAAATCCCGGGCATCCAGTGTCGTTTTCCAGCCTTGACCCTTACACACAGTGACTGTTCCTCATTCTCTGAATCTATGGATGATATTGTGAACATAGATAATGATAACTTCAAACTCTGAATTCAAGATCTGTGAATAAAACATAAGTTTATGACATTTTTTAATCATTGCATTCCTTTTTTATGTCCCAACTTTTTTGGAATCGGGTTTGTACTTAAAAACAAAATGAATATTACACAACCTGTTTAGCTTGTTCAGTGCAACATGTTTCTGAAGGGCATTTAACATAATAGGTGTAAGCCCCAAAAAGGAGTTCCCTAAGAAAATTATAATTATTTAGAACCACTAGAGAGTGAGTCATTTTCATTTTTGGTAGAATTTCCACAACAAACTTCACATAAATATGTTATAGATGAAATACAACACAAACATATCACAAATGTAATTTTAAATCTAAGATCCATCTGTAATCTGTTACATAATTCTGGTGTTTTATTCTCTTAATACAGGTTGTCTCTGTCAGCCAGAAGGTATGTTTAACTTTTAATGATCATAAAATTGCCATTGTAGTTTTGAAGTTTCATTAAATATATTTTTAAAGGATTCAATCATTTTGCTTCTGTATTTTAATAAAGGAAAAACCAGGACCAATAATTATGAACTAAGTTAGCTCAATTTCAACTTAATTTTAAGGTAAATTTCTGGTCTTTTCATTGTCAGTGTGTGGCCAAGTACCTCTCAAAAAAAGGATTTCCGGAGGGGTTGATGCGAGTATAGAGTCTTGGCCCTGGCAAGTCAGTATACAGAGACTCAGTAATGGAATTCATTTCTGCGGAGGAAGTCTTATCAATGAAAAATGGGTTTTAACTGCAGCTCACTGCTTTAAGAAGTATGAAACACTCGGAATTTACTTTTCTCAATGCATACGACTGACGTAAGCTAAAAACTTAAATGCTTAATATAGTTTTTTTTCATAAGCATTGTGCAAGCTTTAGGGATTCAAACCATATGAAAGAAAAAATCCATATGACTAACTTGCCATGTCTTCATAGCCTTCTTTGAAAAATCCAAAATTAATATATTTTATTTTTGAAATTTTTTAACCCTTAAGAAAAAGAAATTTAACTAAGTACGCTATTTGAATGCTAAGTTTACTTTACTTAATATAGGATTGTATATTTTCATAAACTCGAACGTCTGTTATTTTTGTCCTAAGCACTATAAGTACACTACTGATACATTGATATTAGTATACTTATATTAATGAAAATGTTAATGAAAATTCTGAAAGTATTTATTCACAAATAAAGCAATGAGGAAATATTAACATAACTTCCATGAACATGCCACATATATCGTAGTAAACTGATCAAAAAGAACTAACACTAACTTTCTATCTTTAGCCACGATGTGTCCAATATTAAAGTCTTTTTGGGAAGTCACACCTTAAGTTCAAACCCAAATGCAACATCAAGGAATGTATGTAAAGTCATCAGGCATACCGGCTATCTTAGTAGTTCAAAGGACCATGACATCGCTCTCCTTGAGCTCTCTTTTCCGGTGAAATTCCATGATTCCATTTGACCCGTCTGTCTGGCTGCTGCCAAAAGCACATTTGAGGAGGATACTGAGACCTGGATCACAGGATGGGGAAGAATCTTTTATGAAGGTAGGGGGTGTTGCTTGTTTATAAAATTATGTTGCAGTGCTTCACAAACAAATCCTTCTAAAACAATGTTCTTACACATCATAGGTCCTTGTCCAGACACACTGCAGAAGGTGAAGATACCGATTGTGAGCAACACTGACTGTAACATAACTTATGAAGGCAACATTACAGACAACATGATATGTGCTGGTTGCTCAAAAGGGGGCATAGACTCATGCCAGGTAAGAAATCTACTTTAGTTTCATTCACTGAACAGTGTCACTGAGATTCTAAATGTTCGGTTTCCATGCAGGGAGATTCTGGAGGTCCCATGGTTTTAAATAACGGCACTGTGTGGGTTCAGGCTGGTATTGTAAGTTTTGGTCATGGGTGTGCTTTGCCCAACTTTCCTGGTGTATACGCCAGATTGTCTCAATATCAATCGTGGATCCAATCTTATATTACTAGAAACCAGCCTGGATTTGTCAGTGTTTACTCAACTGGAACCAGCAGTTTATCTCACCATCTTTTGTCTTCTGTTTCTCACAAATTCTTTGCAATCATTCTCATCTTCTCACAAAACATTGAATATTTTATAATTATATAATTTTTGACTTGAATACAATAATTTATCAAAAGCAAAAAACACAATCTTTAGACATAAGTTAATGTTCACTTTGATTTATTTGATTGATTTTGTTGATTATTATTTAGTTTGATTGTATTATAATTTAAATAATAGGCTTAAACTGTCCCACAAAAATACAATTTATGCAAAGTATAATGCAAATGTTCAGTTTAATGGTGGCCTTGGGTTATATATAGTTAAATAAAATCAGCTTTGCTTAAGCAGGTTTAAACTTCTGTGATAATGTTTCAATGTGATAACGTTGTCACTGAATTAACATGTGATTTTAACTTGCTCTGCTCAAAAGACTTAATAAATTTGGTGAAATTTATGTCTTATTGTCACAGTTCTGTTTTGTCCTGTCTTTCTGGCTCAATCGAAATCCATTCTGTTCAACACAAATACACAATACACATTTTTTAAACTCTATTGCAGGTAATCAAAATCCAGAATAAAGACAATGATGTCACCTGGTGTTTAACAGTGGAGCTGTAGGTCCTTTCGCAATTAAAATAATGTTTATCTTATGAAGACATACAAAGAATGATAAGTAAGAGAATATTAAACTGTTATGGTTAGTCTTCTTACATTTTCTGCATAATAAAATTTCCAAAATTATTTGGAAAACAGTTTATATCATGAGACACATAGCTGCATGTGACCAAAGCAGACAGGGACACTTTAATGTTGATCAAAGCTGATGATAATGAAAAATTAAGTCAGCAGTGGCTGGAGAATCTGTCAAATGTACAAATCAATCTTTTATCTTTCACAGGTTGTGAATCCACACATAATGTGAGTGAATTACTGGTGGAATATTTGACTTTTGTTATCATGGTTAGATTAATGGTATTACTATATTGAGGTAAATAACTGAGAATAAATAAATAAACAGTGAATCACTATCTGTCATAGGGCCGATGCAGTGACGTCACATTTAGTCCCAATGCGCCGAGGACACATTAGAGAGGGTACAGTAGATCTACAAGATACAGATACAATACAACTATAGATACACATATGGAAAGGCAGAAATTCAGGCTTGAAATAAAAAAATGTGTCAAGATTTATTCACTCTCAAGTTGAATACTGCATACTTAAACACAGGTAGATATTTGAACAAATGCTCACAACCAAACAGCTATTGGACCCCATTGACTATCCTTGTGATAAAAAGAAAAATGGTTCTTAAATTTTTCTTGAATACATTACTCAATATAACGTCTAGATTATGGGTGTAACCCCGGTTCCCTGATGGAGGGAACAAGACGTTGTGTCGAACCGACAGTATGGGGTTTGATCTTGATAATTTATTGACTCTGAACTTGAATTTGAAAGGCCAGTGATATTAGCGAATACAATTCGCATGCCATTCCCCGCCCGGTACATACAGATGTAAAATTGTGCTGAGAAACATGAGTCTGACCACAACGTCGTCATCAACAATCAGGGATCCTGGATTATTTTTAGTTGCCAAAACCCAACCGATGTGATCAGGCTTTGTTAGTTGACCAAGAAACAGCTTGTGAAGTTTCTTTGTCAACTCACGTTTTGAGATTGAATCTATAATTTATGATTTCAGCTCCGAAATACAGTCAATTTATAACACTTACCACAACATGGATGAAAAGATTTCCGCAAATTTCTCGGAAAACAATTAGAAAAATATATGAAAATGTAATATTGTTTCTTCTTCTGAGAAAATGTTTTAGAAACATGGCTAATCACATTAATGGACAAAACATACACAGTTTTCTAAAGTAAAAACTACAGAAATTATAATAATGTACAGTGTATGCAATGTGTATATTGTATGTCTACATGTGCAACCACAGCTGTTAAATATAATGGTTATTACTATAAAGGTCATGATGAAGAGAAACTGACAGAGCTGTTAACAATGTATTTAAATATTCATTATGCGACATATAACCTTCCTGTCATTATAATGTTAATAGTTTTAATACTGGTGTCCTCTAAAAACCAGCACCAAAAATGAACCAAATAAACACAAAAAATTAAGAATGAAAGCATCTGAGAAAAAGATGATTTGTGAACAGGTAATGAATATGACATTAATCCTAATCTTGATTATTTGGTCAGGATGGGACATACCCCTGTCATTCAAACTGTAATCTCAACAACAGACCAGCATACAAAATATCAGAGAAGAATGTATTAAAGTTTCAATATTTACTTTTGACTTTTTCACCTGTGTTCTTTTTCTTATTTACTTTCTCTTTCAAAAATCACAGGCACACAATTAAGTGGTGTCAAAGGTAAAACTTCAAAGTAAGACTTCTTAAGTGGATAAAGAGGATAAATGTCCAGCTAACACAATTAAACTGAAAGTGTTTTATACAGTATAGAGTACAATTATTCCATGTGGCCTAGTAAATATGACAAAATAAACAGTTATATTATCATTAAATATTGAAATAGTAATCGAGAACAAATTTCACATTTATTTCTCAAAAATTTTCAAACATGTATGAAAAAATGTGTATTTAATATTATTATTAACAAATATATATTTGTAATATAAATCAACTTTTGGGGTGAATAAATTTGCTCAAATCTGATTGGTTGAGTTATGTTGTGATGTACATGGGCCCTGGTTGAACTAACGATGATGTAGAATGCAAAGATGCTTCAGGTGATTATGAATAACATGACAATGGCTCTACTTAACACACAACCACCCATGAAGAATTTTAACTGACCTTAAGAGTGCTTTAGCTAATTATTTTAATGTTTTCAGCACACAGCAAGTATTGATATTATGTCAGAAGGACAGCCTGATGATTGGCACTATTATTACACCTCTGTACCTGGCTTGTCTTACCTGGGTTGGGTATCTTTATCTCAGTGGCAGATTCAGGCTCCATCCCCACTTCTTCAAACAATTCAGAACTCATCACAACCTGTATTCGCAAAACACATGGACAGGTTAGACACAGATCAAAACAAATACACAAGACAACACATTTGAGTGCATGTTGCAATATATTAAAATTAAGTAATAATAAACAATATTTAATTAAAAAATGAATTAGTCAAATATGCACTATAACATAATTTGCATGATTCCTCCTCACAATGTTTTATGTATTATGGTTAATGTGTGCTCATATGAACAAAAAGTTTCATTTTTGACTACGAATGATTTTTTATTAATGTATTGCAGGTTATTGAGTCATAATACAGTCACGAGAATGTGTGACTAGTTGTCATTAAACTAACACCTTAATCCATACAATCATTATACATTAAACAAATGTCATCCAGAAATGTGCGAATTCACATTACATCATTCAGGGAAATTGTCATAGCTTCACAGCAATGTCTCGTGATGTTATCAACATTCAACATATGATAAAATAACAGCGAGAAAACTACAATAACTAATAACAGAATGACTAATATACTTTTTACTATATCAAAACAGTAAATAATAATGAAAAAGACAAAAAAATAAGAAATGAATTACAACACAATGTGTATGTCTGTACTCTTAAGTTAGGATTTAACCATCTTTAGGTTGCTAAGGTTGCATTTAAGCAATTTAGATCCCAAGATCTATAAAAAATTTTTTTTTTAAATTATTACTAAAAAAGTCTATCACTAAAAATGACTTAATCTGTGTCTTTACTGGTAGGGTCACATTTTTATTCACTTATCACAAAGCAAGTACACGTGTTTCTTATCTACTGTTACTTCCTGTATTTGTATCTTTGAGTACACTGTAAAAAATTTGGCATCAATTTCCCTGTACATTTTCCTTAATTTTACAGACATTTTCAATAATGTTAAAATATAATTCCATGCAGTGCAAAAAATAAAATAACGGTTAAAATGAATACGGAAAAAAAATTCATATTAATACAGTACATTGTGCCCTGTTCTAACAGAATTGTTTAGAGTGTACGGATACAAATTTTCCATAAGGAAACTATTTAAGGGAGAACAATAGTGAGAGAATCGAATTGTTAATTGAAAAGGACATTTTTATTGTTTTCAAGTTCACAGATAAACAAACGTGATAGGGGGTGACACAGAAATTCCTTTTTGTTTAAGATGTGTACTAACAAATAAAACAAGGGCTATTAAATGACGTGAAATGCTTTACAAGAATTACAGGTATGAATAAATAAACAGGTGTGTTGATTAAGAACTCACATCAAGCTGTAGGACAAAAACAAGGTGTGTCAGATGTAAAGTTTGTGGTGAAGTGAGATAAGCACAAGATTTCCTAATGAGAAGACACATCTCGCTGTAGGTCTCATGTAAACTTCTGGGAGAGATGACTGAATTTCAGAAAGCTCTTCGTGCAGGAGCAATACTTCTTAACATAGTAGGTGAGTTAACGTGTTTCCATCTTACTTCGTGGTGTGTTTTTTATGATTATGGAAACTTTATTGCAACGAATAATGATGAATTATAAAATTATTTACTTTTATTTTATGTAAATGATCAGGAATGACATGTACTCCATGTGCTTCTCTGTACCACGTAGATATTAATACTAGAAACAATTGTTTCTGCATTTGAAAAAAATATGTTTAAAGATTAAAAATATTAATTGAACAGCTGAATAACTTCCCGTTAAGAAATCAGAACATTTAATAATTTATGTAACTATTGTCTATAATTTAGGGCTGTTACGTCTTAAAATATTAAATCAACACCCGAGGCAACCCCAATTCTAAATTTATAGTTACATCCCTGCTATGATGCTAAAAGTACACCCAGCGTGAGAAGATACAATTAAAGGTATATTTTAAATTGTCTCCTTGACAATAGAAAAAACAAAGTCTGAAGTCTCCACAAACCTGTCCGTCAGCTTTGTAAATGTCTGAATATGCTTTGCTCTGTTGCTTTTACAAAGCTGTGAATAGATTACCTAAACATTAAAATTCTATTTCCATATCTTTACCCTCTTGTGATTTAAAATCTGTATGAGTTTCTGAATGTATTTTAAAAAAGAAAGTTGGTTATAAAGCAGCAGGAGCACCCATTCAATTCATAATTGTATGCACACAAATTGAATGTAAGGGAAATGGTGGCAATTACCAACATTCTTCAAAATAGCTTCTTGTCAAGAGGGGGAGTAAATGAAGACAGAATTCCATTTTTGAGTGGATTATCACTAAGATCATTCTTATCAGTTTCATATAAACTATTTGTTGTTTCCTTCTCTAAAACAGGCTGTCTCTGTCAGTCAAACGGTATGTTGCTTAACTTTTTTAAAAAACAAAAATCACATAGTAAAGGTTCTACACTGTTGTTTTAAGATTTGAAAGAAGATATGTATTCATTTTTTAGCAGCCTTTCAAAGTGAAAGTATGTATAGTATGAGGAAAAAACAGGTATTTTAAAAGAAATATGTACTAAGATCTGTGTCGTTTTAACCAGAAAATGTCACATGTTTTCTTCCGTCAGTGTGTGGCCATGCACCTCTAAACACTAAAATTGTTGGTGGGACTGATGTAAAGTCAGGGTCTTGGCCCTGGCAAGTCAGTATTCAGAGACTCAGCACCAGAGGTCATTTCTGTGGTGGAAGTCTGATCAATAAAGAATGGGTTTTATCTGCAGCTCACTGCTTTCAGAGGTATGACAGCCTCAATATATTGTGTAAAGTCTAAAACATTTTTCACAAAGTCTAACATTTAAAAAATAATTCATATTGACTGTCTTTTCTATGTCTATATAGCATCTCTGCACCTAATATTATAGTCTCTTTGGGGCGTCAGAGATTATCAGAGACAAACTCAAATGAGATATCAATAACTACAAGCCAAGTCATCGTTCATCCTAACTATAACTCAAACACCCAAAATAATGACATCGCTCTCCTTAAGCTCTCTTCTTCGGTTTCATTCAACAATTACATACAACCCGTCTGTCTGGCTGCTGCTGGTAGCGCATTCGGTGCCGGTACAAATTGCTGGATCACAGGATGGGGAAAACTCTTTTTCGGAGGTGAGCAACATCTAAGATACCATGATTCTGAGATTCAAGAGTGTGATCTCAGTGTTTCATGAAAGAAATTTCACCTTCAAATATCCCAGCTACTGAGCTTCCAAACACACTCCAGGAGGTGCAGATTCCAATTGTGGGCCAGGCTGAGTGCAACAAAGCGTACGGATTCATCACAAGCAACATGATATGTGCGGGTCTCGCCAATGGGAGCAAAGACTCGTGCCAGGTAAGAAATCTACCCAGAAGAGCTCGCTTTATAGTGGCAGGTATATACAACATGTATGGTGTCTATGCAGGGAGATTCTGGAGGTCCGATGGTCATCAATAACGGCTCCACGTGGGTTCAGGCCGGTATTGTGAGTTTTGGTCGTGACTGTGCTCTGCCCGGCTCTCCCGGTGTTTATGCAAGAGTGTCTCAATATCAGTCTTGGATCAACTCTTACATAAGCCGCGATCAGCTTGGATTTGTCAGCGTTAACTCGAGTGGAACCAGTAGTTTATCTCGCCCTCTTTTGTCTTGTGTTCCTCACGCATTCTTCATCATCAGTCTCATTGCATACATTCATGTCATGTTTTAAAACTTGTGCAATATGATAATGACGAAGCGTGTGAACGTAGATCTGTGAATGTATTTAGTTTGTCATTTTTAATCACAGTTCATTTTAATGATAAGTCAATTGTACAAAAATCTTGCATAACTGAATGTTAATCTGCCTTACATCAACACAAGAATTTGCTAATATTGTCATAAAATTCAAATAACATTGTTTGCTTTTGTTATTATTCTATTGTGGTTATTTTTATATTATTTTGATTTAATTATTAATCAATTATTTTAAAAGGATTTTTATTTCAATGATATAAAATAGTTTAATTAGCTGGTATGTGTGCAAGGCAATCAGGTGTGCACTTATTTTTCAGCTTGACAAACCAGATGATGTGTAATTTAAAGCTAATGTTTTCAGTGTAGTAAAACCCAACCTACCTTGTATGTAAAGTTCTGTGAGGTATTTCTAACTAAACAAAGTTGTCCACTAAATTAACCTAATTAACTAATTAACTTGATTGGTTTATTTTAATGGACTGAATTTATTCTGGGCCTTTTATTGCATTACTCGTTGCAGACTCTGTTCTTCGGCGCCCCTGTCTGTGTGGTGGACACGGGCACAAATAACAAATAAATATTAGACTGGGATCCATAATAAAAATTATTCCTGTTATATTTATATAAAAGTGTTCATATGCCTTATACAGCGTAACTATTAAACATTTCTCATCTATACAATATGTTGAGACAAAAATGCATTTCATGTTAATTATCCATCACTATGGAAAGTAAACTAAATGCAGATGGCCATGGGACATTTGATAGTGATGATATAAAATGACAATTCTTTTATATTGAAATTAAGCGGGTACAGTTATTTAAAGGTGAGGTAAGGTTGCCCTTCACCTGGTCAAAGTTTTCAATCATCAAAATCAAATGATTAATATTATGATATGATTCACCAGTATATTGTGCGAAACAAGAATGTTGTTGTGTCCTTTAGTAATAATAAAAAGCTGTATAAGCTGTACCCGCTTGTTTTGGTCTGGGTCCTTTTTGCTGCTTATTGTTTGATTTGTGAATTTAGAGAGATTTGTTTGCCTTTTTACAGTTAAACATATACTTAAAATCCATTTGTACCTCTACTGGTGTATTAACATAATATATGCAGTGTATATTGTAGGCCAAACTTAGAATAACTTGAAAGGCTTCATGCCTCAGACTTAAAGGCATCCGTCACAGGACAAAACAGCATCATGTCCCATTTTAAAGACAAGGTCAGGTTTTAGCCTCGTACGATGAGGCATCTGGCCGAATGGGCTCCGATTAAAAGGTATCAGATAAAAGACAAAACAAAGTAATCTCTATCAACGTGTTCAATAATGTATCCTTAAATGTGGTTATGTGTTGACCTTACATGCTTAGTTTTCTAAATCTTTACCTATGTGGTAACAAAAAACTCAAGCCCACAATTCATAAAGTTTGATTCAAAAAGAACATTTAATTCAAAATGTTGAAAAAACGCCGAAATGTACCTTGGACGTTGCATGCAATGATACTTATCTAAAATTAAATTATTACAGTTTTTGAGGAGAGTAGAAAATAATACAATGTATTCTGGGAATTACCTTTTTTAAGAACCATTAAAAGAGTACAAATACTGCAGTTGTTCATATAGACAAGTTTCACGGAAGTAGGAAAACAGCTGAACTAAAATGTGAGACGAATCACACAACTAGGACATGAACGTGTTCACAGTAATAAAATTTTATGGACCTCAGGTTTAGACAAGGAAACTCTCTAAACAGAGATGAGTACTGAACTTAAACATGACCTATTGACAGCATATAAGACCAAAAGAAAAATATCAATCCTTGTTATCAAGCTGTTATACAAGTGATAATTCACAAAAAATAGAACAGATTAAGATGTTTTTCTGTTCTTTGAAATGCAGATCAAACCATTTCAACCATTGAGATTGTCTTGATTCAGCTAAATATCTGGTTCTTCAAAGTTTGAAGTTTTGGTTTTAACATTTTTGCTCCCAAATCAAGCAGAACTTGCTGGATAAAGTAAAATGTGTTCTGCATGCACTTTGGGTAGTCGAGGTTAAGCGCATATGACAGTCCAAACAAAAGGCAAACAGCAAGAGGAATATCTTTGATCCGATCCATAACGATATCTCCCTCTATGACGATAGCTGTGGATGCATGACCCGTATGGATCAATAGAGAAGAATGAGGAGAATCTTCACTGATGACTGTCAGAATACCAAAAGGAATGTGCTCGAGGAAGCTGTTATCATCTGATGCCTGAAGAATTAAAGAAGGAAAACATACAATGTTGTATATTTTCATACACTTTTCAGAAATGTTGAATTAAAGAAAAACAAGAGAAATGATAAATGCAGTTGGTTTTTAATTTTGTATTACCATTAACAAGCTATGGAACATTTATACTTTTATTGATTTTGTATAATTCATAAGTATAACTGAAAGAACAAAAAATTCCTGGTTTGAAAAGGTTACTACATACACTAGGTTGGTAGCAGTGATGTTACCAAAAACTCAATGTTAAAGTTTTTATTGTATATGGTTTTCTTATAGTCTCTTATTTGATCTGACATTTGTTGTTGCTGAAAGTCCAGATGACAAGAGAGTCTTTCAAATAAACTGTACATAAACCTACTGTCAATTCTCAAGCCCAATTATTGTGTCCGACTTGTTTGGAATAAAAAAAACATACATTTTATTACATTTAAAAAATATAACGTATAAAAATTAATAAATATTTGATGTTATTTAAATTAGATATAAATTTTAAATATATATGTATATGTAAATAAATTCTAAATGATTATATTTGTATGTGTTCATGTATGTGTTTATAAATACAAAAATATGATACAAAGACATATATTATGCAAACACAAACTTTTATTTTGAATGCAATTAATTGTTCACCAACACTATGTTTATATAAGGTTTAAATATCAACATTTTCAAGATTGTGCAAAGCATTTTTGGTAAAAACATCAACACAGACTAAAAAAACAAACAATATTTATTATTTTTCTTTCTGATTACTTACAAAGTAGTGCTTGAAAAATTCTGAGGGGTTGTCTCCAAGAAGAACAGGGACGCAACGAAGAACTGCAGTTCGTTGGAGAGTAACCAGAGATTCCTGAAATAAAGATGTATATGAAATGAGATACTCCAAACAGTCCATACACATTTTCTGACTCCTCTCAAGAAATGAGAAAAAAATATATGTGTTTTAATAACTAAATTACGACAGCAGATTTGTTTCTTTTGGAATAAACAACCTTGCATAACGTCGCACTGACATTTCTTCTTGGTTCAATTTGCTCCAGTATTTCTGATAAGCTTTGTCCGATGGTTCCCGTTTTTGACTTAAAAATCTTCATCAGAGATGGTGTGTGTCTGTCAAGTGCACCAAAGAATTCTGTCTGAAGGTTCTTGCAGGTAATCCTGGTGAATTCTGCAAACACCTAGACACACAAATCCATATAAGCAATAATGCAAATGAGTACAAATTGTTGTAAAACTCAAATGCTTACCTCGCGTTCTGTAAAAAGTGCTGGCCAACGTTCCACCAGAATTTTGACTGGTAGCTCCGTTTTCACGATTTCCTTCCTCCGTAAAGGAAAGGTTTGGTTCATCTTTTGAGAAATGAGAGTCTTGTTTGGTATTTTTTTACTTATTTCTTCAGAAATCAGTTCTCTGTCTCTTTCAAGGCTTTCATCCTTCCCCAAAGGATAATTTGGGAGGTAGTTTGTTTCATCTCTTCTTGGTTTTTTGATGTTCAGTTTGGGAGGTTGTCCTTCAGGATGAAACTTGCTTTTTCTACCCCCATTAACCGCAACGTCTAAACATCCAGCTTTACGAAGTTTTGACCGGTAGTTTCCCATTTTGAACTTCAGACTGTTTTTCCACCCATAGTATCCCGTATGTGATCCCTTCTCTCGAAGACAGGGATGCTTGTCGATGAGGGCTTTGGCAACTTCAGTAAAGTCTCTATCTGACGGGTATGCTTTAAATGCGTATATGCATTCAGCTAACTTCTGTAATATTTCATGCTTCATGTCCTTAGATACAGTGAAGTGGTAAGCGCCATTCCTTCTATACAGTTGGTCTCCCTGTCGCAATCTGTGGTTGATGGCAAAAGAAAATTCTGGAATTTCAAAAGACTTGGGCCACTGGCTTCTACTGGATGTCTCAAAACTGACAGATGACCACATTTCGGTATCTGTTGTGCAGGGACTGGTGTCGGAAGCAGTCAAAAGAACCTGTGGAATTATTTTCAGTGTCGCTTTGTTAGAAAGATCCCTCATATCGGTGAGATTACAGAGGGCGTTATTAAAGTCGAAATCTTCATATTGTAATGTAAAGTCGTACGGCAGTTGAAGTTTTTGTTTAAGTGACATTGTAAAAGCCTCAACTGAGGCCGGCCGCCCGGGGAAGGTTATTTTTCTTATATCTCTTTCATTAATAATAACTCGGAGTATGAGTCCATGGTCCATATTGCCTGACTCTGTAAAACAAAGTGCAAAGCATTTCAGTTTCTCTTGTATTTAGCATAAAACATACAGCTTAATGTGCAAAATAGTTTAAATGTTAAAGATTCATCTTGTTTAAAACTAAACACCATTGTGCTGAATATTATAAATAATTTAAGAAGCAAAGTCTAATTTTCATCAAATGTCACGCTGGTATAACCACTATTCAAGAATGTATTTTGTTAAATATCATGTGACAGTATAGAAGAACCCTGTTGACATGAATTGCTGCATGCGAAGATTACTTTCTTTGCAATGTTTCCATTGGCAACCACTTTAATTTTTCCTGTCGTAGTCCATGGGGTCCAAAATCGTTTGGTTACAAGCATTTGTCCAAATTTGTACAGGTTACAACTACAAATTTGTATTATTTGCTGGACTATCCCTATAAACCAAGGATGCCCCCTGTTGGAATTGAAACAATTGTGATCGTTCACAAAATACTCAAAACATATTTTTTTAAGCAAACAACATAAAAAATGAAACATACCTAAAGGGAAAAGATAATTATCATAATCACCAGCATTTTCATCTTCAATTTGATTTTTCTCTAAAGCGGGTTCAGTTTTAATCTCTGGGTTCCTGCTGTTCCACCGTTTGAGTGACGGAACAAAATCACCAAGATTCTCATCCTCATCGGCCTGTTCTTCTTTCACTTTGGGCTCTGTTTGTGTCTGCGTTGGTTCTTCGACAATAAAGACAGAATCCAGAGATTCTGTGGAGGTTTGATCTATAGATTCATCCCGATTAAAGGTGTTATTACTTTCACTGTCACACTCAAAGTCCTGAGCGTCTGTAGGGTTGGCATCAGGTAAAGTGAGGTCAGATTTCTGGGAAGAGAGTTAATATATTAAGACATTAAACATTCAAAAAATTATGCTGTGATTATTTAATATGATTACACAATAACCTTATTCACACTTCTTTTAATGACTGAATGGCTTGTCCCATAGAAAGGCTCGGATACTGTTTCCCGCTTCAACTGATTGCAATAGGATTAAACAATTGCTTTGAAAAATGATCGACTATTTAAATAAAAAAATAAGTTAAAAAATTGTTCAAATAAGAATACATAGATGCAAAATTAATTGACAGAGACATGCATGACGAAGGTGAATCCGGCACAAATATTGTTTTAAGTCGATTGTTGTGACCTTATAATTGTTGGAAGGCTAAATTATAATTAAAAATTGACTACGAATAATCGCACAGCCCTATAGTTAAATATGAAAATGAGTTTAAACGATTAAGAAATTTATCACCAAATTTAGATTTTTGGGTTAACTTCCTGTAGTTTGAATGTTAGGCCTTTAGATGTTCAACTGTTGTAGTTTGTCATCAGGCGTAACATGTCGTTTTTATTAAAATATTATTACATACAGAACAATTCATGTGGACAACATAGGTCAGAATTAATTATTAAATAATTTTTCATAATTGTAATTATTAAATTAAAAAATGTAATAATTGAGATTATTAAATAAAAAATTTAAATAATTGTAAATTATTAAATGAGAAAAATTTAATTATTTTTACATTATTTGCACATAATTTGTCAATGATTACAACAAAAATGTCCATCAAAAATCATAGCATTTTAAATAATAGCCTCAAACAAAAATGCATGCTCATGTTATATTTTCATTTTTTTTGTCATGTGTCTTAAATGTGTAAGAGAGTAAATATGTTGGTATGATCAAAATCTATATTTAAAATCAACTCTATTTCTGATAAATGTGTGATGTTGAGAAGCAAACCTCTGTGTTGAGCTCATCTCTTGTGTTCAGCTTTGCCTCCAGTGACGTCAGCTCTTGCTTCAGATGACAGATTTCTTTCAGGAATTCATCAATATCCTGCATGGACACATCAGTCCCTACAGACTTACTGCACATCACATGCGCATGTGACGTCATGGTCAACACATCAAAACACCAAAGTGCGCACGGACGACACTTAGTTTACACTCATGGGCACACAAAAGAGAGAGAGGCAGACTGATGTGGACATGCACAGCTTTGTCTTCCTCTCTGCTGGGTTCACTGGGAGACCGGAGCGCTTCAGAGCGCCCCCTGCTGGACCGAGCACACAACTGACAGGAGACTTAATGTGTCCACTTCTTTTAGGGCCAAGGGGAAAGAAACATGTTTAATATGACATGTTTAGGTTATAAAAACTGTGCTCAGTTTTGGGTCTTGAGTAATTTTCTCATTAATTGAACTTCATGTCTGAAATTTGTTTAGTTGACAACATATCATTTAGAAAACACACATTCGTTCATGGCAAATCACACAGTTTATTACACATATATTCCAACTTAATAATAATCCTTTGACTGAATGTTTAGGTTAGTACAGCCAAAAAGAGCGCATCATAGACGGGGATTCTTTATAAAGTAATTCAGGGGGATACCTTAAGAAGTTGCTTGAGAAAATGACGAGAGAACTGCTGGCTGGCATGAAGACGATTAAATAGAACCTATTTTATTCATTTATTTTTATAATATCACAGAATGCTAAATAGAACATTTTAAAATGTGTCTATGACATCACATAAACATTTAAAATATGTCTATGACATCAAATCATTCGAAAAAGAACATTTCAAATGTGTCTATGACATCATCCTAAATAGAACATTTTAAATGTGTATAAAAGATCAAACATTACTAAATAGAACATTTTAAATGTGTATAAAAGATCAAACATTACTAAATAGAATATTTTAAATGTGTATAAAAGACCCAACATTACTAAATAGAACATTTTAAATGTGTATAAAAGATCCAACATTACTAAATAGAACATTTTAAATGTGTATAAAAGATCAAACATTACTAAATAGAACATTTTAAATGTGTATAAAAGATCAAACATTACTAAATAGAACATTTTAAATGTGTATAAAAGATCAAACATTACTAAATAGAACATTTTAAATGTGTATAAAATATCCAACATTACTAAATAGAACATTTTAAATGTGTATAAAAGATCCAACGTTACTAAATAGAACATTTTAAATGTGTATAAAAGATCAAACATTATTAAATAGAACATTTTAAATGTGTATAAAAGATCAAACATTATTAAATAGAACCTTTTAAATGTGTATAAAAGATCAAACATTATTAAATAGAACATTTTAAATGTGTATAAAAGATCAAACATTACTAAATAGAACATTTTAAATGTGTATAAAAGATACAATTTTTATTTTTTCTATTTTTTTACATATTACACATATCTATTTTTATAACATACTTCTTATAGTTCCCTTCATTTTGTCATATATGTCATATGAATTTATTGTCCCACTAAAATGTGAACAAATGTGAATTTTTAAATACATACGTAAGTTTCCTAAAACTTTTCACCAGTACTGTAGATTTTGACAAAAAATCAAAGTACAATCTACACAAACTTTTGGTATGAGCTAGAACAAATGTATGTGTGTAAACTATAAATAGTAACTAAAACTGTAACTATAATTATACTTTTACAAAATTTTGAGTTGCTATCACATCAACAAAGCTGCAAGAAAAGAAATACAACAACACATGCACTGTTATGCTGGGGAATAGGAATATTATATTACATTATGTAATGTCATTAAGGTTTGGATGGTGTTGTGAAATTGAAGGCCAGCTGGTGCGGAAAAACATCTAAACTTGCCTCCGGAGTGTGTGATACTCTAAAGTTCATATCCCTGAAGGAAGGTTCAAGTCCCAGTCACATGTATAAGTCTTGTACGGATATTGGAACATCATTTATCACTATACTTTATCATACTAAGACACGCTTTTACTTTTAAATAGCAGCGGTGTGAGTTGTTTGTGTGTTTGTGTTTGCACAGCCTGTCGCAGGACTGAATGATGTATTTTAATCAGACATGCAATATTATTCTCAACAAACATCCCCCACTTGAAGTTTCAGAACATGTTGACGGTGTGTGTGTGTGTGTGTGTGTGTGTGTGTGTTCGTGTGGGTTGCCATGGCATGATTTCTTCCAAATTATATCTGGCATGCTTGTTATCTCAAAGCTCAAGCACACTGATGGTACAGGCACATACTGGCAAAGACACTAAACCAGTGTGATAATTCTGGCAGACAGACAGTGGTCCAAATGAAATCAGCTGTCTGACCCTTACCAAATCAACCCTACACATACTTCAACTGATGATTAATAAACTAGATAACTTGGAATGTTTCAAACAACAGGATGATGAAAGAAACAGCATTTGATCATGTCTCTGTTTTAATTTATGTTATTTGATGTTATATTTCAGTGGTACTTCTGCTTATTTTAATCACATTTTCAAAAGAAAAAAATACTCCTCTTCACTGGCAGAATCTTTGCTTTCTGTTTACAGATGTGATGTATTGATGTTCAAACTGATTTCTGAAAATCTTATTTCTAAATAGTTGTTACAAGGTGATAGTTCCTTTTTCAACTATGGTAGTCAATGGGGTCCAAGAGCATTCCTCTAAATATCTTTATGTGTTCATCATTTGGAACAACTCAAGAGTAAGTAAAGAAAGAAAGAATAGTTGTTTTGTTGTAAACTTTTCCTTAAAGCCTATAAAAGGGTAGACATTGACTGTACAAACATTGAAGATATTTGTATGTGTGTGGAACGGCCTGATAACGCGCACAGCAGCTGTAAAAGAGCAAGAACAGACAGGATTAAAGGATCAGGCCTCTCTTCATTCATCTGTGTTTGTCATGAGTTGGCTCTGTTTGTTTAACTAAAAATATCAGCAGTGAGTGACACACCATGATCTTTGTAAATTACTGTGATTATGACTGTAATACAAGGTTATACTTCAATTAGTATCTTTGTGAGATTAATCAATTGGAAAGTGAGACAGAAAGTGAGAATGCGGTAAATGAAAGAGAAAGAATGTTAAGCCTAATGCATGTGCCATACAGTGCCAGTCAGTTTGAATTCCTGAAAAAAACCCTCAAAAAGTTGTTTGCATCTCTGTCGCACTGCTACACTCACAGTTTTGAGTATACATATTTGTATTTGGCAAAAGTGAATGATTAAAAATACTGCCACACTGATCAGACTAAAGAGTGTTCGATGCCAAAGTACAGTCTGTACTGAACCCGGCCTGACCGCTGTTTCAATATCAGGACATTTTAGCTCAGGGAATGATGCTAAAAATAATTCATAACAAATAATAATATGATACAATTGTAAATGTTGTTAAGATTATCAACAGTTCTAAATATGCAAAACATGACAAGCCTTGAAGTACAAGCTGTATATCTCTTGTAGACACCCAAACATGAATAGTCATTTACTTACCCTGTACGCATTTTCTTGTTTTGATGAAGACAAAGTAATATATTTAGAAGAATGCTTATAATAGTTCTTGAACCCCAATGATTAACATAATAATTTTGAATGTTTGTTTTGTTCTGTTTAACAATAAGATATTTGAAGAATGTGGAAAATCAAAAAGTTCTGGTACGCTTTTGTTCTTTTTGCAAATTTTCACTAATATGGTTTATGTAAACAAAGTTTAATTTTCATGAAGGTTTAGAAAAACTAGAGAGTATTTTTTTTGTGAACTAACCTCATAAAATACTGTTTATACAGTATAATCAATAAAAGGGGTTATTCGATTCAATGTATTGTACCATGTACAGTTCCACTAGATTAAATGTAGTTTTAAAAATACATCTTTTGAAATTAAAAAAAGTATTAAAACAAGTTAATTTTATTCATGTGGAACCAAATTTGTACGGTTAAAATTGGTTTATGTTAAAACAACAAAAAACCGGCACAGAATTTGACATGAAACAACTTTTATTTAAATAACAAATATCAATAAATTACATAATACAATTGTATTAATAAAGTGCAATTCCTATTTCAGTTCTAATATCATCATGACCTCACACATCTCAGTGTGCAATAGACAATCATTCAAAATCAATCCAACAAAAATACTTTGAACAATTCAAGCAAAAACTATTTACAACTATTCACTATACAAAGCCAACATCCTCTTCGTCAGTATAATAACCGATATGCCATCTTCCATTATAAAAAAAATTAGTTAAAACCATTTTTGAGTTTTACATAGCTGTTCCTTCTGCAAATTACTAAATCCTTCTAACATTCTCAACCTCTCAGTTTTTCTTCTCTGTTTCTCCCATTCTTTAATAAAGTCCATACAATCTTTGGTTCATCATCCTCCTTCTGTCTTTCTCCAGTTTCCGGCCTTTCAACCTCTCTGGGCTTCCTGGGACATTGATCGGCCCAGGGCTCTTGGTGCTTTGGCGAACTCCATTCGCATTGGTTTGACTGGGGGTAGGTCTTTGGTGATCTGTTCCACTGGTCTTTTGTCCAGGCAGGCGCCATCGGGAGCTCTGGCGGGGGGCAGATCCTCCAGGGTGTGGGGGGCTCCACGACCCAGACGAATACCCAACTCAGCAGGCTTGAAAATGGGCAAGGGCAGGGAGTTTCTGTAGGGTAAAACCTGGTGCTCTCGTACACCCGTCTCAACATTTCCCACTCTGAGAACACCAGACGGGCACTTCTGATTCAGAGGACGACTCTGCCAGTATCGAGAGAGAGTTTCTCTGCGAGAGTCGTCTGACATCAGCATGGATTGACTGCCAAAATAAAACAAAGAATGAATGAATTATAAACATGAAATATTCTGTGCATTGATAACAATGATCTCTTGTGTGAAGTTTGTTTTCTTTAACAAGATAAATCAGAGAGAAGCACTCACCGATCTTCAGGTCGTGTCTTCATGTTGATGCTTTGCCAGTCGGCAGTGTAACTCTCTTTCTTGGATTTATTTTCCTCTCTCACGCTGCATCCCAGCTCAGCTCCAACCACAAGTCCTCCCTTCTTCTCCAAAACTGTGCACATCTGCATCATCGGCCGCTGTTCTTGACTCACTTTAGAGTTGAATTATTTACAGTTGTATAGTAAATTGGCGTTTGCCAAATTGTAGTCTGTTCTTGTGTTTGGATATGTTTTAAAGTGGACTGTCTCTGGTCTTCTGTCTCTGGTTGTCTGTCTGCCTGAAGGCATGTTGAGCTTTTATAGAGCTCGGCTGCTATTTCTGTCCATGGAATTACTCAACACTGTCTATGGCTCACTCATCCACGTATCACACAAGCATTGGTACATGGAAATGAGCTAAGAAATCCCCACGGATCCAATAACTCCAATTTCCTGGACATGTTTCAGAGTCATCATTGAATATCACTATCTATCCCAACCAGGACATCTATCTATGTATCGATCCATCTGTCTGTTGTTCTATAGACAAACCCCGGCCAATTTTCCATTTCCAGTTATTTAATGTAGTTTTTGCCGGCTTAAATCTTTCATTATGTTATATCGGCATGACAGCTGTTCCTGCATGTGTCTCACATCAAAGCTCCATCTGATATCTCAATGGAAACTAAACAATGGAACCAGACAGAAGATCACGAACAAATGGCAGCAACTGCTATCTTCTGTATTAATCTTCTTTTGTCCAGAAAATCCCTTTCAAAGGCAAGAAATTAAAATGGATGGACAGGGTAAAAAGAGTTTAAAGGGAATTCTATCATCTATCCTTTACCAACCTTTGAGTTGTTTTAAATCTGTATATAAAAAAAGATAATATTGTAAAGACATACAAAAAGACATACTGTACTTTGAATAATGTGGGAAAACACAAAAGTTTCCAGCAAAAGTTTTTTCTTCCTGTGCTAGTTAATGTGGACCAAGAACTGTCTGCAAGCATTCTTCCAAATATATTTCTCTGCGTTTACCAAACAAAAATGATATAAGTTTAGAACAACTATAGAGATTTTTTCATTTCATTCTTGGGTGAACAACCCCTTTAAGTTGCCAACTTTAATTTGACAGTTTAAGTGTTAACTCTATTGATTTTTATCAATACAGTGGTCAATGTCATTTATATGAAAACACAGATAAGAGTCCATAAAGCTCTTTACCTGTTCTCACAGAACAACATTTTTGTTACAATTTGTTCAGTTTTGTTACATATGCTGTCGATGCTTTACGTTATAGCAACCAGAATAAGCAATAAGATAAAAACACGAGTCACTTTTTCTCGCAACGTTTTAATAGAGCAATTTGTTATTCAGTACTAACCCAAGCATTTAACTATATTGGCATTTGCTAACAAAATAAATAGAAACCAGTGATTACACATGTTCAATCATGGCATATGTTTGGGGACAAGGCTTCAGCATTGGCGCTGTATTCACTCATCAGTTTAATATAGTGGTTTGTGGACAGTCAGATTCTCATGTTACACACACATTCTGTCCCCGCTTCACTCTCAATGACACAGCGGACACTTACAGGAACTGATCTCACTCTTGTGCTTCTCTCTCCTGTAATGTGGCCACTCAGCACACGATTGAAATATAATGCCAGTCATGATTTACACAAGCCTTAAAACCAAACATCCAAAGAGAACGCCGGTCATTAAGTCCTGCTATATAATGGCATATAGAGAAATCTTATCACATGGCAAATTATATATTTTTTTACAAAGATGTTTAGGAACATAAAAACAGCAAGAAGAAAGTCCATCAGTTCACATACTTTATTATGTGTTATATCAGACATCTTACCAAACAGGCAACATACAAGACAGGACAAAACACCTACACCTATTTTAACCTGATTTAATTCACATCAAAAATGCACTATTTTGTAACCCCAGCTCCATGATTGCACATACAGTATACAGTATATACCACATCCTTTATATTTTATGCTGATTGTTTTTAAGCTTTCCTTTCAGCGAGAGATAAAAAAGTTTCCTGATTCAGAAAACAATAGAGATGTCTAAAGAGAAAAACAAACTTCTACATGTACCACACATTTAAATGCTATATACACAATAAATTATGATTATTTTGACATTTTAGTAATAAACTTATGCTTTTGTTTTTTCTATCTTAGATTTATCAATCTTTTTAAATAAATAAAAAATATGCTGGTTTTTATATATTTAGATTCATACAACTGTTTAATAAGACGCTGTAATGTAAAACCCTGCTGATTTTTGAAATTATGAAAAACAAAACACACACTTTTAAAATAAAGGTGCTAAGATGTGATGCCATAGAAGAACCATTTCTGGTATCAGAAAGAAGTTCCATTCAGAAAAATGTTCTATAGAAACATCAGTTTTTTTACTTTTTATAATATGAAGAAACTTTGTTCACCTTTTGTGAGACACAAATTTAAAGTTTCTTGATGGAGCAATTTAGAAATGTTTTTCCTTCTCTGACATCACAAAGCACCTTTATGTTTAAGAGTGCAGAGGGCTATATCATCCTTTAAACATCCCTGACATATAATATTGTGAATAAATTATGGATCATTGAATATCTAGAAATAAACTATTCAAACGGAAATGTTTGACACAGCAACTTAGATCCTTCAAGCAAAAACATAATTTGAGGCTTCTGTGAAGTAAAAATAAGAGGTTGATTAATTTCAGCACTAAATGAACTAATTCCAAAGACCCATCAATAGGCTCTGATTTACTTTATAACTTTCGCTTTCTGTATTACATCAAAATGTGGATTACAGATCAGAGATTGTAATATATCACGGAATATTGTACATATATTTTCCACCCGATCCGTTATTGAAAATAAAAATTATCTTCTAGGATTCTTGGTCTGTGACAACATGGCAGCGAAGAGCTATTTATGGAGTAGAGAGATCTGTTCCATCAGAGGTCAAGAGTTACAAACTTTACAAATAAAAAGACACAGTGGTCTTTCAAAACAATTTGTTTGGGTGGGTTATACTATTGGAATAATTTGGAAGGTTGTGAACTAATAACTTTAATTTTCTTTTTTTTCTATATCAATTCACCTATACATGATTGAACCAAATTTTCTATAACCCTAAAATGTTCTTTCTTTAACCAAAATTCAGCCTTATCAAATATTTCTTAATTCATTCCTTCTAACAAGGATAGGAATAACTAACCTCAGAATAAAGGGGGTTATTAGCACCAACAAAAACCTTGGTTTTCAACCCCCCATGTCTTGTTAAGGCTGTGGCGTACATCCTTACATCACTCATCAGTAATCTTGGCCCTGGTAACCCCCAGTGCCGTCATAACTGGCCTCTACGTCAGCAGTGTATTCGGTGTATTCTGAGCCTGCAGAGGCCGCCGCTGCTGGATCCTGGCTTGGATCGGTATAGTCCTGAGAGAAGAGGGAGGAGTCTGAACCTAGCTTGTATCTCTGAAATCCTAAGAAAGCCTGACCAGCCTTTAGATGATGAGGATAATGGAGAAGGAGATGGATGGGGGGTAATGGAGTTGGAGAGGGAATGGGGGATTGTAGCCACATGATGATGAATTGATGTCAGCAAAATACATCAATAAGGGATGTTGGGTTTTGTAATTGAGTGTTATTTAGATGAAATAACATGAGGATGAGGAAAAGGGGAGAGAAAAAAGTAGATAAGAGATGTTAGTTTAGTAAGTTTAAAATGTTAGACAAGATTACATAGACAAGATTACATTTATAACAGCCCAGATAATGTCCTTATAAGTGACCTTTTACTTGTCACATAAATCTGACATCCAACATTTTATAATAAAACCCTACATTTCAGACATAACGATTTTTAAGATTGAAATTTAAGACTGTTTAATCAACACATTAAAATGGTAACATTTCGTAGAGACAAAAACAGTGAAATTGTATGTTTTCCCTAAGGACTAATGTGCATTCTAACAAGCATTGTAAACAAACAATATTAAAATATAATCACTAAACGCCATTACAGCAGTGTGATGGAATGAGGGAAACAGAAGTAGGCCACAAAACCCTGCTGACAACAAAGATTCTTAAATACCATGCTGGTAGAATTACATGGGCACAAGTGCGCCCTAGTGAATGAAAACTGTAACCGCAACTTGACAAAAATAATCTTTAGTGATGGTTCATCCATTAATGATATATTTTTCCTCTTTACACAACTTCATGTCATTAATAATCTACATGACTTAACCTACATGAAACTGATATTTTGAAGAATGTCAGTCCCCATCGACTTCCATAGAATGGACACAAACCTAATTTTCTTCATTTGTTTCATGCTAAATATAAAAGTCATACAGGTCTAAATAACTTAAAAGATAAATACAATTTAAAATGGGATTAATATCTTCAAATCGCCAAATCCCTGGAATAAAGGCAGATAAAGCATTTAACATCTTCAGAGTTAAAACATATGGATTCAAGACATGATTTGGCACTGCCACAACAAACAAAACATAAAATGGCATATCTGCTTTTGTATTCTGTAGCTGGTGTGTATAGCCTGGTTAACAAATCATTAGGGTTAGACAAATGGAGGTGGTGTATGAGGGGTGAACAGTTTATTGTATTCCTCTTCAAATGAGACTTTCTTTAGCTGTTCCCAGGCCAGCAGTGCAAGAACCCCCTGGAGAAATACAGATTGGTCAAACTGGTGAACAAAAGAAATACAAAAAAACATTTCAACAGAGGATTATGTTGTTCAATCCAGCCAGACAGTTTCTGCAAGAGAAGCACTTTGAGGATTTAGTAATCAAGTCATGAAACAAAGAGGTTAGAAAGAAATCTGCAAGCAGAGAAGCAAAGATTACTGTAGTAGATACAGTTAATTCGCCGGGGAAGACTGGAACAAAGAGGATTAGTGGATCGGATATGCTTTAAATGTATATTAGTATTTTTTGAAGATGTAAACAACACCAGTACAGACCCAAGTGAATATGGAGAAGAACGAGAAGGTAATGGCGGCTCTAGCTGCATCTCCTCCCTCATTCAGGGGATTATCTTCTGGCTTGGCCACCTGCCATTGATTGGCCAGGAAACAGAATCCAACAAACCACATGAAGGACCAGAATGCTGGAGAAACAGAGAACAGGTGCAATTTTTTCATTTCCTAAAGATTTGCAAACTGGTAAGTGAATAAATCTAATATTGAATTTCTACAATACTTGCTTATTGCATGCACAAAATATACTAAATTGCATACTTAAATAAATAAATAAAACATACAATATTGAGCATTTTATATAGTGACTTTTTAAAATATTGTTTTGTTAATGATTTTAAATATTGTGAATTAATCTGAGTAATTTCATTCAAACGGTACATATCAGAGAGTGCATACTACGTACTGCAAAAAAGGAAAGAAAAAAATCCAATATTTTTTTAGGACAAGCACCAGGTTTACACGCTGCAGGGTGTCTAGCAGTGACTTTTAACCGACAGGGGGCAGTATGTCAATGTTGTGACATATTTAAAGGGATGTTTTGAAGAACTAAAAGAGCTTTATTTAATATTAGAGAATATACTTAATATTTAGAGCATTAACGACACATGCAGGATGTATTCTGCATAAAAAGGAGTGGAGTTATGCTGAATGGAACTGAACAGATGTAAATTAATAAAATATTAAATATTAAAAATGCCCAAATCAAAACCTGGTGATAACAGAAAAAGGTGTCTGCAGGGATGATTGTCACAATAACAGTTCTTGGGCCTATTGACAACCAAAGTTCCCATTCTGTTTTGTTAAACAAAAAAGAAGACATTTTTAAGAAATGTACAACACAAAGGTCTGGGAAAATTTTGATCTTTGTATTCTGCTATGGTAGTCAATGTGGCCCAAGAACTGTTTGGTTACACGCATTTGTCCAAATATCTTGCTTTGTGTTTAACCTAAGTAAACTAAGAAATGTACACATGTTTTGAACAGCTCTATAGTAAGTAATTGATGACTATTCCTTTAAGATTCAAACAAGCAAAACAAAACACAACATTTGCTTTTTATAACCTACACAATAAAAGTGTTCCTCACCTGAAACTCCAATATCAGCCAGCACAGCTTTCTTCCGGTCTTTGACGCTGCTAATCTGAGGGAAGTACACATCCAGGGCCAGAAAAGCAGCACAGCAGAGGAAGGCCAGCACACCCATCCCTACGCCATAGTTACAGGCGTTCTGATTTCTGTTGAAGATACAGAACTCCACTTCTTCATCCGCACGGTTCGTGTAGCCCTCATTGGCAATACATCCAAAAATAACAATGGAAAAGATCTGGGGACAAGACAAAAGAAGGAACAGGTGAAGGCGAGGATTGTGAGGTTTCATTTGTATAAAGGTGACATGAATTTTTTTTACATATTGTAATGTAAATTTTATAATTTATAAATTTTTTTAATAATTTATAATTTTGCGTTTTTGTGTGTGAAGTTCTTTGCAATTGCATTTAGGGCTGTGAAATTAAAATAAATCCATTTCAATCATTTATTTTTAAGACATTTCCCAATAGAAACCTCGACAAGACTAATGCCGCGTTTACGCTATACTTGAATTTTTGTGTGTTGACGCGTGTAGTTTGACATTTAAGTTAATTTGCGTGTACAATTTGCCTCATTCGCGTCCAAGGCTCCATTTGCGCAGGGGGAGGGGCTTCTGTCAGGATAACTCATCAACTTGTCAGAGGAAAAGTCCTTTTATTGTAAAATAAAGCGATTAAACTTCATGTGACGGCTTTATTTGTAGTCTCAATATGTAAATATTTATAATAAAAGTATAATACAAGTTACAAGACCACCACCGGTTCAGCACCCACTTACCTTAACTCACTAATGCAAAGGTATAGACCCTCAAGATCTCTGCACTCCGCAAATGAGCTGAGACTTGTGGTACCAGCTCAAAAGGGTAAGAAATCTCTCTCTCGAACGTTCTCTGCTTCAGTTTCTCGATGGTGGAACGATCTGCCTCTGGCTTCACGCTTGTCAGACTCGGCCTCTATCTTCAAAAAACACCTAAAAACTCATATTTTCCGGCTACATCTAACTCACTAACTTACTTCTTTTCTAACCTACTCACTCTATCAAAAAAAATAAAAAAAAAAAATTTTGTAACTTCTCTCTCTGTGTAACTTGGTAGCATTGTTATTTACCGCTTCATTGTCTCCTCGACTATTGTAAGTCGCTTTGGATAAAAGCGTCTGCTAAATGACTAAATGTAAATGTAAAAAATAAAAGTAAATTGTGGATTTACAAAGCTCGGTGTTTCCACATAAAGCCCTGATGACTTTCTCCTCCATGTTTGTTTTAGATAAAGCTCCTGATTGGTTAAAGCGGCGCGAAATTTCGCCGAAGTTAAATTTTTTCAACTTGCGCGATTGTGTCCAATGCCCCTCAGGAAATCTACTCGCGTCTATTCGCGTCTCTGCATTGATTTAACATGTAAACACTTGCACTCGACGCTCTATTCACATCTGTTGTGAACGCGGCATTATAATTGGTCATTATTTGGGTAGCACACATATTCTGAATGCATTCGACAGAATTCAAATTAGCCATTTTAATCTAGATTAATTCCGAATTTACAGTGAGATTTAAAAAAAGTAATTAAAAAAATTAATCTATGCCCACCACTAGTATTTATCTATTTTTTACATAAATTTTTTATTTAATAATAATTTTTTAATGATTTATTTCTAGCACGATTATTTAAAAAACATATTTTAAAATATCTTTCAATTAAATTTGATGTTAAATTATTTTGTTATTTATTAACTTATTGATACTGCTTCCAAAGTGCAGTTAAATAATCATGATTATAATTTCTGTCACAATCGAGCAGCCCAAATTGCATCATGATAAATGATTTTTTTTCAGGTTTATTTTGGGGCTGGTTTAGCATTGGGCTAAGTTAGATCTATCATCCTAGAGAGTTGCAAATATGTGTAGATCCATTTATAATCTTCCATTATTACTTTCTTGTGTTTGTTTTCTGGAGATTAAAATGTTCTACAGAACTGTAATATGTGTCTGTTTGTACATGCTAATGAGCCCCTGTTTTCTTTTTGGAAAATAAGCTCAACTATTTTCAAAGCGATAAAGGCACATCATGGCAAAAACCCGGAAAAAACAGCTGTTCCGTGCATCTGTATGTGTGTAAATGCAAAACAAAGATAACGTTTGCTTGAAATCCGCTTCATTATTCTTCCCAAACATCCCCAACAATCAACTCTTGCAACATTAAAGCAATAAACACTTTCACATGGTTACAACCTTATCTTGATTTCATCAAACATGTTTACTGTTAAAGAGATAGAGAGAGAACAAAATGTCATCAGTGATGTCATCGACTGAACTGCCCTACATTGTTTCTGGTCAAGTGTTTTTGCCGTGTTTAATTAGCTGTCTGGATCACAAGGCTCATGGCCAGTGAACGCATGAAAGCAGGCATTGTAGCTGGCAGCACGTGGGAATCTGATCTTGTGATCATCACCAGCAGCAGAGCTTTTACTTGTTTTCGATTTAAATCTGGTTGACATGGTTTTAGTTACATGAGAGAATGCTCATTTTAATATTCAAGGTGGCAAGAATGTACCTTAAAGTGATAGTTGACCCCAAAATAAAAATTATTTCATAATTTCCTCACTCTGTTGTAGTGTTTGTGAACTTAAGACCTGTCTTGATCTCTTGGGTTTTTATTTTAAGACGGGTCAAGACCCCAACATATGGAAATCCGTCGAAAAAATGTATACATCTTTTTTCGACATTTGTTTGTGTTCTGTCTTTAACAAAACAATTAATGTTAAAAAAAATTATGTCACAGACTAAAACTAACTTGGGTGTTTAAATTTTTTTAATCATAGGAATTTTACAGGCACAAAAAAAATCATGTTATAGCATGTGGGTGATAAAACATGGAAAACCCTACACATACACTTCTGCAGAATAAATCACTCAAGTTACTTATTTTATTATAACATAATTAGTACTTTTAAGTGTTTTGGACTTGGTCTCTCAAAGTCTTAATCTTGTATCGGTCTCTAAATCCTCTGATCTCGATCTTGTCTTTGTCTCGGTTTAGGTATAAATCTCAAATCTGTAGGATTTTCAGACCACAAAAGAAGATATTTTGAAGGATATAGGTAACTTAACAGTAGTGGTAAAAATTCACTTTTATTGTTTATATCTTCAAAATAACTTGTGAAGAAGAACGATTTCATACAGGTTACAAATGATGACGGAATTTAAATTTTTGGGTAAATGATCACTTTAAAGTCTGGCATATCTCACATGACTCATATAGCCATGGAAAAAAAAGTGAAAATCGAAAAACGGCATATTGAGTTCATCCTAAAACATCTAAACACATTAGTATTGTTGCTTAAACGTAAATATAAAACTTTATAAACTTTATTCTTTGCCAAATTCAAGATCTGCCAACATTGAATTTTTGTTATTTTGGCCAGTCTAACCCATTTCCATTTACTAAACCCCCCAAAATGCAAATGAAATACAAGAACATAATTTTAAATAAATATTTAGAAACAATACAACCCATAAAAATGCTAAACATTTTGGATTGGTCTCTTTCCATTGCTTTCCATTTTACATTTTGTAGTTCAACACCTCCTGCAAGGTCAGCATGTCAGATCTGACTGGCTTTCATTGGTCCTTTCTTTAATTTATGGTTCGTCATTCAGCGAGACATATCAGCCGGGGCTTGTTTGTGTGGGAACCATTTTAGATCAGTCAACCGTGGCTCGTCCACCAATAAATCAATCAACACCTTAAAAGAAAGAATATAGCAGATTCAACAGGACCGATTCACAATGGCATTGAAATTGTGGGAAAAAGATGTTCGATATAGGGCATACTTGCATCATACCTCTTTAACTTAAACTCAAAATTTCTATTTTTATTAGTATATACATACTAGATAACTGTGATCATATACTGAGTTTTCACGCAAATCTCATAATCTGCTTCTTCGGTTGTCTTAACCCATAATTTTTGTTACATGCTTGCCCAGCTTTGCTTCTCTAGCACCCCTCCCCCTCAATCCCTCGCTATAATCTCCCTGACCTTGTGTCCACAGTGCAGGGAAAGAGAGATCACAAGAGAGAGACATGAGTCATGGGACTACAAACGAAGACCACCAATCCATTCAACCCCTACATAGTGAGCCTAGCATGATCATTGGTCAGGAACACATATGCATCAATGCAACAACATTTAATAGATTGAAAAATATAATATTAGGATGTGAACATCAAACGTGTGTAGCGAAATAGGTCTGCTGAACTTCTGGCAGCAAATTGAATTAAACTGCAATGGTTTGCTTCTGTTTTGGTGTATTTGTGGGACATGAAATTCAATTCTGAAAATGGAGATCATATTAGAGATTTCTTAACCTTGGTAGACAACTCTCATGCATCAAGCAGTGTATAGATTTGTGATTTAGCTGACCAGGGCCTCTAGAAATAAAGACTAGGAATGGAAAGCGTGTGATAAAATGAAGACAATGATACATGATGTTCTTAAGGAGGCCTTTCCCATCTTAAAGGTGCTCCATGTATGTAAAACTATTCTTTTTTAATTATTTGAAAATTATTTTTAAGTCATAGCAAAAGGCTGTAAAATAAATAAGTATACTATACGTATACTAGCCCAAATACTAAACTACGTTAATGGAAAGTTAACCAAAAATGAAAAAATATTTGTATAAATCTGAATTAATGTCTTTAATCTGTTGAACACAAAGAACACATTAAGAAGAATGTTAGCATTGGGATTTAATACAGCACCTTTGACTACTATAGCAGTAAAATTAAATGATTATCAAAGGTGCCCCAGAACAGTTTGCTTTCTTAAAGTGTTCAAAATATCTTCATTTGCGTTTAAAATAACAAAAAGATTACACATATGTTTTTCTTTAGCAGTCAATGGTGCCAACCAACTATGAACTTTATTCAGGTCAGGAAAAATTTGATGTTGAGTGATTCATCAAATTTTTATTTTTGGGTGAACTGTCCCTTTAACCTGATTAAAGTCTGCTTGAGGTGTGTCAAAAATATATCAAATTCTAACAATTTTAAATAATGAAGTAATGGATATAAAATCAAATCAAAAAAATAAATCAAAGCTTACATTTGAGGATTAAAACGCCACAACGCATTAGTAGTGATCAAATGTCAAAATATCACTAGCAGATAAGGGAAAATTCTGGCAGGAAATAGATGTATCATACTGTAGTATTATTTTATTTTAATATTGTTAAAGAGATAAAGAGGATCTGTAAACTACATTTCCCACTGATATAATGCCAGTGCAGGAACAAGGTGGACATATGGACTGAGATGGAGGGGATGCCACCCTGCAGCAATATTAAGCTGTGCAGTTAGTGCCCAAACAGACAACAACAAAATGACTGAGTGATATTAAAAACATCCTATAAACAATTGAGGTACAGAGCAGCGCATACATGCCTCTAAAACATGTTGCAAAAGGACCTACAAGTCATATTGCCAAGAAAATGATGTAAATGTTTTACTTTTGGGTGGTGAGTTAAAGAAATGGGCGGTGGGATATAAATGAATGATCTGTTTGTGTCATGTTTTAACTCTTTCTCACCGTCATAGTATATTGCATGCTAATGTTGTTCTGTTTTCACATTAATGAGATTAAAATGATCACAGTCACACGAACACATAAAAGACATCAACTCTACACAGATGTTTTCTAGAGGCAATCTCATTGATGCTTTTTTCCGTTTATGCATTTTCCCTATAGCAAGCTTGTTACTATCCAGCCTTAGGTCTTCAATAGTTGTCATGCCAACGCAGCAAGACTCATTCACTCACCCAATCAGATTAAGAATCAGACGAACACACCTCCGGTCTCTCTTGAAGATGCCTTACAGCACACTGCATACAGACAGTCGTCTCAAGACAAAAGAGCAGATCTTTTCCTATAGACCACTTCAGAAAACATATTGCTCGCCCAAAAGAAATTCCTGTTTAGTGTTTTTGCCACTCATAAACGCTTGAACAAAATATAACAAACACTGAATTAAAATCACCACTGAAGTAATTTTTACTGTTACTCAAGGTATGTTTGTCAAGTATCTGTATTTTAGTTAAGTGTTTTTAAAAAAAATCATTAAGAATATATCTTATGTTATACTCCACTAAATTTTATTGTATTTTTACATATTCTGACCCATAACACAGAACAGTAGTATGTTCAAAATCTAGTCAGTTGCCTCTTTCAAAAAAATACTAATAAGAGTTAAGTACATTTACATTTAGTCATTTAGCTGACGCTTTTATATGAAGTGATTACAAATGATGTGTACAAAAGAAGCATTTAGAAACAAATAATGCCAGTTTTAGATTGAAAAACACAAATTACATATTAAGTGCAAAGTATTTTTTTTGACAGAACTAGATTTGAGTATGTATAAGTATTAAAAGGTCAAAAAGACCTTTGTTTACAACATGTAAAAGAGTAAAAACACTCTAATACAGTACATATATTTAAAAATGTGCTCGTGAAAACTATATTTGAGATTCAATTCTGTAGGTTGATTTAAATCTGTCATGGTCAACATTCTTGTTCACATTGAGTGAAGTTCTAAAAAGACGGCAAAACAATCAAAAACCAAGAAATACAATTTAAAAAAAAATATATTAATCAATACGTTTGAGTCTTTAAAAAAAATAGCGTTTCGTATTAGGTCAATTTGTGGCATTAAGTTCATAGGCTTACCCCCCCCCCTTATAATCTCTCCAACCCATCACGTGCTTCTCACAAAATGTTACTATCAGCAAATAGTGCAAACATAATTATCATAACAGATCGATCTGATCATTTAAAAATAAAATAAGGGTAGTTATTACAATATATACGTTAGTAATAACATGGCGTACCCTATTCTGTACACAACTGACCATCAAGTCCCATAACATCCATCACAAGTGATGACCTGTGACCTGAAACATCCCAAACAGGTCAACTTTACTCAAACTAGTGGCATATGTTCTACAATTTTATGTAAAAGTTAAACTCAAAACAACCAGTTTATGGTTCCAGGTATGGATAATTTCATTACATGCTTCATCAACAACCAGAAGTGTTGTTTAAACACCCTGAGGTGTACAACAGGCAAATCAACCTTGTTGTATTTACTAAATATTAATAAAAAAAAATTATTAACACTAAGTAGGGTTCATATGTCTCAAATTTAAATAAAAAAATCTAAAAAAAAGATTTGTAAAAAAAAAAAATCGTAAACAAAAAATAAATTTTGAGCGGGAAGATTAACGGCTGATCACGTGACGCGCTGTTTGGCGGTTAGAAGTCTCTCACCCATGACACGATGCGCAGGATGGTCTGCGGCTGCTGAAAGAAGGTAAGCGGGTCGAAGGTTCCTCCAGCCTTCCCTGCCCCGTATGCCTGCTCCATCCTCACAGGTTCGGGATTTATCCTTGTTTTTTTCCCGGAAGATGATTGACCTTGATGCGAAATCGAGTTCTCCAGGCTCGTGTCCGGTAATGTCTCGATATTCGCGGTTCTCTCGTGCAGGTTCTCTCCTTAAACGATGTCCCTTCACTCCGTACCTCTCTCAAGGGCGGAGAGAAGAGACTGAGCAAACCCGCATCCGGGGAACACGGGAGCGCGCATTATGCTGTCAAACTGAACGCGCGCTGTCGAGGATGCACGCGCGCCCCCGTCACCTTGCACGCGTCGAGCTGATAGGGAGCTTTTGAGGAGATGATGAATAAATGACATTGAATTTAAATATCACAGGAAAGTCAAACTAATGCTACTGGAGGATAATTTAAGTCCAACCAATGCCATTATATTGAAATTAAATTACATTTATATTTACTTAGTCATATCAATCTGTCAAAAATTATTAATATTAATATTAAGTTTATGGTTATAAACCAAGACTGAAGAAAGGCATTCAAACTATTGTAGGTGTCTACATAAATGTGAATTTACTAAATGTGAGCGCATTATTTTAAATAAATACATTCAATGTCATTAATTTTTTCTAAAATTTAAAATAATTTAAAGTGTCTACATGAATGTGAATTCACTAAATGTGAGCGCATTATTTTAAATAAATACATTCAATGTCATTAATTTTTTCTAAAATTTAAAATAATTTAAAGTGTCTACATGAATGTGAATTCACTAAATGTGAGCGCATTATTTTAAATAAATACATTCAATGTCATTAATTTTTTCTAAAATTTAAAATAATTTAAAGTGTCTACATGAATGTGAATTCACTAAATGAGCGCATTATTTTAAATAAATACATTCAATGTCATTAATTTTTTCTAAAATTTAAAATAATTTAAAGTGTCTACATGAATGTTAATTTACTAAATGAGCGCATTATTTTAAATAAATACATTCAATGTAATTAAATTTTTCTAAAGTTTAAAAATTATTTTAAGTGTCTACATAAATGTGAATTTACTAAATGAGCGCATTAATTTAAATAAATACATTCAATGTCATTATTTTTTTCTAAAATTTGAAAATAATTTTAAGTGTCTACATAAATGTGAATTTACTAAATGAGCGCATTATTTTAAATAAATACATTCAATTTAATTACTTTTCTCTAAAATTTAAAAATTATTTTAAGTGTCTACATAAATGTTAATTTACTAAATGAGCGCATTATTTTAAATTAATTCATTCAATGTAATTAATTTTTCTAAAATTTAAAAATAATTTTAAGTGTCTAGATAAATGTTAATTTACTAAATGAGCGCATTGTTTTTAAATAAATACATTCAATGTAATTAAGTTTTTCTAAAATTTAAAAATTATTTTAAGTGTCTACATAAATATTAATTTACTAAATGAGCGCATTATTTTTAAATAAATACATTCACAGTAATAAATTTTTTCTAAAATGTAAAAATTCTTTTATGTGTCTACATACATTTTAATTTACTAAATGAGCGCATTGTTTTAAATAAATAAATTCAATGACATTTATTTTTTCTCAATTTTAAAAATATTTTTAAGTGTCTACATAAATATTAATTTACTAAATGAGCGCATTATTTTTAAATAAATACATGTAAAGTAATTAATTTTTTCTAAAATTTAAAAATAATTTTAAGTGTCTACATAAATATTAATTTACTAAATGAGCGCATTATTTTTAAATAAATACATTCAAAGTAATTAATTTTTTCTAAAATGTAAAAATTATTTTAAGTGTCTAAATACATTTTAATTTACTAAATGAGCGCATTGTTTTAAATAAATAAATTCAATGTCATTTATTTTTTCTCAATTTTAAAAATATTTTTCAGTTTGCTTAAATATGAATTTACAAAATGAGCTTATTTCAAATAAATAAAGACTGCACACTTTAAAAAATGTTTCATGTGGCATTGTAATGATCACAGAATAATTATTTTAACTTAATAAAATCTTTTAAAAACGTTAAATAGATTTTTTCAGTGGAAAATATTAAAATAATTTCTCTTTACATTTACATTTATTCATGTGGCAGACGCTTTTCTCCAAAGCGAATTACAAGTATTGTGCAGCTATCACTGCAGAGCAAATGGAGGTAAGGTGTCTCGCTCAACCACACTTCAGTCATGGTCTGCTAGCACTGAGGTTCAAACCTGCAACCTTCTGTTTACAAGTCCAACTCTCCAACCACCAGGCCACAACTGACCCACTAGAATAATTCAATTCAATTCACTTTTATTGAGTAAATTTTAGTGTGCCAAAATGCAGTGAAGAATGCAATTAAATTAGATTTATATTAACTTAGTCATACCATAATTTGTCAAACATTTAATAATAATATTAAGTTTATGGTTATAAACCAAGACCAAAAAAGGCATTCAGACTGTTTAACGTGTCTAAATAAATGTGAATTTAGAAAGTGTGAGCATTTTTTTAATAAATAATTTCCATTTAATTCAGTTTTTCTAAAGTTTAAAAATATTTTTTCAGTTTACAAAATGAAATGAATAATTATTTATATATACATATATATTTATTTATATACACATAATATATACATAATATGTAATATATGTAATATATTACAACTACTTACTGTATAAGAACTACATCCACTTTGCTGCACTTTAACATATTTTTATGCACACCTTGTTTACAATATGCAGAACATGCACACTCTGTGTTTAGTGTTTAATGTCTAGTGCTTAATGTATGTATGTACACACTGTGTTGAATGTTTCGACTGTGTTTGTCCAATAGTACACTGTTTGTACTGATTATATGTATGTGCATATTGCACACTGTCCTATGTTGAAGTCTGTACTGTATGTAACATGTTACCTGTACTGCGATGTTTTTGGAGCAAGCTCCCAAGAATTTCACTCACCAAGGCACATGTGCCGTGGTGATGTGACAATAAAAGTGAATTGAATTGAATTAATATATAACAATTGTGCTGAAATCTAATATTGAATATTTTTACTTGCATAAACACAAAATTTCAACAGTTGAGTGAATTCAGGTTGATTGAGAAAGATTTTGACATTGATACTAATATCAAATATGTGCAATCCACCTATATTCCACATATAACATTTTAATAGCTTTTCAATTATTGAATAATTTTTGTGTAAATTGTTTCACGTTAAAACAGTTCATTACAGACTACAGACTATAAACAAAGTCATAAAGTTGATTAAAATGCATAAACTAAATGCCAGAGATGTTTAAAATATGTTATTACATTGGGATTGTTAAAATGACAATGAAAGTCAACCTTACCTTGAGAAAAACATGTAATGTAGTGTATTCGAGGCTTAAAAATAAAATGCACAAGACCAAATTTAGCATTAAAATTTACTAAGGTGTTATTTACAAATAATTGGTTCACAGAGTTTAGTAAGAGTGCTTCAGTAATAGTCGTGCTTAAAAAAATACAAATGTTTCAATGCAAATTCATTTTGTATGTTCAGTCAAGCCACAGAAAAATCCATAAAATAAAAGAGATAACATTTTACTACCATAGTTCACAGTTGCAGTGGTTTTAATTTATGGCAAAGGTTTTGACACTCACTGCAGAAAGATTAATGCGACAACATGTGACGCAGATAAACAACTTGGTTCCTATTGCTGCACTGACCCAACAGGAAAGGCATATTAAGAGTACAAGATTTGTTCTACCTTAAAACCGAACCTGTAAAAGCAGCTTTCCTTGCCATCCTTAAACGAAAAAGGAACTGCAACGCTGCTTTCAGATCAGTACAAATGGGCGTTTTACCAACAGTACAAAATACAGTGTAATTGTGTGTCAAACACTAACATTTGATAAGTCACGTTTGGAGTAAACAGATTTATTCAGCATTTCACTCCCATTTGTGTAATGTTTGATTGACACATTTACCTACACATCTTAGTGGTTCAGCTCTAGTACATATTCATATAAACAAATAAAAAGTAAACTCCACTACTACAATAAAAGTAAACCATATTGAATAACTCTCAAAACTTACAACATCCTCATTTTCCATTTTAAGGAAACATCGCTTTATCTTTAAAATAAAAGCTTTTTAAGGCTTGTGGATTGCATACCAAAGTCTGTTTTAAAATGGCTCATGGTCATTCTTCCAGAACCTAGGTATCACAAAAGGAGATTTACAAAGCAACTTGAGCAAAGTACAGATTTAAATTTATAGGGTCTTCTGGACTCAAGGACCCTTGCCAGAATGTCAGATGTACTTTTCTATATCTCAAGAGTCTAAACTATCTGAGAAGTAAGAATTACTTCTTAGTGCCTAGGCTGGATGCTTGGAACCTGGTCCCTAAGGTAAGTGCCATGTACTTTATTGTGCCTGTTCTGCTTTTATCGTTCCTGCATCTTTTAAACATCTCCAGCGAGGACTTCAGGATGTTACTTGACGTTGAACACAATTAGTGGTCTCTCCTCCCGTTTTTGCCAAGGGCTCTTTTTATTCTCTCCGTCTTCATCTTTGTCGTCCGCTTCATTGTCATCATCGGGGCTGGTCACTGAATCTTTCTGGACCTCGCTTGAACTACTGCGGGTGCTGTTGTCACGACTGCGTCCTTTACGTGGAAAAGTTCCACCTCTTGTCTGAGCATTCTCGTCAAACAGTTGGACTATGGAGTTTTCCTCAGGTGAGTACATGGCAGAATGGCTCTCGCTGCTTGAGTCAGGCGTGTCTATAACTGGAAGCTTGGAATAAATTTTACCATGAGTCTTTCTTTCACCTCCTCTTATATCCTCTTTTGCTCTTCGCTGAGTTGATTTCCCTGAACTTTCAGCGCGGTGCTCCTGGATTAGACCACTGGTGTTCACTGGTGCACGTAAGGGTTCATTACCCAGCTCTATGTAGGAGTGTCTAACCAGAGAGTTTGCACGTCCGTCAAGGGACACAAACCAGGCACGAGGGTGCGGCTTTACCCCAAGCTCCAGCAGTTTCTTCTCTGTCATTGCCTGCAGCTCTCCATTCATTTGTGCAATGGTAGAGTCATTGAACAGGACTGGGATGCGGACCGGAGAGGCAGATTGTTCGTTATCCCATTTCTGGTCTGAAGGGCCCTCTGTCTCCTGGCTCGACTCTTCGGCTGTCTTCTCTTGCTTGGCCTGCTGCTGTTGTTGCTTTTGTTGTTGACTCTGTTGCCGTGGTAGCGTCATGCTAACCTGAATGCCCTCCATATCGTGCTGTAGCTGTTGCTGCCTTTCCATTGCCTGCTCAACAGCTGACAGGTCAGAGGACATATGCATGTAATGTGCAGGGATGACCAATGTCGGCACCATGCTGTGGTACATGCTCTCTTTCATCTGTTCCATGGAGTGACAGAAGATCAGCTGGCCAGGTTGCGTGTTCATGGAATTGGGCCGACTGATGTGATCGCCCGTCTGGGACGCATAGTACTCCGGAGGATTGTTGTCCCGACCGTGAGCCTGGTAGTGGCCAGATAAAGGTGGCAAAAGAGGAGGTGGTGAAGGTGGGTCTGATGAATAACCCTTGTTGTCTTTAGCATTATGGTGGGGGTACCTGCGTTCATCAGGGTCTTCAACTGAGCTGTAACTTCGGCTGAAGTCATCTTGAAAGAGCAGGTCTCGGGTTCCCGTGTGAGTAGATCGGGTGGCCTTCATTGGGAAGCTTTCACCTTTCTTTGAGTCTCTTTTGTCATACCTGAAGAAGTCTTCTCTAGAGCTGAGCACATCATGATCGGAGGAAAGGACTGATTTGATGCCGTCTGGATCTGCGGCTGAAGATGATGTCTCCATGTGTCCACTGCTGATGAGATTGAGGTGGGAGGTGGATGTGCCCTGGTCTCTCCTTGAGCTCTCCAGAGTGGAAGAGAGATGCATTTTACGATGGTGCTGCCGAGGTTTTAGACAGCGTCTTCTATAAAAATTAGAGCGTTTGTTATACCATACATATACCTCAAGGGCAATCTTTTCAATCACTCAAAACTCACACACACACACAATAATCACAAACCTGCAGTAGTACAGTAGCAAACACAGCAGGATGAGCACTAACAGGGCCATGGCACCCAAAATCACAAGCAAGAAGATTGTGTGGTATGTAGTGACATCTCTTAAGCCAGATGAATTCATGCCAGTCCCTTTAATACATAATATATGTATTATATGTTATTTCGCATAGCGCAGATTTACCTGAACAGAAATAGCTTGAACCAAAAGTGATCTTACCTGACGTAGACGGAAATGCAGCAAGCCAGTACCCTAAATTTGGAGCTACAAAACTCCATGTCATCTGAGTGCCCTCCTTTTTGATGTAGCCAGCACCGCTCCGCACCCATAGACCTGCAACATTCCAGGTCTTCGTTAAAATAAAGGCAAGTTCTTACATTAAAATCTCAATTAAATGTGAATGGGCTTCATGCCAGGGACAGATTAGACTCCAACTGTGCCAAATTACACAGTCGATAAATTGTCTTAATTTAAAAGTCACTTAAGGTCTGAGTAACTATTGAATATTATTCAAAACCGAAGGAATAATGGCTAACAGAACACTGGGACAAGGCAATGAGAGGCCTTAAGGACAGAGAGGAGCAGAGAGAGTTAATGCGTTCTGACAGGCTAAACACTGACAAATACGATTACAAATGTCTCCCCCCACTAAAGGCGAAATGCTCTCCCTTTGCTGGATTTCACAACTGGAGCATATGATGTGAAACTGTGTTGATGTGTGATTATGCATCAAGGCCAATAAATAATGCCAATTCAACCAAATCAAGACATTTAGTCTGGATTGAAACAAATACAGAGTAATACATGACAGAATTCTTATTTTCGGATGAACTACGATCACTTTAATATCTTTAATATGAAGGTCTATATAATAGCCCTCTTCCTCAACGTTACCACCCAACAAAAATCTTGGTGTGCATTGTGCATCTATGTACACTAGGAGGCGCTATGTATCTAACCCAGCAGGAAGGCAAGTCTCCAAAACATGGGGCTTTCCCATTATAATCCCTCCCGAAATCCATGTGCAACAGCCTCTGTTCTCTCCCTATGACCCTGTTTTGACAATGCTTTAATCTCCAAAACAAATACAGCCTCGGTGGCCGTATGTCACACTTCAGGGCGACAGTGATTTTATGATCTGGATTATTTTAATAAAGAGTGGGCAGAGTGATGAAACAGTGAATAAATAACAGCAAAAACAGTGACTCGTGGCTTTTAGTTGTGATTTGATTCACTTTTCTTATTCCCATCATCCAAATTATACAGTGCAAGGCTCTTAACAATAGAGTCGCTTGTAGTTTAAGACCACATTACTATCACATGCACAAAAACACATGCAGAACTTCATAACTGCCCACCACACAGGACTACAGACCTCTGTTCTGCATAAGTATTATCTCTTATCTGAATCCCTGTTCAGTAAGACCACCCACACAAAAGGAATATTAAGGGGTTTTTACTGTACACTTAAAGTGTCATTCAGATCATTCCTCCATTGTTAACAAATTACTGACTAACTCTACTAAGAGATAATGCTAAATTTCTAACTACATCTTTATCATAGCATACAAATTAATTCAAGTCCTATAGGGGCATCCTTATGATAAAAGAACATCTCTTTAGCAGACTTATTCAGAACAGGGGTCAAAGATGTCAGCGGATGTATTTACAAGACAGCTTACAGACTGCCATCCACATGCTGAATTGTAAATGGATTATTCCTTACGCGCAATGTTGACTGTTTTAAATACACATGTATATTGTTTTAAATTCAGTTTAAAACAACATTAAAGAAGCTGAACATTTCAATAAACATTGCATGAGGGAGAAGAAGTGGAGTTATCATGTATATTCGTATGCATTTGGCAGATGCTTTTATCCAAAGAGACTAACATTGCATTGTATTATATAACTAGTATACTTGTTTTTGTTTGTTTGTTTTTGAGAATGAACAATCCCTGGGATGCAAGGTCATGTTATCCAAACCTACGACCTTGCCTTTGCTAGCACCATGCTCTAACCAGTGAGCTACAGGAAAGCAGAACACATGTGTAGTATATTTATGCATCTATATATATAATAATCATTAATTTTTTTTAAATATTTAGATTCTGCATTCCTTTTTTAATGTCCTTTGATATGCATTTGTTGAAGTGTTACCCAAACAGTGTTGACTGTGGGGGTCTTGACAGCGTCCCATCATTAATTTCTTTACTGGGTTAATAGTAGCTAAGATTAGTCTGCTACAGACTAAGCTGCTTAGTTTTAAATAATTTCAAGATTTACCATTAGAGATGAATAAAACTGCTACTACACTTTTTATTTTGGGTTTTGAATACAGAACTGATACCGGAGGTTGCTGGTTCAAGTCTCCTAAGCTTCAAATGATGTTTGCTTATGTATTATTAACCCAAACAGTCTTAAGTTATACCTATCCTGTCATCAAATCTCCAGACGGGGACACTGGTGGCAGTCTTGAGAGGAGAGTCAGAGGGGAGTGGGATAGAGATGTGAATGGGTTCAGACACCTGAACCTCAGTGCCATTGGGGCCGGTGAGCTGAGCACACATCGCCACCAAAGCCGTCAGCTCCAACCAGCTGCTGTTGGACCCTAAATCAAGACAGACCATAAAAACAAAATAAATTGAACCCCATTCAGCCAACACTTACTCTCTATTTTCAATTATTAAGGGACTTATTTAATGCAAGATACAACACCTACATCAGACAGACACATTGACACAAAAAAATAAAAAAAGATCTGTTTGGACTAACTCACCCGTTGAGTTGTTCTCTATGGCGAGGGGGTAGGGAAAGCCCCCAAGCTCATACTGATTGCGGGAGGATGTAAGCAGGGCAGAAAGGGCGATTTGGGAGGTGTTTAGGGTTGGCAGGATGGCTTTCCTCTGAAGCTGTACCCACGGCTGTCTCCGGGAACCTTAACCAAAAAAATATTTTCAGCATACAGCTTTTCTAGAAAGACTTCAGTTCTCAACCCTAATAACAAGCAGCTGTGGGGTTTGTTAAGTGATTCATTTCTGAATGCAGTTTTATAGGAGGAACCGCTTCCTGTAAGCACTCTTGCTGTGAGAATAAGCGAATGATTATACTTTTCTCTGCATTGACGGCTACCGTACTTTACTTTTCTCTCATGTTTCTAAAATGTAGTTTGGAGCAGGAAAAATCGAAAAAGATCTTGAACAACTATGAACAACCTCAGGTTTACAAGATCCCATAATCTAACCTTTGGCACAACCCCTTTCACTTGGCTTGCATAGTATGTGAGACGCAAGTGGTAAAGGCTTACGAATACGACTGTGTTTCTCTCACCGCAGGCTGTCTGCTCAGATTAGAGCTAGAATAGCTGGTCACTGATCCATCAAGACACCCAGTACAGTACAGTAGTACATGAGGGCCAATAAAGGCCTGCAGGCTTCCCATAGTCACAGTAACTTATCAATTTCCTTATCATATCCATCTCACATATAAACTCTGGTCTCTGCTCCATGCACATCATATTAAAAAGCAGTATGAACTAGACATCTCTGATAATTAAACCTGATATCTTTGGTCTACCCATCGCCCTTGGGAGCAACATAAACAAACACGTACGACAGCCAATTCAGACAAGTGTGGTCAGATTCAATAAGGCTATCTTTAGGTCTTTGACTCTTTGTTTAATTGCATTTCGAGACACTGGCAGCGACTTGATTTCTGCATGATGATAAGCGTCTGTCCAAAAAAAGCTTTCAATTCCTCCGGGATTTAGATGGGATTGGACTGCAGATGGGATGATCCTAGTAAACCTGACACTGAAAACTATGATTATTCTGTAAAAGAACAGGATGGTCTGTTTGGGTAGTGCATGGCCAACTGGCATGCATCCTAAGGAGCTTGCCCATCCTGAATTACCATAGAGGATCCACTAGATGTGAGATGATGTGCCTGGTCTAATGGGGTGTAACAGTGTACAGTGATAAATATAACAAACCTCAGCTGGATCAGGAAGTGAAAAATAGCTTGAATGTAATTCATGTTTGTTTTTTTGTTCTGTTACTGTCACCTTTGTGATGTTATATAATATGTTATAAAACCAGTGGATTTCAAGAGATCACCTCCAAATGAAAAATTCTGTCATCATTTACTCTCCAAAACTGAACAACTTTTTATCTTCGAAAGAACACAAAATATGCTTGTAAAGGAAAACCATTGGTTCCCATTGACTTGCACTGGGTTTATGTCCATACAATAAAAAAGTGAATGGGGACCAACAGTGTTCACTTATCAACATACTTCAAAATATCTGCTCTCATGTTTTGCAAAAGAAAGAAAGAGGGGTGTTTAAAGACAAGTGGGTAATTATTGATTAAAAACCATTTGGAGTAAACATTCACCAAGCATACCATTTAAGATAAATGACCAATGGGCATTTCACTTAAACACTCCAGATCATTTATCTCCATTTCTATGACAAAGCCATGTATGTTTATGGAATCAGTGGTTCTTTTTAATACAGGGCTGTTTGAATGCTATGGATTACTGACCTTGTGGCAACCTGTTTGAGACAATGCTATTAAGTTAATGATGAGTGACTTTTATTCTCTCAATTACATATACAAACAAGTGTGGGCGCAGCCGCTGTGTGGTCAGGGTTTTATGAATGTGTACCATCTGCTCCAATGACAATTATTATAAATAGTCTCCTATAACCTGAAATCATTCATAGCCCATCAATGGTGATGTTGTCATATTTCTCGACATCGCTCGATTCTCCATTTTGTATAGTGTATCTGTTTGAGCAACAACAGGACAACAACAGCATTGGGTCTCTTAAAGGAAAAGTATTCCAACCCAAAAGTCACTGTTTTTGGTCGGTAACCAACATTCTTTAAAAATATCTTCTTTTGTGAACAAAGAAAGTCATACAGGTTTGAAAAGATTGTGTGTATACTGACAGGGTTTTCTGGCTATACTATCACTTTATTTCAAGTCTAGTTTATCATTTACTCACCATTGATTCGTTTCAAATCTGTATCCATTTCTTTGCTCTGATGACCCAGAGAAAGTTATCTTGAAGAATGTTTTGTAACCAAACAGTTCATTGACCCCTATTTACTACCATAGTAGGAAATGTTACTTCATTTTTTTTGTTCTATATATCATAAAACAAGAGAATGTATGAAAAAAAAATTCAGGGGTAATATTTACATTCACATTTTTCCTACCATTGGATGTCAACCGGTCCAACAACTGTTTGGTAACAAGCATTGGTTCAAATATCTTTCTCTGTGCTCATCAGAACAAAGTAAATGTATACAGGTTTGGAACAACTAAATAGTGAGTAATTGATTTTGGTTAAGCTATACTTTTAATGTTTACACAATTTGCTTCAAATGTTGATGCTAAAACATTAACCAATCTCGCTAAAAATATTGGTTATTGTACCATCTACCTTCATTTTTCCAAACTAAAGCCAAATGTTTTGATTTGCCTTTATCAGGCATATAAAAAACACAAACACCCACCCACACTACAGCTCTGAGTTTAGAACTGTTTGTCTGACACACTTTCGTGAAAAAACTGCATCTTCAGACAAACCCAAACTAATTCTGTGAACAAATACATGTGCATGTTTCATCAATAGAATATCTGCAGATGTTTTTTTACATTGGTTTTATTAGTCTAATAAACAGTAATAGTGATGACGAGTAGAAAAACAGATCTCAGATCAGGTTTTGCACTGCATGCTCTTCCCACGCATCAGAGCCTGATATGACACACTTGAATTATTCCCTCCTCTTTAAACTTGTTCTACATCCACTGCCAAAGTTGCCATGGCAATGGGTTTTGAGGTTTGAAAAATCACACGCCAGTACTGATATCTCTCCATTCCTCAGTGTGTTATTCACTAGACAAGGGTTTACTGTTTACAGCAATGGATTTGACCCTAAAATTTTATATTTCACCTTGTGTTAATTATTTCCAAGTATCAATCACTCCAAATACATACCCAATTTATATTATCAACACAACAATATTTTACACCCCACCTAAAAATGTTTGAATTTGTGTATGAGGTCTTTTCCTGTGCTGTGACTGCTTAAGCTGCACATTTATCTATGGAACAGTTTGAGAACAGTGATGATATTGTAGAGTGAGGGAGAGTGTAAAAAGAGCAAGCTTTCAGCTGTAGTGGGAATGGCTCTATCAGTGCATTTAATTACTGTACATAATAAAGACCCCCCCAAACAGTTATTGGACCCCATATGCACAGAAGCATCAGGCTCATTAAGCTGACGATCGTCAGAAGAAAAGAGCTGCATCAGAAAACTTCACTACTTTCATAAAGCATGTCATAGTCATTGTTATAATTGTAATAATAATTGTTCCACCATCTAAAAATATTGAGCAATTTTAAAACTTTATATTTATATTTTGTTAATATATAATTGAATTACAATCTAATCTATCTTAGTTTGATTTTATTATTTTCAATAATTTTATAATTTTACATCAATAAAAAATAAAAAAATTTCAACCTTAAAAAATTATTATAAAAATTGTAACGTTAAAACCTCATGATTATTTTTTGTTCTTGAAATAATTAAGTAAATTACATATGTAAATTATTTTTCAACCAAATCATAAAGTTGAAAATGCATATTATCCAAATATTAAAAACTACGATCTAATCAATCCTACATAATTTTCCTTACTCAATTTTCAAGCACATTATCTGGTTTGTGTGCAAAGTTACAATACATGTGTTTAAATTTCTTCTTTTTTGGCACTGAACTCATAGTTGAAGCCAATACATTAAACCCAATAAACGGCTGACCGGAACTGTCAAAAACATGAGCCACACATCTGATGATGTGTGTAAATTCCTGAAAACATTACTGAGTGATGGATGTAATGTACATGCTCAGAGATCTAAACCCAACGGGGGTTTAAAGACAACGGTTTAATGGCAGCACTTGAGATACAAGTCCGTATTGTTTAATCTATAAACCTAAAAAACCAACTCAGCAGTTTCACACAACACATATTAACGCCATAAAATATTCTTTGAACTGAGGAACCCGGCAGTAATGTTAGAGTTGTGGCTTGAGTAAAAAAACATTTTCACCAGCCACCAGCATGGAATGCTACAATTCTGTGGTGTTCATCGGATTTCCAAACTAAAACTGAACTTGAAGAGATTCTAAAGTCTCTAAATCACTCGTAAAGTTGGAATTTGTAACTTCACAGATCGGTTACCGGTACACAAACACGCAAAGGAAATGTAAAATGAGGTTTATAATCAGAGGCTTTCTGTAAGGGATAGTTCAACCCAACATGAAAAATGCGTCATCATTTACTCATCCTCTTGAGATTTCAAACCTTTCGGGCTTTTTATCTTCTGCCGAACACAAAAGAAGGTGATTTAAAGAATGTGGGTAAAAGAAAACTGTTGGTCCCCTTAAACTTATTTGTTTTGTGACTTGTACCGACAATTTTGCTCACCATCGTTGTTAAGATTTAGATTTCATGTTTTTGCTCTTAATGATCTGTATCAAAACCAACATTATGAAACCAAAACAAGTCCCAAGTCCTTAATTTCCTAGGCTATCCGGTAAGGAATTTACTTTTGGAAGACAACTTTAGTTCCTGATTCCTGTTGTAATATAGCACAAAAACGAATAACTCACCTGGAGAACCCAGCAGTAACTGCACCACATCATCATACAGCAGGAGAGTGGCAGGTCTCTGAGGAAGTAAATACAGACTTATGGAGGCGTATACTGAAACAGAGAGAGAAAAGCACATAAGTACACCTGTACAGGATGGGACACTGTAACAGTAAATGTTTTTAAATCTTAAATCCCTGTTGATTCTAAACATAATTATTTATTTGCATAAACACATTTATGTTACGTTTAAATTCAATAATATTTTTATGTTATTAAACTTTAACAAAAGCACAGACATTTCTCCAATAACACAAAAAGAAAAATTGTGGCCATTCCAGATTTTCAGCTGATCTTTCGTACAACATTCCCATTCTTTAACCTTATCTTAAACTAAGACACCTAAACCCTGTCAGCAAAATACATGCGTTGGCAATGCTACAGAAGTTGCATGCTGGGAGCAGAAATCCAATGTGTCCACTTCCCATCTGCCGTGTCACTTCGCGATTCGACTTGCAAACCGGCTTCTCAGCGGTTCTTTTTCATTACAGAGCAGCTCTGTTTATTTAATAATAGCATCAGAACACGTTCTTAAAACCAAAACTTCATCCGATTCCACCAATTAACCTTTACAGTTTGCCCTTGTATGAACGGACTGTAGAAACATGACATTGGCACACATTCACACCCCTGCGGTTCCGCATAGGACATATAGACAGCAAAGATGTACTAAACAGAAAGACATCCAGTGTCTTCAACATTCCGCTTGCTAGGTATGTAAAGAATATAGATGGGAAGAACTCTTTTCCAAAACACTTTAAATTAATTTGAATTGTTTTCAGAAAAAGCCTTAAAACAGATTTGGGGCTCATAGCAGATTGGTTAAGAACTGCATCTTTCAGGACATTTTTAACAAGACATTATGGGGATTCAGCAATAAACGCTTATGGGCCAGTGAATAGGTACAGTACACAATAAAATGACATGACAAATACATTGTTTTTCAAAGTTGGCTTTTATAGAGTTTTTGAAAAGAACTCTTCATGTGATCATGAACAATACTGTCCATACAAAGTTAGGTTGTAGCATAACAGAAAGAGTGCCAGCAATGATTGTGTGGTTTCATTTTCCATAAGATGTAACCTTTCCAAGCATTGTGAAAACACAATACCCCTAAAAAGTAAAGTACATATAAATGGAAGCTGTAGGTTCTAAAAAGAAAAGTACACAACACACCAGACAACACTGAAAGTTCAAAGAGCTCAAGAAACGTCATGTTTTTTTTTTGTCCCGACCATACAAATTTATTGTCATCAATTTATATCGTGTATACATATATAGTAAACTGTGCAAAAGTTAGCATATTAAACCTGATCAAACAAGTTGTTTACATAATTCAGAGTAGTGTGACATTGGAAAATATGAGTATACATTTCTAAGCATTTCTTTTACCTTTGAGGTCGGTTCATATTGTGGACGAACTGAAAAAACCAAATGAATGTCCAACAAACCGAGCTTTAACAACAATGGGGAACGAAGCTAAGCGTCACTTTTCCAGTGAATGAAAGTTTGCGTTCTACGCGGAGGTCATTATAGTAATCTATTGTTTTTGTGCCAAAACGTTTTCAAGACGACCGATTCACGCCGATCTTGATCTGAAGTTTAAATAGAACTTTATTTTTAAAAATTCAGCAAGATTTTTATATGCACAAAATGTGTGACGATAGCAAGTGCTCCGCACAGAGATCTGGTGTCATCATGATTTCATCAATCATTACATAATAAAAAAAATAAAAAAATAAAACCTAATCCAGAAGACCTGTGTTAATGTCTTCAAGATGCTTCAAGACACCAAACTCCAGAGCTATGAGAAGAATCTTTACCGTACTGCATGAAGAAATTATGTAATAAAAAGATATAAATACTAACTCCAACCATTGAACCAAAGAAAGCACTGATGTGCAAAAGAATTTTGCACAGTAGTACAGTAGAGTATGTATATATTTTTAAACTCCTTGATCTGCTGGAAGATAGCAGACATTGTGATTTCCTCGGGACTTTCAAAGGTGGAAACAGAGTGATTCAGCTAAACTGTAACAGAATGAGATAGTCTAAAGGAGGACAGAAAAAGAGTTCCAGACCTCTGATGATTTAATCTGAGCCTCAAGCAACAGCCTCATCACTCCTTAAAAGTGACTCACTCCATCTGGGACTCGTGTAGATTATTAAGGCACTGCAGGGACAAACTCCTCAGTATTTTTGAAGAAATTCTCTTTTAGCATGACTACAAGACACCAATACAGGGGGTTAGGCTGATGAATATGGTACCAAAACAGTCGAGACTTGAAAATACTGGTCTTTAAAAAGCTGAGTCACTCATATAAAGTCTTAGACCAGAATGGATTTTATTGTCAGTCCAAGGTGGTCTGGTTTGCATATGGATATCAGCAGTTAAAACAAAGATACTTGCATCCCTTTATTTTGCAAAACACAAAAGATGATGTTTTGAAGAATGTTAGGATCAATAACTGTCAGTGTCATTGACTTGTAAAGCATGAGTTCAAATCCAATGCATGTCAACAGTTTCTTTTACCAAAATGTTTTAAAATATCGTATTTTGTGTTTTGCAGTACACAGAAATTCATACTGGTTTTAAATCTTAATGTTGATCTTCTACTTTCACTTTAAGAAAACTTTAAGCCTTTCCAAAATCAACTTTGGCACATTAACTGTCACGTTACAATATAATCCATTCCCTAACTTCCTCATTTCTTTGACCACATTTCGAACACACTGCATCTCCTTATTTGGTGTGTCATGGTGGGAATGTGTGCAATGCCCTCCCAAGAGTCTCTTGTCATACTAAAGATGCCTTCAAGTAACAGCCTGGCTGGTTCTGCACGACACGATACCCCATTTGCGGGCTGCCTTCATATCTGTAACCCCGCTGGCTAAGTGGCTTCCAGCTGCTACTACAGACAGCTTTATACGCAACATGTTTCAATGACCCCCTCCCCAGAGGTCTGACCGCATAACCGGGTGGGGTTTGGGTGGAGAGGGCGTCGGGGAACGCAATGGTGCACAAACAGATTTACACCAATCAGGGAGCAGAGAGTCAAAAGAGGACACGGCAATCCGGGTCTGAGCGAGCAGCTGCCCGGTATCACTGCGCAGGCCGCCGTGCTCCACACCCAGACGAGTGTTGTTTAACATTCCTGTCCGCTTGTGTGCAAAGCTCCATCTGGAGTACAGATCTGACGGGTTGACCTGACATTTCAAAAAAAAGAATGAAGCCAACAGATCGCAAATCAACCGTGAAATTCACTAAGTTCATCGAGGGGGAGTGCTGCACGTAAATTCACAAATAGATTAGGCTTGAATTTAGAATAAAATTATATTATGATCTTTCCCTACATATTCTATAGATAAGCTATATGTGTGATCCTTTTCTGCATAATGTACAGTGTATATATATGCACTATAGTTTAAATGTATATTTCAACATAAATCTATATTTATCTAAATCTACGATCTACGATATATATCTGATCATTGTCTATTTAAAATCATTTATTACATTTACATTGCATTCAGCAGTCAATTTTATCCAAAGCAATTTACAAAAGTGAATCTATATTTTTTATACCCATCTATATTATCTAGAGCTATAATCTAAATATATGGTTTATATATATTTTGATCCTTGTCTTAATAATCCATAGTTTGTTATATATCTCAGACTTATCCTTGTTTAAATATAATTTGTGGTTAAATTATATCCATGTAGTCTATAGGTTACCTATACTTCGATTAATATATTCTATAAATTGTGTATATTTTGATCTGTCTATATAATCTGTCTATATAGTCTATCGATTATCTATGTTTTGATCAATAGGTATATAATCTATATTTAAGTTACATATCTTAGACTGACCATTGTCTATAGATAATCAATTCTAAGCAATATTTGCATCTATATATTGTACAGTTTGCCTATATTTTGATCTATATCTATAATCTATGATTTACAACATTTGTAGCAGGAGTTTTTTTTCCATATAGCTTGTGATATTGAAAGTCAAAGACAGATAAATGCACAATTTAGGTAAAGCAAGTAGTTAACTTGTGCTACAAAATTTTGGACCTGCATAAAACAAATCAAAATTAATCGTATTTCTTAAATCATTTTTACAAGCACTTTGCATTCTAAAGCAGCAAAGCTTCACCCTCAAAACAAGACCTTTGAATCTGCAGTCAAACGCTCCATCGCAAAGCTACACCCAACATTTCTAATAAGAGATTCACATGCTTCAGTGAAGCCCACAAACCCGCAAAATAAAGCCCTTAAACACCAATTTGTCTTATAGTAGCAGTTTAAACAGGAAATCCTGGTGTATGATTGAGGACCATTTTAGAATATAATAGAATACTCGCCGGTAAATGCATTGAAACATTGAGTATTTATTGAAACTGATTGAAAAACATTAATTGGTAAAGTGAATAAGAGCAAAAGGGCTTACAGGGAATGCGACTGGCGTGCCAGGGTGCTGAGTTTGTAACAAATCCATGCTTTGATGCTGTGACGATGACCCATGTTCCTGGTCGATACAGGAAGTTGAGTGTGACGATGCCATCTTCTCCTGCGAGGCTGGATGCTATGATTGTCTGGTTTCCACACACCTGAACTGTGGCGTCTTTTAAAGGTGAAAGGTCACTGTTGTCAAAGACCTGTACTTTAATCAGCACCTCTGTGGAAACAAGAATATAGCAAAAAGCGTTACTATAAAGTATACAGGACTCTTTACTCTGTGGAACATAAAAGAAGATATTTGAAGAAATGTCTCCATAAACTGGAATTCAATGGGGACAGATGTTGATTGGTAACCAGTATGCTTCAGAATATTTTTTGTGTCTTCTGGGATCAAGTCAAACAGGTCACGACTGACATCAATGACATTTTAAAGCCTTTAAAAAGTTGCAAAAAGAAACAGACTTTGTGTCCAAAGTCCAAGGCTACATACAAGTAAGTAGCAATCATTTATATTGGTCTAAATCGCCAAAAAGAATCTTTGCCAGTTTATGTTAGATTTAGACAACTAGCCTACTGGCCTACATTCAGAAGACAGATTGATGACTGTGTTTAGATGTCTCTTAGACTCCTGATTCAACTTACTCTGGTTTGTTTAGAATGAAGACCAGAAAGCACAAAGTGCCATTGAGCCGGAGCGTCTGCCATCCCGTTTGATATCGATCCTGAACGTGTGTCAACTGTTTGAAATGGATGACCCAGTTCAATACCACCCAACATTAACAAGGGCACGGACATGGGCATTAAAACAGCAAGGCTGTAAATTTGGTTTTGGGAATAAGGATGCACGAAACCAGTTTATTAAATTTTATAATAAATAAATTTCGATAAACAGTTCACCAAAGAAGAGAATTTGGTGAATGAGTGAATCTTACAAAATGTTCGACTTTTTTAGTGCGTCATATTCAGGCAGGGAAGACTTACCCATTGTCCAGTTGTTGTGTACTTTTGTATTGAACTGTGAATTAAAATTCACAATCATATACCATTCAAATAGAAAAAAAGAGTTTTAAACAACAAGGGTCTTTATAATATAAACAGATGAAGCTATATTTAGCTTGCAATAACATGCAAGACATCCATAACGCAAAATGGCCCATTTTTTGTAAAATAAATTTTTATTTATGTTTGGTTCATTCATAATTATATAGTAGTTTAATTTGAAGAATGTGTTTTGTTGATCCCTTACACTGCAGATCTCAGTCCTTCAGAATATCTTGTTCCTTTGATTCTAAATGGGTCAATTGATGCATGTTACCATAGATACAAGATGTCAGCAGGATAACTGTGGGAAAAACGGGTCCCTGCATTTCTTGGCGAGGGGACACGAGTTTGCTTCAGAAAATGGGATCCTTTGACTCATGTTATAAAACATAAGCGGTCTGTATGAGGAGCATCCACTAATGTAGAATATCTAAAATGCAGATTTCTGTTAGTATGTGAATACAAAATATTGTCTTTAATGTTACTACAGTGATTGCATATTAGTTTAGTTCTCTCTAACAAGCCATAATGGATTAATAGTTTAATTTAAACTATCACTCACTTCCACTCAACCGCCTGGATTTCCTGTATACAATTCCACTTCCTTTCTATTGTTTGACCAAAAACAAACGCTCAAATTATCCAGGAAACTTTTCTGAATCTTATTGTTCTAAATATTAGTCTCTAAACAAAAATATATAAAAGCTGACAGTAAACTTCAACCTCTACTATTGAAGGACTTAATAGTCTTTATAAAAATAATGAATCCTTAATATTTACTTTTATCACAAAACTAAATCCCTCATCTGAAGAACACAGAGGCTGTTTGATATAGCCTTTCCCTGCAGGCCATGTCTCTTTTGGTTTATTATAAGCAGCTGATGGGCTGCATGGAAACCAAAGCACTTCGAGTCAAGTGCTAAAGATATCAGCCAGCAAAGTCTTGTTTCATAATAACAAACACTTCTGAGAAAAACAAACACTTTCCTCCCTGTTGAAATGCTTTTGGCCTGATGGTTCTCTTGTTCAGAAGTGTCCCGCACAACAGACCATAAACATTTTAAATAACAGGATCGCCAGATACTAGAAGCATCCTTACATTACGCATTACGCATTACACAGACAGATGGTCAAGGTTTTCGATGAAATCAGCACCAACTCAACCCCTGTAGGAGTTGAAACTGATGGAAAATTAAAAATCAAGCTGTTACTGTTCTGTACAAACTGTTTGAAAAAAATATTTTATTTTTTAAAGAATAAAAATGAAGATATTAAGAAGAATGTTGGCGATTGAGATTTCTGGCACCCATGGACTACAACAGTTGAGAAAGATAAATGATAATCAAATTCGCCCAAGAACCCTTCATTCTTCTTAAAATTATGAAAATATTGTATTATTTATTAAAGAACAAAAATGAAGATAATAAGAAAAATGTTAACAATTGAGATTTCTGGGGCCCCATTGACCACCACAGTAGAAAAAATTAAATGGAAGTCAAATATGCCCCTGAACAGTTTTTCTTAGTACAAAAAGTTTTTTAAGTATAAAAAAGACAAAAAAAATTGGAGTTTGAAAGAATGTTAGCAACTGAGATTTCTGGTACACCACTGACTCAGCTGCTAACATTTTTCTAAATATCTGTTCAAGTTAACAGGTTTGTAACCACTTTACAGCAAGTCATTTACGACACTTTTATGGGTGAAGTATCCCTTTAAAGACTGGTATTGTGGGCTCTACCAGGGACAGAGGTGTTATGAATTCTTTTCTTTCTGTGACAGGTGTCTCCGACGGACCACCCTGTTGTTTTTTCAGACGGGCAGTTAAAGTTTTAGCAGGCTTGTGGGAATGTGCCCATCTGGAGCTCCATTTGCCAAAACCCACGTTTCTCTCGGACACATATATTCTGTGACATAATGGAAGATTAGCAATAGCAGAACTGTGATGGAATCAACCCAACGTGGCCTAAAACACTAGTCGACTGTGCCAACCTCTCTCGCTTCTTAAATGCTATCCAATAATTGTATTGGGAAACTGGAACATAAAACAATGTATAACATAAAAATATACAGAAGCTTGTTGCTTAATATAATATTCCATAAATGAACTGTTTTAAAATCATCTTTATTTTTGTTCGTATTAATACACAATATTATTTTGTTTTTCAGACATTTTCTGTACTGCAAAACCTTCTCCATCCACACAATGCTGTATGAGATGAACAAACAAGCGTGGGAAGAACATTGCTAAGGGCAGAGAAAAATCCAACACAGGATCAGATTTTAAGGTCCACAAAAACAACTCCAGTCAAGCAGAGCAAAAGATTTCGCTTTAGGGGGAAAATCTTCTAAAGGCTCTGAAGGTGTTAAAACATCCCTCGAGAGGAAAACAGCAGCAGAAATGTGTGGAGTCAGCACTAATGAAGCCATTGTTTCTCAGGGAAGAATTTCTGCATGGTCTGAGGATAGGAAACGTTTGAAATGCCAAGCGTGATATCCCCAACATAATCACTTTTATTCACTTATCATGATGGACTGCCTCTAGAAAAAAGTGGAAGAGAATTTATCATGACCAAAAACAACATCGGCATTTCATACAAAAGAAAATAAGACAAAGTGTTATTTTAGTTTACGCAAATGTTTTTATTTTGTCATCATTTACACATCTGGTCATTTTAAACCTGTATAATTTTTTTAGCTGCACAACACAAAAGAAGATCATTTGAAGAATTCTGGCACTCATTCATATGCATTGGTTTTGTGTCCATCTAATAGAATTATATGGGTGCCACTGCTGTGTGGTTACCAACTTTGTTCAAAATATCTTCCTTTTGTGTACTAGTAGAAAATCATAAAAGTTTGAAATGACAAGAGACTGAGTAATGATGACATAAATGTGGCTTTTAGGTGAACTATGCCTTTAACATCTGCATATACTTTAGTTTTCTATGCTGAATTGCTCCTGTATGAAAAATGATTCAAGTCTTTCCCTCTAATCACGACTCACTGTCAAACATCGTCTATCCTCTGTCATTTCCACTATGCCTTAACCTCAAAAAAGAGTCCTGTGTAACCAAAAGGATTACAAGAAAAACTAAGAAACCTCTGTAAAGTCTAATCCAGATTATTATTTCAAACCTAAACATTATAAACAGCATTTGTCATACCACACTAGAAGATTTGTAGAAGATTTGATTTTACAAGCACTGGGCCTTTTTACAAAACCAGGGATTTGTTTTAATGTCGATGATGTAATCTCCAAATTTCCATGGGTTTCTCCTAAATCTTTTTCTACACCCACCAATCAAAACATCTGAAGGCACACTGTGATGATGTAAAGCAGAGGTCGGGTTTACAGGGGTTTTGTCCATGATAAATCTGCCGTTTCCTCTGAGTGTTAGGGTGTCTGGTGTCAACAAAGAAATTCCTACCTTTGAACAGCTGCCCGGGGAGTTCGAAGTGGGCCGGTGCCCAGACGCTCACTCCCCAAAGATGTGATGGCCCGCGTGACCAAAAAATCCTGCAAAGCTATTCTGTAGCCTTCCGCCCACAAACTACAGTTATAAAAGTCCATTAATAAAAGATCCGCTGTCAAACCAGATGACATCATCTTAGTAAGAACATGCAATGACTCAGAAGCACAAACTGGTGCAATGAAGTTGATGTGATTCAGAACAGAAACAGAATGCATTTGATTTAGTTGTCTGTAAAAAAGCCTAGGGGCTGCACAATTACTTAGAAAAATAATTGTGATTACAATTATGGGTAAACAATAACATAATCGTCAAATGCCTCAGTTACATATGTCCATTTGTGCTCATTTCTGTCTGTTTCAACAGTATAATGTCATTAAGATCTTTTTTACTCCCATAACTATTTATTATTTACATTTTGTTATTTCATTTTAAATATTAAAAATCAAAGAAACATAAAACATGTCAAAACTTCAATGTAAAATCTATTAACTATTAGCAAATACAAAATCAAGATTAATAATTAAAAACTATGATTTTTGTCAGAATTGTGCAGCCCTAAAAAAGCCTGAAACAATAAAACTGTTTCTTTAGTGCTAAGAGATTATGAGTATGACTTATAATTTTTTATAATTTCTACCTATGCTGTTTGCAGAAAGCTCTGCCAGAAATGAAAATACCTTTATCAAATACTCACCCTCCTGTCATGACTTTCTTTCTTCAGAACACAAAAGAAGAAGTTGAAGATGTTGAAGAATGTTGGTAACAATACAACAGAGATACCTATTAACTTGTTTCATTTGGACACCAAAACACCAATGGGTATCGCTTGGTTTACAATATCTTCTTTTGTGTTCTGCTGAAAAAACGTCATACAGGTTTAAAATGGCATCCGGTTGAGTAAATTACTTTTTATTTTAGTGTTACGTTTCAAATTTATGTTTGGTGATGCTAAAATGACTACAGGTAAAATGTCAACATAATACAAACATTTTACATGTTATTTATTGTAGAGTTAGCTCTCTTTTTCTTCAATATTGCATCTTTTTATCGACCAATCCTATTACTTAAACTATCAACAAGTGACCTACATCAATGTTGTACTTAGAATGTAACAATGTATGAATATGTTCGTTCTTTATTTTAATTTAAAATTTATATTTATTTTTCTATTTAATCTGTTTTATTGACATACAGATAATCTTGAATGTAGGGATATGCAAGTGATTGTAATCGGCTTCCAACAATTATGGAAAAAATAATAATTGTGTTGAAACAATTATTGCTGCAATTTTGCATTTATTTTTATTTTTTCTACATATTATGTACACATATTAAACTCAATCTGAGCATTCGAATCTTATTCAGCCTATTTTTTATTTGTTGAATATTGCACTGGAAACATTTTAATGATTATTTATATCAATGTGTAATCTTGTTTGACAATAGTGATGGTTAATTTTTGTCATTATCAAGCAATTCTGGCCAGAAATCTGCTATTTATTAATAAGAATTGATAAATATATATTTTTTATAATTATAAAAATATTATGATTCTAATTATCATCACTCCTTTATAAGGTATTAAAGTTAGCCATGTGATAAAACCACAACACTCTAAACAGGTTCTTATTTAAACAAATGCACAAATCACAATTTCTTTTTTAAACTGTAAGCAACTTCATTGTACAAATGATCTACAAAATCTACAAATGACCGATTTGATATCACTCCAACAGCACCAAGTCAGACAGGTTCTGAATTTCAATGACGTCCGATCAAAGCAGCGCCCGGTACAATGCAGTGATTGTGTCCGAAATAAAAGCATACAGTGGCAAGCCGGGACAGCTCAAAAAGCGCTACCATAGAAACACTTGTCTATGCATGAGGAGGATGTCTCATAAACTCTCAAGTTGACAACACAATGACTCATTAGGTGGCACCTGGACAGTATTCTGCACCTCTTGTCAACACAACACAAAAGACGAGTGCAAAACAAACTCGACGCGAAAAAACCTTTAGGCTGTTTTAAAGACCTAAATCTCTCCCCAAAACTATCTGACAAGTACTTGTACAGCTGTTTTTGGATGTGAATGAAATGGGTAGGGTCAACACCTGCCTCTAGGCACAGACGGATTCGCTAAAACCTCTGGCAGTCAGTGGGAATTAGTGTCTAGGTTGGTCTGTCCTCGCCGGCCCTTTGTCCTGTATCGGAGGTTGGGGCTTTAGGTGTCAGTCTGATTTGGATGGTGATGTGCATGCAGTGCCCAACACAAACACATGAGGATAACAAAATGTCACGCTTTAGAAGATGCTTTGCCCTGATCGTCGGATGCGTCTGTGAGATTCGGACAACCAAGCGTCATTTTTGGGGTATAAATTTACGGTGCAAACATGAAGAGCGAAATCAGCATCACATCCTGAAACGGAACTAACCTAGCAGAAAAGTGTCAGGAAGCTACCCAGCCTTCCTGTTATTGTGTTGAGAGACTTGACATCGTTAACTAAAACAATAACTCAGGTGTATTCTCAAGATCTCACAAAGGTTAAGATCACCCTTAAGGAGGCACATTGAAATCTCAAATAAAGTCAAAGAATACTTCCAGAACAAAACGGGTGTGAGGATGCAGCGATGTCGAAATTTTGGCCGATAACGATAACCAATCACCGTTTTATATTTGGAGGCCGATAGCCGATATATAGGCAGGAAAATATTTTTTCTAAGCTTGACACAAAAGGCAAACACATACAGTAAATAACTGATTTTATTATTAAACTTCAGAAAAGTTTAAACTAATCTCTGAACTATAGTTACTATACATTTCTATGGCCAACTTAAACTTAACTTTGCTTAAAATCTATTGCGTTTAAAGATTAAAAGCCGGCATGAATAATTCCTAATTTTATTATTGGACCGATAAAGATAATACAAAAAAACATGTATTTGCCGATATCGTTATGGCTGTGGATATATCGTCCATCCTTAATTTTTTTCATCATTTACTAACCTTTGAGTTCCAAATCTGTATACATTTCATTGAACACAGAAAAAGATATTTGGAAGAATGCTTGTAACCAAACAGTTCTTGGATCCCATTGAATACCATAAAAACAATAATTCTGTTCTGCTAAACGCAAAAGCAGATATTTTGAAGAGTGTTCGACGGCAAAAAAGTTATGGGCTTATTTTGTCAAGCATTTTTAATTTTTGTTCTATGTAAGTCAATAGGGTAAAAGAACCGTTCTCTGTGTTCTACCAAAGAAATACATGTATACAAGTTGGAAACAGCTCGACAGTGAGCAATTCATACTAGAATTTTATTTTTTGAGTGAACTATCTCTCGGATCTCCAGCCGATCCATCGGCCGATAATCAGATTCAATGACTCGATCTGTACTCGCTAAACTTGGCCGATCTTTTGAACCGATGATGTCTAAGCATAAGGACGTACATGATGACCGGGGTGTACGTGTTTTGGCATTGCAACCCTATTGTAATCATTAAGTGCTCTGTTAAAACTATAGATACATCACATACATTAAATATTTAGTGCAAAAATGTTACAAAAATGTACAAATATAAGAAAGGCAACTTCTGTTGTATTACCTTATATGGAAAGGTTAACTGTGATCGGAAAGCTTACATATCAGTTGTATAAACTTAAAGAATACAAATCGACATTGATGTTGGCCGATCATGATGACAAAAAAATCGGTAATCGGCGAAAAATCGTGACCGGAGCATCCCTACCTCTGACAGTGGAAATCCTTCTCCCACTTTTCCAAATTTCATCATAAACCAAACAACATGTATAAAGTGTTTATTACGTGCACAAAGAGACAAACATGAGCATACGTCAGCACCACAGTGAGACATAAGAGTCTTTACAAGCAACAAGGTTCAGTTGTACTTGATCTTTTTGCACAACTTTTCCTAACTCTTCTCACTTTGTGGGTAAAAAACCAAGCCCAGATCTGTGAGATCCGGGAGTTTGTATTCTGCTCGGCGTGAACACGAATGGAGCACATGATCAGTCTGAGGAACAAATACATGTGGATTAATATTCACCGGACGTTGCAGAGGAAGAAAAGAACGTTCCCAAAGAGTTTGCATGAACAACTCCTCAAGATCCGCTGGGTTGTCATTAAGATTACATGGAGCAAGAAGACTGTTTGCATGATCTGTGTGTGTGTGTGTGTGTGTGTGTGTGTGTGTGTGTGTGTGTGTGTGTGTGTGTGTGTGTAATAAAGGTTGCTGTCATTTTATTTCTAAGAAAAAACTCTCTAGTCTCAGACAATCTTAAGGATCAGTATTGACTGTAAAGATGTAAACTTTTCTCTTGTTGTTGGTGGTCTTAAAACAACAAGTGATACCCCATGGAATTAAAATAGAAAACACAGAATTAAACAACACAACAATGTCAATGACGTCAACAAACTTCCAAACAGATACATGGGGGGTCACCCAAGGGCTAAAGAGTTAGAAAGCCTTTGTTTTCAAACCGAAACTCTTCTTGGAATTTAAACTTTATGTGCACAATACAATGTAACAGATGCGCGGCTTCCGTGAGAGATCCGCACAAACATCCCATCCCAAGGCGGAGGAGAGAATCTGAAACCCGGGGAAACACAAACTCACCGACTGCTGCTTTTGTCGGCTGGGATTTGGCCAGCGTCCTCCATGCGTTACAGAGGAACAGACCCAGAAGAAAGAAGCGGGATGTGCGCGTTTCACGCATTCTTACAGCGGCATGGTCTGATCCCCGGTCGGTGGCTGTTCATCCATGTTGGGTCGAGCGATGGACGAGGCTCGCTGATCCCGGGTCGCTCAATCCCTGCACAGCCAGCGCCGCTGCACCGCTTCTCAGTCCTGCTGGCCCGGATGGGAGGGGGTGAGATCGGGGCAGAGTGCTGCCACACGCCCTCTGCTGACCGTGGTGGGTCTAGTTTTGGTTGCCGACATTCTTCGAAATATGGTGCGTTTGCAATTTAAAGTCAAAAGCATTTATTCAACATTGTGCTTGTTGAAAATTTGGGTGACTTTCTTTTGTGCAACACAAAGAAGATATTTTGAAAAATGGCTCAGTGGTTTTTGGTTGCCGACATTCTTCAAAATATGGTGCGTTTATAATTTAAAGTCAAAAGCATTTATTCAACATTGTGGTTGTTGAAAATCTGCGTGATACAAAAGAAGATATTTTGAGAAATGGCTCAGTGGTTTGTGGTTGCCGACATTCTTCGAAATATGGTGCGTTTATAATTTAAAGTCAAAAAGCATTTATTCACCATTGTGTTTGTTGAAAACCTGCGTAACTCTTTCTTTTGTGCAACACAAAGAAGATATTTTGAGAAATGGTTCAGTGGTTTTTGGTTGTGGACATTCTACCAAATATGGTGCATTTGCAATTTACAAACAGCATTTATTCACCATTATGTTTAATTACAGCACGACTATTTATTTTGTGGAACTCAAAAGAAGATATTTTGAGAAATGGTTCAGTGGTTTTTGGTTGCCAACATTCTTCGAAATATTGTGCGTTTACAATTTAAAATCAAAAGCATTTATTCACCATTGTGTTTGTTGAATACCTGCGTGACTCTTTCTTTTGTGGAACACAAACGAAGATCATTTGATAAATGGCTCAGTGATTTTGGGTCCCCAACATTCTTGGGCTTTTATTCTTTATTGTGTTTACATCAGACAGGTAACTCAAAAGTTATTTGCGTGACTCTTCTTTGGAACACCAGAGAAGATATTTTGCGAATTGTCTAGGTGGGCTTCGATGACCAACATTTTTCAAAGTATTGTGTGTTTAAATATAAGACCAAATTTCTTTATGCGTATTTACATTTTGCGGTTCACTAAAATATTATTTATTTTCTATTATGTTGATCAGAACCTGCATTACTCTTTTTTTCTGGAACACAAAAGAAGATATTTTGATAAATGTCTCAGTTGTTTTTGGTTACTTACATTTTCCAAAATATCAAGTGTTTACATTTAACATAAACATCAATTATTCACTATTATGTTGATCTAAACTTGCATGATATTTTGCAAGTTTCCATTTTAGTTCCATTTTTGTTAAGTTTGAGTTTGAATAGCTCATTAGAGTCAATGCCTTTCAAAACAAAAATACATATTTAAATTTTCCTTACATGATCTTTTATTATTAACGATGTATTATAACATATATTATAACAAATCATGTATACATTTGTGTATTTTGAATTGTTCTAATAAATTGAATGAACTTACACAGACATCTATTCTGCTCATGTTTCATGAACAAGTCAATTCTCTTGTGGTTCGAATGATTCCGCACCAATTTTTCCTAATGTTCTAATGTTTAGGTTATATTGTCATTTCTGTACATTACATTGAAATGTGTTATTAAGAGAAGTGCATCAGTTTCCACTAAATTCTATTTTTGCCTACAGTATATGCAAACCCATACCACTCACATCCTCTGATGGACTGGTCAATTGACTAGCGACAATATATGTTTAATTTACTGTAACTACCGAACCGATAGAATATATCAGGTCATGTGCAATAACGGCAATGAAAAAATTTAAAAAATTTTAATAAAATTTAAAATATGATTTAATATATAATTCACATGATTTCACTGGCAAAATGCAACACTGTTAAGCTGAGAACATCTTTGGTTCTGAAGCTCAAGTTGTTTCAGTCTGCTCTCCGCTCAGTCTCTGTGTGTCATCATCATCATCTTCATCACATGGAGGACGGTTACGCTTAAAAAAGCCAATCTTAAACAATACAATGAACATAGGACATAGTTTACATCATTTGTTGTTTGCCCCAAAGTTATTTTCATAGGACACATCGCCCTCCTCTGCTCAAGACAAGAAAATACCTTCCAGAAGATGATGTTCAATGCTGCCAGTAGAAGCAGTCCAGCAATGATAGACACCACAATCCACCACACAGGCACCTCCTCATGTCCATCAGGACGTCTCCACACTATATTTGTGTGTGTCTGATAAGGGAGCGTAGACCGTAAAGATTCATAAAGTTGAATATTGCGAATATTCCAAAAAACAAGTGGCATCTCACCTCTGTGTTTCCTCTGGGCAGCACAGCTGGCTGGATCTTTGAGGGCACATCCATCACCTCAAAGTGAGCGATGGAGTGAAGAACATAGTTGACGTATGGCCTCTGAGTAGAGAAAGATGAGAAACAGATTAATCGAACATATTAATGTGATAGTTCACCCAAAAATGAAAATATGGCATCATTTACTTAACCACCCAACATGAGTTTCTTTTTGTCTGCTGAACAATCAAAAAGATATTTAGAAAAATGGCACCTATTCACTTATATTGTTTTTTGTTCATATAATAGAAGTGAATAAGTACCACTGCTATTTGGTTAACTTTCTTCAAAATAACATTTTTTATGTTCTGATGAAGAAAGTTATGCAGGTTTGAAATGACAACGGGGCGAGTAGATGATGACAGGGTATTCATTTTTTGACTGTGACATGGAAAGAAAATGTGAATGTAAAGGCGTTCACTCTTTTTTAAGATTTATACTGAAGTTTAGCTCACTTGTAGGAAGGTCTGTACCCACAGTCTGCTCATCACTCTTACGATGGCTCTTTCATCCCTCTGCAGTCCAACAGCCTTGCACTCAAAAGAAACGCACTGGTCACCATTTGAGCAGTTCTGCAGATTGTGAGAAATTATTAAAATTATTTCAGTTTTTAAAATATATACCTAAAATAAAAAAATAAAAAACAACCTCTGTACCCATTTACTTGGATAGGTTTGAAGTCATTTGGTACTGCGTTGCTCAATTACAAACATATTACAAAATATCTTCTTTTGGGTTCCGCAGAATAAAGAAAGCCATGTAGATTTGAAATGCTAGAGTAAATGATGACAGAATTTTTATTTCAAGGTAACCCCTACCTTTAATATATGTTCCCAGGTTAAAGTCTTAAAATCAAATTATGATACAAGCCTCAAAGTTTGATTTAACCCATTAATTTCAATAATTGACATGATTTTACTCAATCAATATAAAGGTCAAATTTTACAATGTTCTTTACATTATAGACTGTTCACATGCTAATTTATTAAAATAATAAAAATAAAAATTAAGAAATTTAAAGAAAGTATCAAATCGCATCAAATCACAGAATGTTGATATGTGGGCTGGTTGGTATATTAAAGTGATAATAATCCGTCAACATATACTGAACCTCTTGACATTTCGGACCTTAAAGACTGTGATTCTTCTGCAGACCGTCAAAAAATATTTTGAAAAATGTAAATCAAAAGATAACTCTTTACTTCTATTGTTTAGTCTTGTGTAGACACAAGAACCATTGCAAAGTCAGGGGTTAGTGCTGATTTTTGGTGCCCAGCATTCTTCAAAATATCTTCATTTGGGTTTTAAATTGAACGAACTACCCAAATTCTAGTGGAACTTTACGCAATAGGCAAATCGTTCTTTACCACATGGACTATCTGTTGCCATGGCTGTTCATATTCTTGTTTTTGTGACAGGTCACGTTTGTTGAAATGATGAACCTCGGCTACAGTGATGTTGCTGGACTCCAGCTTCACCAACTGTGGATGAAATACAGCAAAGATCTGGATTACTGTTCCTGCTATTAAACACATACAAACATATCCCATCATTCATACAGCATTCCGTCACCATCTTGTCCCATCATGATATCACAACTTTTTGCAAGAAAAATCGATTTTAAAAATCTGGCCCCGCATCATTTAACAGTACAATAATGGGTGGTAAATTATTATTAATGCGAATAAATGATAAATGGTATTTTAGTTGTAGTTTAAGCATCAATCAGCAGAGGATGCTCTTACCCCTCTTGGGTCGATGTTAGTGTAGTCTGTTTGGCAGGAGAGGAGATCCTCAGAGACATTGGCAAACACATACAGAAGATGGGAATTGTTTTGTGCGATTGGAAACTCTAATTTAAGATTCACGTTGACAGGACTGGGACCCAAATTCCTCAGCTAAACCAGGAGAGAGAACATGTGCACAAGTTTTCCAAAAACCTGACATATAGGGTGTATTTCAAAACTCTGGAAGATTTAATTCAATCAGGATGACCTGAATTTAGTTGTATAGTGTATCAAAAGTTTAAAAACCAGAGCTCTGCATTACCTCATATACATGCTCTACAAGCGGTCCAACTTCATCCAAGTTCTCTGGAGACGATTTTTCCTCCCATTTAGCAATAGGCAGAACGCAGTCAACAGGAGAAGATACTCTATTTAGAAATAACGATTCAGTATTAACACCACATAGATAAAAGATTTCATACTATATATACATATATACACTCTCAAAAAGCCGATATGAAAATTCTGTTATGACTTCCAGACCCCATTTCAAACCTGTACTACTTTTCTTTGCAGAATGCAAAGGAAGATATTTGGAAGAAAGTGGGTTCCCAAATAGCACCAACCTTTTGACTTCCATTGTATGGACACAAAACCAACGATGTAAGTGAATGTGACTGTTTGATTACCGACATTCTTCAAAATATATTCATTTATATACAGGTTTTCATTTATTACTGAACTATCTTCATAAAAATCCCAATAAACATTTGTCCGATTAAATGCTGTATCTCAGGCGGTATGACAGCAGCAGACTGAAACTCATTTCCCAGAAGAATATCTACTGTATGCATAAACACAACCCAAGGCTGAAGTCTTTTATATCAGAGTCCTGCTCATTGGTACATTTGTATTCTACACTGTATTTGACAAAACAAATCCGTTTCAGCTGCAGCTTTCAGCTTCATTCCTCTTCTCTAACAGGTGGGATGGAAAAGTGATGAGAGAAGATGACAGCGGCACCCACCCACGCATCTCCAGGGAAACTGCAGCATTTACATTAACCTGCAATTGGACCGCGTTACTGTCCGGGTTCTGGCTGTTCTTACTGCAAATGATAAGGAAGATCAAAACACAGAGTAAGAAAATAATCATGATTGTCATGTTGGAGAATAATGAGAGAGGATGAATGATGATATTAGCGAAATTTCTAGATTTTCTTATGTGATGACACCTTTTTATTTGCATATGGAAGGTGATGTGGTTCTCCACCTGTTCCAGTCCACCCATGCTGAAGTACAAACCTGCTTTAAGCTGAAAGAGAGGAGTATCTTTTACAACCGGCTGAACATGAACATGAACGTCATACTTCAAACATATTTTCTATGATGGGCAATTATGTCGATTTCTTTTCTGACCTGATGTCCAGCCTTCATGGGGTTGCCCAAATCACAGACCACGATGACTGACCCATTCTCTTTCTTCTGACCGCACACCAAGTGACTGAAGTCCTACACATTTTGCAGTTGTTTTAGGACAGTTGAGTAAAATATGTCTCATTATGTTGAAAAATATTTAATGTGATATAATAAAAATCCTTTGAATTAATTCAATTGAATGTTGAATGGGATGACCCTGACCCATATTTTTAATATAACATCTCAGGGTGAGACCTTAAAGGCAGGGTGTATGATTTTTCCAAGATGTTTCAGAAAACTGAGGCGGGTCCGAGTCGAAAAAGCATTCATGGAGCCAATCAGCAGTAAGGGGTGTGTCTTTTGTTGATGTGGAGAGGAACGTTAGCCGAGAGTGCCGGATGAAGTATATGAGGGGTGGAGCTATCAAAAAAGGGGTGAGGCCACTTTTGTATAGGGGTTTGTTTATTCCGGCGGTTTCCAATGTCAGACATTGACTTCCAGAAATCGTAGACCCAGCCTTTAAGAAGCTGCCTCCGAAAATCACAAGAAAACATTTCCGTAATTTCTAGTCTAAGGAAGAATATCCTAAAGATCATAATATGTTTTATTTAATTTTTTGTTATAACACAATTCCCAAAGTTACGTTTTCATCATTCTAAAATGTGGGAAAATTGGAATTCATAAGTAAAAAAGTGTCCCAAAAGTTTTGACCCGTGGTGAATGTGGCACAACCTGGCAACACTACGCTTTGGAAAACTGTGAACAAACACAGCCAAACATTTCCATGACTTGACCTAAACTTCTTGTAAATTCTTTTGAAAGCTTGTTTTTGTGAAGACTTACATCTGTTCTTCTAGACTACTGCCAAGACACCCTTGACCAATAAACATTGTCATCTTCAGTGTTTTTCCAAGCAAATTGACATCGATTTCTACAGGGGGAGGACTTCACACAACATATTGAACGAGCTTGATGTTCTTTAGCTCTCGTGTCTGTCTGAAACAAACAGGAAATGACTTAACCCTCACCTCCTGGTCGCTCAAGACACCCTGATAGTGCGTGTGTGGCGGTGGGGTGATACACAGCTCGGTCTCATAAGCTCCCTCCCCTCTATTCTCTGCTTCCACAATCAGCAGGGCCGGATTCTCATCTCCGATCAGGATTGGATCTGTTGACCTGTGAATAACACACTTGTTATGATACACGTATGTAGGCAGTCATTGATTAGAGAAAGATACTCACGCCATCGCCTTCAACCTCAGGTCCGGAATACAGATGTTATCAGGACCGCAGTCTAGTATTATACGTGTCTAGATTCACAAAGAGATGACTTGAATACATGCAGTAATGGAGAGAAAACCGTATGTAAATCATTTCTTCACCTGTCCGACGACACCGCTTTGCCCGTGCAGAACTGCATCTTGGTAGTCGGCCAGGCTGTAGTTCACCGAGATGAATATTGGACTGAGCTTGTCTTTGAATTCAGGCTGAAAGGTAAGGACAGATACATCAGCTACAACAGGGATGACTTGATATATAAAACACAGTCACGAAAATACATTTCACAAAGGCAGACAGCTAGTTAAACAGAATTGAAGAATTTACTCAATACGCAAGGATTTTCAGAAGCATGTCCTCAATTTCCCCAATTTTTACTGAAAAAAGAGCTTAAAGAAATAAGCAAGCACACCAGTAGATATGCAGTGAAATTCCTGCAGACTTCAGAGTTTCTTTGTGCAGAGAGTTGGAAGAAAGCGTATGGCTGGTTGGACTGAAGCAGGAGGGTTCTTCTGCCCATACTCTGTTTCATCTTGTCCAACTGTAGCTCTGTGTTCAGAACTAGAAAGAGAAAAGTATAAACACCCCTTATTAAACTATAAAGTACAGAGGAAACATTAAATAAGTAAATGAAAAAGTTTTCATGTGGATTACTTACCAACCTCCTCTGGAATTCTATGGCCAGATACTTTAATGCATGCCATAATTATATAGCTATAAAACAAAAGGACAACAACTATTGAGTTTACTTAAAAGTCATTTAAATGAAAAAGTTATAACTTTATAATATGTCCTTTATATTCAACAGTTCTCCAACAACTTAAAGATGTAGAGTAGTTCATGCCAAAATGATTCTGTTTATCTGTTTATTCACCGTCATGTCATGTTAAACCTGCACTGTAAAATATAAAACAAACAACACTTTTATAAACACAATAAACATATTCTAAAACAATTTAATCAATTTTGCCACTGGAAAATATAAATATAATTAATTGAAATTGAATCCAACCGTTAATTTATGTAGTGGTATTTTTATTTAACAAAATATATTATATTTACCAATACTTTGGGTGAATTACGATAGAAATATTTTAGTAAAAAATAACTATTTATACAGTTTTTGTGTTTTAATGAGTCTTTTAAGCTGTCCATCTTTTCACAGTTTCCTAATTTCATTTATTCAGAATGTTGTCATTTTGAAGAAAAACTTCCCACATTCAGGAAGAAATAATCACAGCAACTGAAGAAAGAATGTTTTTACTTATTTAAAAGCAGAGGCACTGATGTGATTTGACAAATTGTATGTTTATGTTTTTATAGAAAAAAATATTCAGGAATATACAGAAAATCTGTGGAAATAAGAAGAAATGTTTGAAATTGCTTGCACAATTATTAAAAAAAAGTGTCAATATGTAATAGAGTTGGTTGTGTGCACATAAGTGATTAATTGTGTCAATAAAGCCGAAATGCCCTTGAATCTGCATTGTTCTTATAAGGGATGTGGGTGTATCAATAGTTCACTGTTCCATTTACTGACACGAATCCTTGAGAGGTTTTCACGGCTGACTAACAGAGCATTTTAAATGCCAGCTACTTGAATCATGATGATATACAGACGCCGTTCCTTTTAATAAGTTCAGAAGTATTACCAAGTAATGAAGGTGCTGCTCTGGGGAAGCTGACAAGATTTGTCTTCAGGGTTCAGAAGATCAGGCAAGAAAGAGAGTCTTGCTTGTGTCCTGACTACAGCTTTTGCCCTGATGAAACCAAACAAGGACAGGATTACCAAAACAAGTTCGGTTTTATCTTGCAGTCTGAATACTTTAACAACAGCGGTTTATTAACCCTACAACAGATGCATTTAAATATAACTATGCTTAGAACAATGGATGTATTATATATGATCACACTCATATGCCGTGTAAACGTTCTCAAGCTTAATGACGATGAAAATGAAAATGACTTAATCACCACTGGTTTTGACCTTAACTTGTAATTGATAAAAAGAGCAAATATAAACAATAATGGATCATATATATTAGCAAAAATAGATATTAGGTATTTTAAACTGCTACCTGTAGGTTGCCACTTTGCTCACACCCCAAGCACCAACAATGACATCTAAAAAGAAAAAAGCATCAATATGGCAGAAAAAACCATGATCCCGATAATATAAAACTTGATCATTCAACTAGTCAATTCAAAGACACCTGAAGGACTTCTTTAAGGTGTCAGCAGACAATGAATCAAGTGTCCTTGAGCAAGGCGCCTCACCCCGTTTGCTCTGTAGTGATAATTTGCAATTGCATAATACTTGTAAGTTGCTTTGGATAAAGGTGTGTGCCCAATGAATAAGTGTAAATGTCTTTTTTCTGCAGAATGCAAAAGAAGATATTTTGAAGAATGCTGGCATCAATCACGTCAATGTTTTTCAGGGAAAAATCCTGCCAAAATTGCCTGCTCATGTCGTCATAAAAATAGTTAAATGGAGCTGTAAAAGCAATACCGGATATTCCTTAAAGCGAGCGTTCACTCAAAAATCCAATTCTTTCACATGCAGAACACGAAAGAAGATATTTTAAAGAATGCTGGGAACTGAACTGGCAAGGGCATTGTTTTAGTAAATGTACTTAATGTCTTGTGTCCATACTTAATATTTTTTGTCCAGACTTTTACATCCAACAGTTTTTAAGACTTTGCCTTAAAAAAAAAAATTGATACACAGAACCGCACTGCTCTACAGACAGAGACACTGAGATAAAGAGCAGCAGGAGTCTCTCTCGAGGGCTGGATGTGCTGTGTGTCAGAAAGCTTTGTCGTGTCAACACTGGACTCCAGAGTCTGAATCCTCTATTTATATGTGTAGTAAGAGGGACGAGGGATTGACTAAAGCTTTCTTGTCGACTTGTGACACTCTCCGTGAAGCCCGGACAAGCTTTCAAGGGATTTGGGGAAAAGGCTGTTAGAGAAGATTGTTCTTTGAACTTAAACAGAGACCAGGCGTGACTCTTCGATGACTATTTAGGAATGTGGGAAGTGACTGAGGATAATGTATGCATTGATCCATATGATCAGGGATGCATTATTGATGAGGACGGGAATGAGATGAGTCATCAGCTGAGAGTTATTCCTGAAGATTCTGTCATCATGTTCTCAAAGAAGTACAAACTGCATTTCTATATTTGTAAAATTGATAAGACATACCTGGATATCCATTATCATCAATATCTGTTCCTCCTCGTATACTGAAGCCAAACATTTGCGGACCTTTGATGGTCTTAAAGGGACTTTCAAGGACCTGAGCATACGTGTTGGCCAAACCGTCACTCCCACCAAGATAAATGAACACTTTTCCCCCATCACCAGCGCCGGGTGCTCCCACAGCAACATCTGAGGATAAACAAGGGCACTGGGTCATCCGAATGAAAATGTAACATATTTTTTGGGGTTATTAGAGGAGTTATGATGTCGCAGGTTTTTTCTCACAGGGACACTGAGGAATTACCAGGGCAAAAACTTCCCAAAGGATTGGTTATAAAACCTTTTCTGAATGTCCTTTAAAGGGGAAGTTCTTAAAATGAAAATCCTTTGATTATTTATTCAACCCATTTCAAACCATATGACTTTTTTAGCAGAATACAAGATATTTTGAAAAAAGTCACCCTTTCACAAATGGAAATGAATGGGAGAGACATGACTAGTGATAAAATATTTATATTTTCCAAATAAATATTTAACAACGAAAAAGGATTTATTTAAATTAAATTAAATTAAATTAAAAACGTAGAAAATATTTTAATAAAAATTACATTTATTTTTAGTTGCTTGCTCAATTTTCTTCGAGCCAAGTTGTCAAATTTTAAACGTGTGCTGAATTATTATTTCCTTGAAAACAATATGTTAAAGTTTTAACTTCCGTTATCTTTTTTGTATGTTTTGCAATTTTGTAATCACAATGGTTTGCAATATTTAGAGTTCCATTGTATATGTTGTACAGCTATATTATCTAAAACATTTCAAGATAACAAGCCTCAGTGTCCTCTGTGACAAATTTACTTTAAAAAAAACAAAAAAACGAGAGTACCCGCTGTCAACAACTAACTCATGAGATTCATTTTTTTGGGAAAAATTTGATTCTGTCAACAGCCACACTGCCTCATTTAAAAACCTTATAATACCTGTAATAAACAATAGAGAAGCCAATGTCCTTTCTCATCATTCATGTTTCTCTTGTAATTGTGTCTGAAGCCAAAATGTTTTTTTAATAATGTTATTTTGCATGTCAAAGTTCTTACCATTAAAGCCATCATGGTCAATGTCTCCCAGTGGTGCTATGGCACTGCCAAAACGCCCATAGCCAAAGGTTCCTGTCAAAACTTGGTTGGGTCTGGAGGAGAATGAAAAGCCATACCCTTGCAGATAAACATACACCTGTCCCACTTCTCGAAACTTCTGACTGGAGAGTTGCTCCATGAAGAGCGGAGCTCCGATCAGGATGTCATCCATCCTGATAATCAAGGAGGAGTGATTAAAGTGATGGTTCATCCAAAAATGAAAACATTTGATGTGAAATACTCACTTAAAGTTGTTTTAAATCTGCACAAATTTCTTTGTTTTGTTGAACATAGGAATAGATATTTGGTCGAATGCTTGTAACTGGACAGTTCTTTGAACCCGTAGACTACCATACTAGAAAAATCCCATTGGTAGTCAAGAGTTCCCCAGAATTTTTTGTCCTACATTCTTCAAAATATCTTATTTTATAATTAACAGTGGTTAAATGTACTGCTCCAAATATCTTTCTCTGTATTTATGAGAAAAAATTAGATTTGGAACGGATTTTAAACAAGACAAAGTTGAGTAAATAATGACAGAATTTTAAGTTTAATAAGGTGCACTCTCCCTTTAAGCTTGATCTCAAATCTTAATACTCATGAACTTTTAAAAGTAAAACTAGTGTCTGGGGAGACCACTTGCCCATCTTTGTTGATGTCTGTCACAGCTACCGAATGACCAAAGTAGGATGCTATCTAGAGACGAGAAATCAAAAGTTAGATCTATTGCTTTTAAGCTAAACATGACACTCGCAAATTACAGTTTCACTTTTACAAAAGTGATCTAGAGCCTTTTGGAGCTCACTATACATGCTTAAAATATACAGGAAACAGTTAACCCTAAAATAATAATATTTGAAAGAATGTTGAAGAGAGTCCTTGCAATGATTTTGTTCATACAACATTAGTGAAAAGAGATTAGAGGTTTTGGTTACTAACATTCTTCAAAATATCTTCTTTTGCGTTTAATTCAAAAGAAATGCAAAACTTGACAGATTTTCTCCAGGTATCACATTAATAACGAAATAAATCAAGAATGTTTCACGCTACCTGGTTTCCACTAAGACTCTTCATGATCTCCAGGGGGATCTTTTTACCGTTTATAATTTTGACCTTAGAAACACATCAACTGTAAACCACTTATGGACAAAAATGTGATGTCATCTGTGTTATAGTGCATGAGTCTTACAGAGCCGGCGGTGTGCAGATCATTCGGGACACCCACAACATAATCTACAATCAGAAATATATGAGCACCACTGAATACAAGAAATTCATGATCTAGTCATCTGATCACCTGTAATGCTGTCCTCATTGAACATCCCTACAGCAACAGAGTATCCTATTCCCAAAAAACACATAGAAATTATTATATATACTATATATACATATACCAGATTTAGACAACACGTCATACCCAGATACAGGTCATAGTAGTCACGTCTTTGTGGCGTCCTTGTCTCTCCACTCACAAAGTGCATTGAAGAGAAGGTGTCGCCGCTGCCCATGATATTTGGAAGAGGTGCAGTAATAATCTGACCTGATGTTTAAAGAACTATGTTACCAACCTCATAAAGTCACAGATAAGTCAATGACAAAATGAGTTGAATGAAAACAGATCTATTTATTCTAGAAGTGAAGATGTTGTTTGAAAGAGCTACAGCTCTTTACCTTGAAAATAAAAACCTCCAGGTGCCCCGAGTACCACTCTACCATCCTATCACACACAATGCGAGCAGGCCGAACATTAAAACAAAAGAAAGTGAAAAACATGCTCAGGTTGATGAATGAACACACAAACACAAGTTCTTACAAACAAAACAAGAACCTTGGTGATGTCGGCAGTGAATCCAGCCTCACAGTACCGGCGGTCAGGATCTACACATGTAGTTTATTAAATGACTGATGGGCAAAATAATCTGTTCATTGGCTTTAGAGGTACTCACAGCCTCTGGTGTAAACTGCATCCACATGAAATTCCCTACAGGGGGCGTAATTCACCATCTGTCCCGTCTGCATGTTAAGAAGCTGGCAGTTCCCAACAGGCGTGTTCATGGCTTCTTCTTTCCCCATAAACACATTCCAGTGGAACATGGGGGCACAGGCCTACCTCCCAGGAACAATATACCATTCATGTCTATCAGCTATTTACAGTGCAATCTATAGATCACCACAATGTGTCAATCAACCTTTATTAGATTGTGGAAATGTATGGCTTTTCTCCCCAAACATATAGGACAAATAGGAGAAAATACTTTGCCATCCCTACGTCATATTATTTGCTTAACTACCCAGTCTGCATTAACTTTATTTGTGATTGTAGGATGTACCGTACTTTAAAACACATTTTTTGTTTTAATGGATGCCAGATATACAGGAAGATAATAAATAACAGCTATACACAGTACTTGAGATGTAAATAATAGTATAAAAATAATTAGTTCATTTTCAACGGTGTGTTTTTTTGTAAACATACACCAAAACATCTGTCTTTATGTAAACATTTTACACATTTAAAAACATTTAAATATGTAAAAAAATGCATTTAAAGGCGTATTAAGTAAATATACGGTTTAACTATTGGGTATATGTAAGTAAAAAATAAGTACATCTAATTACTTGAATTATTTAAGTTCACCAAAACTTTTGGTGTGTATCACCAATTTATTTGTTAAATAAATACTTTCTTTTTTATTTACATAAACTTAATTTTTTTAATTTGACATACATTTTTAATCAATTATTTAAAATATTCCACAGAAAAATCAACTAAATGTTTTAATAAGATTTTAACAAGTAAATATATTTCAAATATTGACATGATAAACTATTGAATTTTTTCAAATATATATTTATTTAGATTTGAAAATGTTTATTTTTGTGATACTAATCTTCTTTTTTAAAGTGTATAGCACCATTAACTCACCATGATGTAATCCTTGTAGGTTCGAACGGAAGCACCCAACCACTGGTTAGACTTGTGAGCCATCAGAATCATTTTACCAAATGTGATATTTTCATCACCTTTCAATAGAATTAAAAAAAACACAGAACATGGATTAACCGGACAATAGTGACACACATTGACCTCACATGGGTACGTTTGCATGACTTTTCTGTATATACTACCCTTATGAAAGTTTATTAAAGTGTGCTATAAGAAGATTAATTTCTAACTTAAAATAGGAAAGTAAACTTTCACTTAAAAGTCAGTCAATTTAGTCCCAAGGGTCATTAATACACTATTAGGTACACTAATAGTATTTTGATATTAGCATACTTACTAAATACAGTTTACTTTTACATGTACTTCACTTTGAGTATACTTACAAAAATGAACTTCAAGTGTACTTCTTTTTTAAACACGAAAACAGCTTGTTACAAACCTTTCTGGTCAAAGTTAAGAGTCTGACATGACTCTCCAGTTGATGTCCAAGGACACAGAAACACAGATCCACCACGAGAGACCCCAGGCTGACTCGTTTGCGCTTTGGGTGCTCCGATCAGCACACTTTTACTGAGAGGCAAAATAATCAAAGCAAAAACATATTGTATTAAATAAGTAGTTTACTTTAAAAATCCTGTCATCATTTACTCAAATGACTTTCTTTCTTCTGCAGTATACAAAAATGACATTTTGAAAAATAAGTGAGCTCTCGTGTCAAATATTTGAAAGAACTTTTCCGAAATCGGTTGATTGAACATCACAACTCAACCTTATGAAACAGCGTGATACCCCTCCTTTAATGACAGACTTATATTTTTTGCTATTTCTTAAAATACAAGTTCGAAGTATCTATTTTAGAGTCACCTGAAATTCATTTTTTTATTGGAATACAATCCCATATGGTTTTTTGTAAGTATCATGGACGGGGAAACATTTCATTCAAAACTGCGGCCTACCATAAAATCTGAAGCGCTTGGACTCTAAGTAAAACTTTGTGATAAAGACATTTGTGTGTATATTTACAGACACATGAAAAAAATTACTCTTATAGAAAACGTTTTGCATTATATAGATTTAACAAAATTTAGTTTCAGGTTTGGTTTTTGAGAACTTTATGCATACTGGCCTTTATACTTCACAAGCTGTTAACTCTACTTAAACCCCAACACTCACATGCAACGAACACATTTTCCTACATCACGTTTGTTCATGGAGCATCAAATATATGCCCCTATACGAAGAACTTCAGTTATCTCTGTGGGTGGCGTGCAGCGTTTCCCCTTACCATACAACATACAATCCTTTACAGAAACTCGTACCTTTTGCTGGTTGACTGATAGAAATCCACTGAGAAACCAAAGTAACTGTCTTCAGGGCCAGAAAAAACGGTGTAGTTCTTACGGTCCAGGTTAAATCCGCTGATGTGATGTGGATAAATGACAACTGACATCAACACAGAGAAAATCAGCAGGCTTATTTTCAACCTCTCCTCCATCTTCACTATTAGACTGTGACTGTGAATGTTTAGCACACTTGTCTCTGGAGATGATAGTATTAACTTCACTTGTCTGTGGTTTCTTGAGGTTATATGACACATGTCCGTTTGTTTCCTTCAGATAAGGCGAAACATGTCACAGGTTTCCTTCATGCTCGGTTTTGTGGCATTTTTCTGAGACTATTTTTGGTCATGTTTTAAAAGGGATACTTATCCAAAAATTTAAGTTACTCACTGTGTAGTTGTTTTCAAATCTGTATACATTTTTCTTGTTAGAACATAGAGAAAGATAAGAATGTTTGTAACAAAACAGCGCTTTGACCCTGTTGACTACAATAGAAGGAAAGTTCCCGAGAACTCTTTGCTGTCCGTCATTCTTCTTAATATCTGAATTTGTGTTCAACAGAACAAACATGACCTGGAGACAATGGAGAGATGGAGACAAGAACTGTTTGGTAATAAGCATTCTTACAAATATCTTCCTCTGTGTTCACCAGTGTTTACAGATTTATAATAACTCAAAGGTAAGTAATGAGGACAGAATTGTTTATTTTGGAGTGATCTATCCATTTAAATAAAGCACACCATGTAAAAAATGCAAACGCATACCAAAAATGCAAAGTAAAGGTTCAGTTGTGTGCTTTTATTATTCATAAACATGTTTTATGTTGACAAAAGCCAGCACTGGCGACTTTGGATCACTACTATAGGAATAGCAAATGAAAATATTTTTGCATAAAAAGACAGGCCTCGCTTTAGAAGATAACAGAGAAAGTGAATGCAGAGGTCGGGCTCAGGAAATCTCATCCAAAGTGATTACATTTTCAATAATGTTTTTAAGAAATGTTGCTGTTTTGGTCTTTAGCACAGCCCAAACCATCACCCCACTTGACATTGAATTTCTATTTAACATGTCCTTCGATAACTATTATTGGTGTCTGCTAGCTGAAGAAAATCAGACCGATTCAGCTGCACTGTGGGTTCATTTGTATCAGCTGGTGGAGATAGAGAACAGATGCTGGATCAGGTGCTGTTCTGACCTGTTCTGAGAAAATGATTTCGTACAAATCTGTGCTTTCTCATCCATAACTAACAAAGTCCATGAAGAACCGTGAGCCTCTGTCAGTAACAGATTATGGAAATCAGTTAGAAATGAGACTCCTAATAAAACTCATTTTCCTTGAATCTTGAAATTGAGGAACAGATCATTCACCATGTTCACATTTAACACCTTTGCTCATTTTGTATTTTCAGAAACAAGACTAATGTAGTATCTTAGCTCAGTTTTGCACTATACTGTTTTTTTTCCGAAATAATCTATAATTCCTTAGGAAATGTAAAAGAATGTATGAGAATGTTATATTCAATTCAATTTTATATACATTTTTCAGTGCAATGTACAATAAAATAAATACTGCTGCATTTTTAGAAACTGTCAATGCTTTAATGAAACATTATAATTCATTGGGGTATTATAAGCATTTTTATGTATGCTATATTATGAATATATTTCTCAGGACTGGAAACCTATAATGAAATTATACCAAAATGGCATAAAATGCAATTCTACCAAAACGTGCAGATTATATAGGTTGAAATAGATAAGTATGTTAATTTGCATGTAAATTGTTATAGCTGCAATCCCATAGCCTAACAAACATCATTATCAAACTGTAATGAATTACATTATACATTATTTTTATGCATTCAATTAGTTTTGACATAAATCCAGATAACAAAACACCGTTATATAGCTATAATATATAATCCAGTTATGTAATTACATGCACCCCATCACAACATTCATGTTTCCTATGATTTTGAAAACAATTCAAAGGAAAAAAATATATAAAATAAACTATCATCATGGCATTCATATCAGTGTACTTGTTGCATTATAAATGTGAATTATTTCATTATTTGCCAGCCTCGCCATCATAAGATGCCAGAGGCAGACGGACAGTCGGAGATGAGTCTGGACACAAAGCCCTAGCTGAAATGAAGCAGCCATCCCTAACAGAGCATGATACAGGTATACCTCAGGACACACCAGAAGGAGAAGAAGAGCAATACAATATCTGAAATTGCTGGACTCTTTTTTTTAGAATGCCACTATCTCCTTTTGCTCCTTTTGCTCCTTTCTCTAATTACCCGCAAACCTCCCTCTCCTAATGTCTCTTTTGTGTTCTATCTCCAATCCTATCTCTAATCCATCTATTTGCATCTCAGTTTCTGTGACACACACAAACAAATGTTTCCTCCCAAAAAAAATTCTGTATTTTGTTTTGTTAAATACAAAATTAGATTTTTAAGACTGTAGGACAAAAAAATTTTGGTGCACTTGTGACCACTATTGTAATGCATTTCAGGAAATATTTGGCTGCAAGCATTCTTCCAAATACCTTTCTCTGCAATCGTCCGAACAACCATATTTACGGTTTAGAACAACTAGAAAGTAATTTATTAGTGACAGATTTTCCTTTTTGGTTGAACTATCACTTTAAAGGCTTGCACTGTAATGTCACAACGTTCAGAACAGGAAAACAATATCATGCTGCTTTTACAGTTTAATTATCACCTATTAATCTGAATTAGTATCAAAATTAGCTAAAATTAAAGTATAACCTAACATTTCAGAAGGAAATTTAGAACAATTTGCACGACATTACTAGATTAGAAAGCAGGATGAAAAGCTTTAAAAGCCTAGCAATTATCCAGTGTTAACTTAATGAAGAATTCAATCCTTGATTATATTGAGCGACTACATTCACTTTGCTATAAAAGGATTTGAGATGAACGGAAATGGTCTCCTCTGGATTAAATTTTCATTGGAAGCAATATAATTAAAGTTTCCCATTATCTGATCTTAAACCAACATTAAGAGATGTATTTACTTTATAATATTGCTTTTAATTCAATGGCTATTCATTGCATACTAAGAACTCAAACACTCAAAGAAGAGAACAAAAGTGGAAAAACATCCAAAACCAAAGATCAGAACATCAAAGCAGAGGTCAATTAATCTATTAATAACATTATTAGTTTGAAACTTTTAAGAGATTAGACTTTATTAAAAATTCTTGACCTCAACATATAATGAAATTGTTCAAAATCATTAACACTCTCTTCTTATTTGTACCGCAACTGTTCTTCAGCTTGGGATGTCTGTGAAGTCATCAAGATGTCACAACATTCACTCCCTCTTTTGTTATCCACTTATCATATCTGTTCAATATCTTTGAGGAAAGTCATCAAAGTTAGGGGTGCCTAGATTCTCTTAGTATGCTACCTGTCCCCATTCCTTATCAACATCCAGCAATCTTCTGTATGGGATTTCACCTACTCAAGAAGCTACGCTTGAGGGTAAGTCTGGATTCTGTCTCTTTATCAAAGAGAATTCCCACAAGAGCAGCGAAAGTAAGAGATTAAGACGTGCCAAATTTTCCCAACGTTTCCGCAAGGACCTCTGTGTTAAAATCTAAGCAGGTGATGAAGATCAGAGAGAAGCCAACATTTTTAGTCTGAAGGCATATTTTGCTCTGAGTCCTGCAGTGTTTAATTTCAATATCAAAGCACAAAGACAATTTAGGGAATTTGCAAATGAAGGCTCAATAGATCTGAAGGAAAAGGATTTACTGTTGTGGTCCATCATAATGCACGGTCATGGCAAATATAAATTTGAAACAAAAAACTAGATAACTTAAATTATGCATTTTAATTTTGTATTTATAAATTCATACACATATATGCACATATATATTTGAAAAAGATATATTAAATTTTAGATATTTAAATTGAAACATGCCCATATTTTATAAATATGTTTGTATGTGTTCAAAAATAAGAAGTGCACATAAAACAGACATACTGTATCTTATGTAAACATAAACTTATATTTTGGATACAATTAAAGAAACATTCCCAATGCTATTAATTGGTCTAATAGGATTCAATGATCTATTCTAAGCTATGCTAAAAATGATATTGCCAGAACAGAAGGACTTCTGAATAGATTTCAAAAGAGTAAAACTCAACTTATCTACTCAGGGGTATTGGAAAATAAGCCTATTTCCCCCCCAAAAAATTTTTCACAGTGATTTATCTGTGATCATAAAGAATGTAATAAAAGAATAATAAAAAATAAGTAATAGCATATAAGTTAGCTTAATGAATTAGGAATTCTAAAATGAGACAAAATAATCCTAAAATAAGAGAACAAAACTATTTCTGTTGGAAAATCCCATTCAGTGGGTTGATGGTGTCTTACTATATGATATGAGTCTTCGGTTCGACAGGTGCTTATGCTGAAATCTCTGACTCATTTTCTGAGCCTCTACTGGGTGTTTGAACTATGCACTGAATCCAATCTCTCACCCCTCTTGCATCTGAAGATGACATGTGGTCGTCTTACCAACACGAAGGTTTCATAAAAAAAAAAAAAATTCCTTTCAAATACTATTACTTGTGCAGTAACTTAAATCGTCTAGGTTACTATTGTAACCCCGGTTCCCTGATGGAGGGAACGAGACGTTGTGTCGAAGAACGACAGTATGGGGTTCGCTCTTGAGAACCAATCGACTCTGACTTTATTTAAAAGGCCAATGAAATTTGGCGAATGAAATTTGCATGCCGTGCCCCGCCCCGGACATCCGGGTATAAAAGGGGAGACGGCGTGCTCATTCATTAGCTTTTGTGCTGAGGAACGTAAGGATGACTCACGATCGCTGCAGCGAGCAGCACAGCGACGTGGCACGAAAGGACACAACGTCTCGTTCCCTCCATCAGGGAACCGGGGTTACAATAGTAACCTAGACGTTCCCTTTCTGTCGGTCTCTCGACGTTGTGTTGAAGAACGACAGTATGGGGTTCCTATGTAATACGCCACAGCGCTGTGCTGCATCACGATCTCTAGCGGAGCGACCCTGAGAGGCTCGAGCGGGTCCAATGGTCTGTGCTTCTACGCGAGAGCGTAACCTTCCAGTGGGGAAATGGTAACACGTCCCAGAGCTTTTTGACAAAAAGGTGAGAGGTAACTTACAACTGGTCTCCACGGGCGACAGCCTTCCTATCTCTACAGCGAGATAGCCGCCCGACCGTGAACTGCACTGGGAAACGCGGCCCCTTCAAGGAGGGAGTGCGTTACGGAGGCCACATCCTACCGTAGAGAGGTTAACATGTGGAGATGTACCAATGGTCTCACCTGATAAGGGCAGAAAACTCATGGAGAAAATTAGTGTGCATTGCTACCTGTATTTTGGGAGCACCACGTGAGGGAGATCACACATTCACCTAATGGGAGAATTCTGGTGAAGGAATTACATCGAACGGGGCCACCCCTGAGGGGGGAGCCACTACGTACGGAGCACTGGCTGAAGAAAGGGGCTCACCTGAAAAGGGCAGCTCACTTCGATGTTCAGCCTGGTTACAAGGTCTGCTCCTCCCGGCCTGTTACCATGGAGGTGCTGAATGATGGAATTAGGTTACCTATACTCACCCGTAGGGGAAGTAGAGAGGTAGATTAGAGCACTGAACTCACCTGAAAAGGGAAGAAGGCTCTTTCGCAGGCGTACGCCCGGCCAGTGGCTAGTTCTACCTGCGTAAAACCCGAGCTGATACTGGTTCCACCCTGAGGTTATAAAACCTTGCAAAGGTGTTGGACGTAGCCCAACCCGCAGCTGTGCAGATGTCTGCCAGAGAGGCGCCCTGAGCCAATGCCCACGAGGAGGCTACACCCCTAGTAGAGTGAGCCCTCACTGCGAGCGGGCATGGCAGGTTCTGGCATCGGTAAGCCATGGAAATGGCATCCACGATCCAGTGTGCCAATCTCTGTTTGGAGACAGCTCTCCCTCTTTGCTGACCTCCATAACAGACAAAAAGCTGCTCTGAGCTCCTGAAGCTCTGCGTGCGTTCCAGGTAGAAGCGTAACGCTCGTACCGGACACAGCACTGAAGGAGTTGGGTCTTCCTCCCCCGTGGGGAGCGCCTGCAGGTTCACTACCTGATCCCGAAAGGGGGTGGTAGGAACTTTGGGCGCGTAGCCGGGTCGGGGTCTCAGGATAACGTGAGAGTTATTCGGCCCGAACTGTAGGCACTCGTCGGACATGGAGAGTGCATGTAGGTCCCCTACCCTCTTGATAGAGGCGAGCGCTACTAGGAGTGCTGTCTTCCCCGTGAGACGAGGAAGGTCAGACTCTACTAGGGGCTCGAAAAGAGTCTCGGAAAGGCCCGCTAGGACCACATCGAGATCCCAAGAGGGTATGGAGCTTGGACGCGGGGGATTAACCCGCCTCGCACCCCTGAGGAACCTTGTGACCAGGCTGTGCTGTCCGAGAGACTCACCCTCCACCAGCTCATGGTGTGCGGCAATCGCGGCAACATATACCCTGAGCGTAGATGGCGAAAGGTTGTCCTCTAGTTTCTCCTGGAGAAAGGACAGCACTGCACTGATCGCACATGCTCATGCTTCACCGTGTGAAGAGCACCAGGACGAGAAGATGCGCCACTTTGCAGCGTATAAACGCCTCGTGGTTGGTGCCCTCGCTCCAGGGACCAGACATGGAGATTCCAGAGGTCTGGTCGCGGGTGCCATACCGTACCCTTCCCCTGGGACAGAAGGTCCTTCCGCAGGGGAATGATTCAGGGGGGAGCTATCGCTAGAGGTATTAGCTCTGCGAACCAAGCCTGGTTGGGCCAGTATGGCGCAATTAACAGGACCTATTGTTCCTCGTCCCTGACCTTGCACAGGACCTGTGCAAGAAGGCTCACTGGGGGGAAGGCATACTTCCACTTGTCCCGGGGCCAGCTGTGCGCTAGGGCATCCGTGCCGAGGGAGCCCTCGGTCAAGGAGTACCACAGGGGGCAATGGGTGTTGTCTGGCGAGGCAAACAGGTCCACCTGTGCCTGACCAAACAGTTCCCATATCAGCCGGATCGTCCCAGGATGGAGTCACCATTCTCCTCGAGGCGGCGTCTGACGCGGCACGCGCTCCTCGGAACCCGACTCTGAAGCCAATGCTGAAGTGGTCGCATGTGCATCAACCCGAGTGGGATAACCCCAGTCGTGGATGCCATATGCCCCAGGAGCCTCTGAAAATATTTCAGGGAGACCACTGGACGCCTGAGCTTGCTCAGGCTTCGCAGCAAGGCTTGAGCACGCTCCTCCGTGAGTTGTGCAAACATGGTGACAGAGTCTGTTCCATACCGAGATAAGAGATGCTCTGCACTGGGGCGAGCTTGCTCTTCTCCCGGTTGACCTGTAAACCCAATCGGTTTAGGTGCTGAAGCACCATGTCCCTGTGTGTACATACTAAATCTCGCGAGTGAGCCAAGATAAGCCAATCGTCGAGATAGTTTAGTACACGCACGCCCTGCTCTCTGAGGGGGGATAGTGCGGCTTCCGCGACTTTCGTGAAGACGCGGGGAGATAGGGACAGCCCGAAGGGCAGGACCTTGTACTGGTATGCCCGACCTTCGAAGGCGAACCGTAGGAACGGTCTGTGCCGAGGAAGTATCGAGACGTGAAAGTACGCGTCCTTCAGGTCGATCGCCACGAACCAATCCTCGTGTCTGACAGACTCGAGGATGCGCTTCTGTGTTAGCATTCTGAACGGAAGTCTGTATAGACACCTGTTCAGTGAACACTGGTCCAGAATTGGGCGCGGCCCTCCACCTCTCTTGGGGACAATGAAGTACGGGCTGTAGAAGCCCGACGACATCTCGGCCATGGGAACGGGTTCGATCGCTTCTTTTGCCAAAAGAGTCGCCACCTCTGCCCGAAGGACGGCGGAATCCTTCCCTCGTACCGAGGTATGAAGGATTCCCCGAAATTTGGGAGGGAGTCTGGCGAACTGGATCGCATAGCCGAGACGGATCGTTCGGTCTAGCCACCGCCCCGGTCTGCCTAGCATGGACCATGCGTGCAGTCGTTGGGCCAGCGGGACCAGAGGAACGATCTCCTTCACCATCTCCATGGAGGGGGGTTCTGTGGCTCTCAGGACAGCCGCTCTGCCTGGGGATGGATCCCCTAGGGGCTTGCTGTCCCGAGTACTTACCTGCCTGTGGGATTTGCAGTGTAGCACACCGTCTGTTTGAGCGTGTGTCTGACTGCAATTCCGCCGATGTGACGCAACGTCTAGTCGTGACGCAATGTTGGGTCGGGTTGACGCAACGTCGGGTCGGACTGACGAAACGTCTTGTAACCGTACACCGTCACTCGGAGAGTGATAACGGTTGAGTTTTAAGACCAGAGGAGGAAACAGCCCTTTTTGAGAGGAAGTGGGCGCCAGGCCCTGAAAAGGGCCCGGCACGAGTTGGGACGTGGCAGGATCGTCCCGCACCGGCCACTTTGGAGATCGAATGTCCTGGGCCGGGCATGGTGGTGTCTCCTCCGCTGGTTGTCTCCCGTCAGGACCGCTTCCCGCGCTTCCTGCGGGGTGGTTGCTGACTGGGAGGAGTCGCTCTCCTCCGGGTCGCCGATCTCCGGGTCGCCGCCTCAGGGGGAGATACAACCGGAGTGGTCGGTTGGGAGGGGCGAGGCCGTTTGGGAGCAGACGATGCACGGAGCCTAGGCGGCCCGGGGGCGGCCTGGCTGCGGCGAGGGAGGATATGCTTGATAGCCTCCGTCTGCTTCTGCACGGTGGAAAACTGTTGGGAGAAGCTCTCCACCGTGTCTCCAAACAACCCACCCTGCGCAATGGGGGCATCGAGAAAGCGGACTTTCTCGGCCTCACGCATTTGCGCAAGGTTCAGCCAGAGGTGTCTCTCTTGGACCACCAAAGTGGACATCGTCCGACCCAGGGCACGCGCCGTAACCTTAGTGGCCCGAAGGGCCAGGTCAGTCGCAGTGCGCAGCTCCTGCAGAACTGCGGGGTCAGAACTTCCCTCGTCTAGCTCCTTAAGAGCCTTGGCCTGGTGGACCTGCAGGATGGCCATGGCATGGAGCGAGGAAGCAGCCTGTCCAGCGGCAGCGTAAGCCTTCGACCCGAGGGTCGAAGAGATCTTATACGCCTTGGATGGAAGTTTCGGCTGACCCCTCCAGGTAGAAGCGGTCTGAGGGCAAAAGTGCACCTCAACAGCCCGCTCCACCTGGGGTATGTCAACGTAACCCCTTGCTGCCCCCCCCATCGAGGGAAGTGAGGTTGGAAGAGCCCGTCTGCCGTGTACGCGCCGAGAACGGCGCATTCCACGACTTTGTGATCTCTTCGTGCACCTCCGGAAAGAATGGCACTGGGATCGGGCGTGGCTTTGAACCCCGCTCGGATCCCAGGTACCATGCGTCCAGCCGCGAACGTTGGGGTGACGGCGGGGCCGTACACTGAAGCCCAATGCCCGCGGCGGCCCGGGAAATCCGAATCCGAGGCTAGCAGGTCACCCTCCGATGCTGCGACAGACAGCTCGTCCTCATCCCGGAGGAAAGCAAGAGACGGCGTACCGTCTCTCACTGATGGGGTAGAAGAGCGTGCCGAGGTATAGACGCTCCGCGAGCCAGAGGCTGACGGGGTGGCATCTATAGAGCCCTCGTAATCACGGACGCCGCTCCTCGAGACCGCTGACCGTGCCGTAGCCGCAGCCAACGATCCCATGGAAGCTGACGAAATGGTGGCTCGCTCTCCAAGGAAAGAAGCCACCCGTGACCGCAACGTCTTGATCGACATCTGCTCGCAATGCGGGCAGGTCGGTCCCATAAATGCTGCCTCAGCGTGCTGGAGACCCAAACACCCGAGGCAGACATCATGGGTGTCCCCATCTAGGACAAGCTTGCCGCAACCAAGGGAACAGCTATGCGCCATGAGGCAACACGCTGTTTAGAAAATTGCTCTTTTAAGAAAGAGAAGACACTCTCTGTCTTCTGCTGGACGCTCAGGGGAGCCGAAGATGGACAGTCCGCTGCAAACTGCGTCGTGACACCAGCAGGAAGATGATCGCCAGAAGTCGATTCTTGCTTCAGACTCGAAGTCATCCGCCAGGTTCCGAAGAACAAAAGGTAATGAATGAGCACGCCGTCTCCCCTTTTATACCCGGATGTCCGGGGCGGGGCACGGCATGCAAATTTCATTCGCCAAATTTCATTGGCCTTTTAAATAAAGTCAGAGTCGATTGGTTCTCAAGAGCGAACCCCATACTGTCGTTCTTCGACACAACGTCGAGAGACCGACAGAAAGGGAAACATTACTTTCCACCAGTTTATCCTCTGCTGTTTTTCTAGTAAAGTGATATTTCTCAGGGAGTTAAAGGTATCACATCTAGAGCTACGGTACATAAGTAAATATGAAATGAGTAAAAAAAATTTTTAAAGATAGTTATATATGTATGATATGTATAATAGCCTGTAACTTATGAATTTAAAGAAATAGTTCACCCAAAAAAATAACAACTCTCTCATGATGTTCTCATCTTCAAGTTGGAAAACTGCGCATATGTCTTTGTTCTGATGAACACAGAGAAAGATATTTCAAAGAATACTTGTAATCACTTTACAATTGTTTTTGTTCTGTTCAAGACAAAATAAGATATTTTGAAGAATGTATGACGGAAAAAAGTTCTATGGAAGTCAAAGGGAGCTCAGAACTTCTCAGTGGGAATTTGTACAGGCTTCGAACAACCGGAGATTGAGTTATTCATGACAGAACTATCTCTTTTGAGTGTACTTTCCCTTTAGGTGGATGAGAAGTATGAGAATGAGTTTAGCAAAGATTTCAGGCAATTTTTCAATTGGAAAACATTCCCTCCAGCCAGGTCTGACTACAAATGACATTCATTTTAACTGCCTGAGACTTCTGTATTTATTTTTAATGACATATCTGATAAAAATAGAGAAGTTAAGTTTTCGATAAAGTCAATACTCATTTCTGAGAACTTTTGTGACCATCATATCAGGGAATAGATGACAAATAAGACAAAAGAGGCTATTAAAAAAAACTTATCTGACAACTGAATCAACATTTCCTGGACAAATGAAGCAATATGCCAGTAGCTCCATAAGTAGCTCCTCCAGTAGCTCTCTGGCAGAACATGGCATTAGTGATGCCAAGGTGAACATATACTGATAAAATGTATGCCCCAAATGCATTGTGAATAACTTTGCATAAAATGATAATGCTGCATGCATTGAAAAGTGACTGCAGGTGCTCACATACGGCAGTAACTCCGCTTTATAAAACACGGAAAATATAAATACAAGAAGAGAAACAACAGAAGGATTCATGATCCGAGAATGCAAGACGTGTCACTATCAGCACCACGCAAGCACAAGCCCACACACATCTGATAAATACATTCTGGAGTTCCTATTCCATGTAAGAGGAGTACATCCCCACATCCTTATTACTCAAATATAAAACTGCAATCCATCTCTCAATACTGTGCACCCTAATGCATGCTGGGTAACCAATTGTACCGTATACGATTGTTAAATTGAAGCACTTGAACAATCAGCACCCTCAAAGAACAGGCACCTGCACACGCACACTATAGACGCCCTGTCCTTCACACGAGAGTCTCATTCATCATCAGCACCTCCAGAGGTCGAGTAACACCGAAAGAAGGATCTTAGCTCCTCACAATCACATGCGATGACACATCCATTTTCACGCCCTGTCCTCCAGCCTGCTTCTCAGCAGAGCGGGTGAAGACGTGTCACCATCATCCTGTCCATAGCTCTTGTCCTTTGACTGCTAGTTGACCTTGAGTCATTTTAACACCCAGCCAGTGACATTTCAACTTCACACAAGTCTACCATGTTGCACTGGAGTTTTATTTGAACCTAACATGGCAGTAAAGGAAAAGACATGCACACATACGCTTCCTTCATAATAGTCATTTATAACACATTCTGTTCATACTTGCTTCCATTTTGATGTAATCGGTGTGTATAAATTGAATTTTAGATTGTCATGTCTAAATGACAATCTAAACAAAATTAAAATTGTCATGTCTAAGTGATAGATTTGCAGACACAAAAAAGAAAATTGTGTCATCCTTTACTCTCTCGCTTTTCATTTTAAACCTGTGTTGGTTTCTTCTACAGAACACAAAAGAGGATATTTTGAAGAATATAGTAACCGGCACACTTTCATTCGCATTGGTTTTATGTCTGTACAATAAAAGTGAATGGGTTTTGAAAAGTGAAGTTGTTTTGTGGAAGAAGGGAAGTCAAGTCACAAGGGAGAATGAATAATGAGAACATTTTCATCTCATGCACGTTTGAATGGATTTCCAAAACTTTGCACAACAAGCTGAGTTTCGACTTCAGATATAAAAGTCATACGAATATTTACTGTTGTGTTCATCCATTCTGCACATATTATAGCCAATTGGCCTTCTATGTAAAGTTTAAATAGGCTAGTTTGTCTTTTGTTTACTGAGCACTTTTCTGTAGATGTGCAGAAAGGAGTTTAAGAAAACATCGAGGATGGAAACATCAACAGAGGGGTTTCAAGGACCAAAAACAAACTTGTTCATGGTCATCATCATCACAGCGATATTAAATATGCATAACTGTGCTGGTTTGCTAACCACTAGATGGCCACAATAGCATGTAACTATCACAAATGAATTAGTCTTTGATTCTGGTCATTATCCATGCTGTGATATCCAAAATGAGTTGATGTTCAAGATCAGCAGTGATTGACCAGATGAATGCCTGTTTTAAAAACTATTATACATTATACATAATCTAGGAATAAACAAACAGATTGATGTTCATTTAATCATAAAGATCATTCTTGCATGTGTTGTGTTGGTGGGGTAATGTATGGAAGATGGTAACCAATAGAACACCATTAAATCCTCATTGTAGAAAATGAGTGCTCATAATGAGAATTATATTGGTTGTAATGGAAATTATATTGGTGTAACATGTATGGGTTGGATTTTAATGGTGGGCACATGGGAACCAATATCAAAAATCAAAAATTTAATTGTTTTAGTTACTATTAATAGTTTTAATAGTAAAATTCATGCTGGTATTTTAAAGGAAACTATTAGTATTTCTGTGATGTTTTAACTGGATGTCCATTTTTCTAGCAGGGTTGTACTGATCATTCACGCAGGGAAAAGCAAAACAAAAAATATCATAATAGGAATTATATAGGTTATAATGTAAATTATAACAGTGTTTATGGGTATGTGATGGATGGAAGCCAGCAGAAAAGCATTACATTCTATTGGAATCCAGAAAGGAATTTGTAATGCTTTGAATAGGAAAAGCAAATATTTGTAATCATGCAAATAATGGTAATATCTGTCTTTTCAACAGACTGCAATGATGTCATTAGGCGATGACCACACTGTGTGACATGCAGGAGGATTCAAAGTGTAAATAATTTCCTGCCAAACCATGATACGGTGTAAGCTTCTGCTGTGTTATTTTAACCCAAGATGTAGTAATAATCCTTTCTAATAAAGCCTTTAAACCTGATGCCAAACAAATATCTACTACATTCCCTCAAGCTTGAGATATTTTTACCATTGTAAAAAACAACCCAAATGAGTAGATCCCACTATAAAAACCACTAAAGCATCATGTGGTAGTCATGCGATGGCTAATCGGCGATGGCTGGCATTCAGATTTTGACCCCTCTCTCAAGCTGTTTGAGGGTTTTCCAGTCACGAGCATCTGTCAGGCCTGAAAGGACTGTACTGACCCTTCCTCACGAAACAAAACCCTATGGTCAGCGCTGTTTGGCAATTTCACAGCGACCGCTTCTGAATGATGACAGAGAATTCTGTGTTAACTCTCGAGCAGATTGCCAAGCGTCTGCCCTTGTTTGGGAATGATGATCCGAGTTGAAAAAGACTTTTTGCTTTTGGCTTAGAGCAGAAAAAAGCCAGCTTATGCTAACACAGGGTACATCAGCCTTTCAGTGAAAATGCTAAACAAGAAAAAAGCCACATGCAGAGGACGGGACCATAGCAGATTCACACCCGTACCGCCTTCTGTTACGTTCCATATGCTGTGTGATACGGCCGCACGATCTTATTTGAAATGATAAACAAAAATACATAATGATTTTATAAATAGACAACATTTTACTGAATTTTAGATGCACAGCTCTAATATTTATCATACAAACTATTGTAATGTATCATAAAAAAAACAAATGACTTGTAATGAAAGTAATAATAAAACATATGGTATCTATGAGGATATGTCCGTCTTCACAAATATTCAAGAATTTCAACTTTTCCACAGGCTGTTTACGAATAGCTTTAAAAGTAATAATTTGATACATTTCTAATATGGTGTTGTTTGTCATACGTGGTGCTTGGAAAAGCGAAGAAAAAAGATGCTCAAGAAACATAAAACACAGCTGAAGAATGCTTTCTTCAAACATTAATATGGATTTTACTTTTTAAGTTTTGTGATCCATGTGTCAAGACGCCCCGCTTTGCCCTACCCTCCAAATTTATGTGCATTTCTATTAGTCACCCACACATTTTTGACTGCTATCAAACCAGCTCAAAATTCAGGAGATTCTTTAATCATACAGCGGGGAGCTTGTCTCGGTCCTGGAGAGTGGATTGCTTTTTTGTGTGTGCGGTGAAGAGAGAGTGGGCTTGTCGTGGACACTTATCTCAGCTGAGTTGTCACACGGGAGGTCCCGAAGTGTTTTTCATCCGATCCCACAAGGCGTAGCGAGGCACTGTGGGAAAACCGTCTCGAAATCCTAAAACAATAGATCGATGCGAGTCTATGATGAAGTTCATTAAATAGTGAAATACACAAATGGTTTGATTTGTGAAAATTATTTGCCCGCTGTCTTTCTAAAGTGTTTCTTGAAGTCCATACCTCAAAATTAAAATTCTGTCATGATTTACTAGTTGTTCCTTGTAACCAAACCGGACGCGAAGCAGGAAAAATGACAATGGAAGTCAAAAGTGCGCTAGAACTTACTACTGTCCAACATTCTTCAAAGTTCTTCTTTGTTTGGTTATCAGAACAAGACATTTTGTAAAGAGATTTGGAAGGGCTCAAAGGTGGGTAAATGATGAGAATTTTTATTTCGCATGAACTTTCCCTTTAATTCTGTCATGCAGGCCTGTTGTTACTCATTCCTGGATGCTCTTGTTCTGACGTAAAACATTCAGTTTTCCTGGATCCAAATCGTCATCTTATGTGTCCACATGATAGATCTTTGCTTCCAAAAGCCCATAATGTTATTTTTTGGAAGTTCAAGCACTGAATAGTGAAGAATACATTTTGAATTAGTTATCCATAATGCAATGCACATGCAGTTCCTCTGATACACCAAATCAAAGCTCAAAGGTTTGCTTCGGGGAAAATTTGATTTACCATAAATCAGAAGGCAGAGGAGTCTGTGCCTATTTATTGAAGGGAACATAAAAATAGCAGACCCGGAATGTTGATATATAATAAAAGATGAAAAGAAGAGATTGTACTTCCTTACTGACCATATCCATACTTTGCCTTCGAATAATACCTACACACATTCTCTTTAGTCATGCACTTCCTTTCAGGCTCTCCTACCTGAGTGTTTGGCATCACTAGCATCACTTTGCCCATAGACATAATGGAATAACTGTTATTCAGGTTAAGCTATATAAAATCAACAGCACTCTAGAGGCATGGCTTTTAACTGTTTTATGTCACATGACAGACTCCTATGTTATGAGAGAATTTGATATTTAATGGAAATACCTAGAGTGGCCTTGGCCAATAAACACAGACGAGCTATTCAGCTCCGCTCCTAGAGGGCCACTGTCCGGCAGAATTGAACTCAAATCCTAATCCAACACAATTTTCAAGTTATCCTAAAGACAAAGATTTTCTTGTTCAGTTGGGTTTTATGAGTTGGGAAACCAAACTCTGAGGAAGTGGAATCGACATACAGACACCCTGGCAACTTAGATTCTGTCCATTTCATGGATGTCCAATTCTGCCCCAAATACCCACCAAATGAATCATAACTGTTTGCACTTACACATTTGGCATACAAATTTTTTATTATGGCAATAGATGATTTACAGTGTGTAGTGCAGAAGCTATGGTAAAAAAGTAAATGTCTACATATTTGAAAATATATACATACTGAAAATAAACTTGTCGAATTTGCTTAAAAACATTTTGTGCAATTTTAACAGGATTTACAAACTTTACAGCCATAATATGAATACATATAAGTAGAAGAATAAAGTAAATACTACTGATGAATGCATATAATATTTGCAAAAAATAGTACACTTACAAAAAACTATTGTTTGAGAAATATATTTAAGTATAAAAAAGAATAAGTCTTTCTTTTAAGTGAAAAATACAAAACTGATAGTTAATCTGAAAAAAAAAAATCATTTATGCGGTCATATGCAAAGCATGCTGGGAAGCTGTCAAAGTAGTTATATTAATAAAAAATAATGTAGTCTCAACACAACATAAGTTAATTATATTTTTACAATTTAAGTTGCTTTAATACAATACAATTGAGTCGGATTTGCACAACTCTTTAAGTATAATGAACAAAAATAATTAAAACTTGTAGATTATTTCACAAGATAAAAATAATGATATTATTTTTGATGATATTATTTTTTTTAATTATTTTTCATAAAATCTATTAAGACACAGAATCAGTTGCCTTTTCAGCCTAAATGGTACAAATTAGTAAGGGTACTGTCTCAGAGTCTTTTATACATAAGAGTGCACTTTTGTTTCTGAAGCACATGACACTGAAATGATGACTCCACAGTTTTAATATTACCTGCTTTCCCCCTAATCCTGCTGTTTTTCTAACTTTTGCCTCTCTGGTCCAGGCAGTCAGCATTTCTGTCAATGGCACAGTTAATTCACATCTTTGATGCTAAAAAATTGTTTGAGATTTCATCTCAGTTTTATATGCAGCACCTAACTCCGCTGAACCAAGGAACTCAGAAGCCGGCAAATCTGACAGTTCATTAAGAACCCAGAAACGTAACGCTGAAACAAAAATGTCATTCCATTGTAAAACACGTTTGCATAAAAGCAGAAAAACTTCCTTTCCTCCTAACCAGAAAATTCCTCTTCACTGTTATCTTTTAATCTATGTGTGGGATGCTTCAGAGATATCTGATTATCTAATAGAATTACTTTAAACGGACATTTGCAAATGTAAACACTTAGTTCACTGAAAACCTCTAATTTCCGGTAATCTCTCCTGCAGATTACCCATCATGCTTTGCTTTGTCTTAAACTAATCCTGACTTGAATCCTCTCCAGACACATTATCTTCTGTCATCTTGCAAGAAACTCTTGGATGAAAGCTGCATGATACAGAAATGTCTTAGGAATATTTCATAATTGAGAACTCAAATAAGATTGTGCGCCGCGATAGAGCAACCTTGGACTACATTCTCAATTTGCAAAGTATAAAAAAAAAAATTCGGTAAAACTATATTAATAAAATAGATTTCATACAAATATCCTTAATTGTAAGGAATATCAGACATTTAAAGAGAGAATACATTTAAAAATTGGGGATATCTTATAATCGAGTTCTAGGCTTTGACGCGTCCATAATACAGTAACAATAGGTGGCACCAAGCACATATAGAAATAAAATGAGTGTTTACTCACACTAGCCTGATCAAACCCTGCCCGGGATTGATTGACAATCGTAAGTGCCCTCCAATGTGCTTGAGTGCGGTTTACTTGGCGTGTCCTGGCCCGGTTGAAAGAGATGGGTTGGAGCTCATACCGTACCGGAACATTTGTGTATTACAACACTGTGTATTCCTCTGCGATTTTCAGCTGTCACTGTAATACACATCTAAAAAACATTTCACTATTACATGCAGACATGTGTCTCAGTGTCCAACACTATCCCAAATATTACTTTTGTCAGTCATAATGCAATGCTCCTTATAAAGTTCAGCTTTATGACATTACAGAATAACAGATTTGATTTTAAAACATACAGAGCCTTATATAGCTCAAGTATGACTTCATAACAGTCTAAGCCACGCTGATGAATGAAGTCAAACACGATAACTGTAAACAAATTGAATATTATGATGGAATATATTATGCTTAGAGAGATTGCTTTGTTTACTCACTTAAGCTGTTGCATCGAACTGATTGAAGTGTGCTCGGGTCTGGTTCGTTTTAAGAAAACCGCGCTCAAACATGGAACTGTTCTTTGGGATCGTTTGAGTAGGCCCTCGGGCAGATTGCAAAACTAAAATTTCACTCCTATGTTTTGTACAATACATTTGTTATGATAGGCTTTTAAAATTAATTGTCCATACATTATAATTCATTATTATTATTATTTTACCTATTTGTTTGTCACTGGGTTTTGCAAATATCAAAAAACAGAAAGCAACTGTGACATATAGATAAAAATAAATATTTTAAACTAAATTAAATGAAATTCCTATAGGCCATATATGTCTGTATATGCAATATTGAATTAAATCTGCTGATTTTCATATTTTCTAAACATATTTTAAGGGAAGATGTGAGAAACAAATCATTTTGAAAAGTAGATCTGTGTGGCACAGGGGAGATTTGCAACCTCGAAAATGTTTTCTAAGGACGGTTTCTGCACAGTGCATGCATAACAAACAGTAAAAATATTTGCCAAAGATAGCACAGAATAACAAAGCCCATGACAGTTCTAATTAGAACTAAGACATTTTTCCTTTGAGATCCATCTTATTTCATTTATTTACTGGAAATGTATGTAATTGCTTTTATTTTCGGATGTTCAGTATTCCTGTTGGTATCTCTTGTGAGATAATATAATAAGTGCGGCGATAGATTAATGGGAAACATCCATGTGTTCAGAGACGATAGAGACTAAAGGTACAACAGGTAGAATATGCGACAGATCCCACGAGATGCTTGATTTATTGGCCTATTAATCATATAAAGTCAGATTTTTTTCTTCTTTTGAAAGAGGAAAAAAATCCACAATTCGTCTGGTGTAGATAGATGGTACACGCATCTAAACCTACCATTTATAAATAACACAAACTACCCATTTGCGCTTATGAATCCTTAGTATACAGGTTTTTAAACCAACCGTTAAAACATCTTTTTCATGTCACACATATCCATTTGTTCTCCACGGAACGAAACGAACTGTTGTGTATAAAGCATGTGTATCACCACCAGAACTTTCTTCACATGTGCAGTCACAAAGACTATCCAAGTTGGATAGGAGACTCTGATGTTGAAAGCACATGTTGTGTAAGCAAGTTGACAAATCTGCATACCTCCAGGTTAGGCCAAGACCTTTGAAATGCTTTAACAACATCAAGGAGTAGAGTAGGCATGATGAGAAACACGGTTGCCTCCAACCCAGGGAGGAATCCAGATTCAAATCCATTTATTGCATTTGAGAGCCTGTTTAAAGCAGCAGGAACATGTTTGCTTCTGGTGTTTACATTTCACGTTTAAGAAAATCCACATTGATTTCATTGCACAACACGATAAAAAATTACTTTTATATCGGTGCTTGAATAAGGTTTATAGCTAAGGTAAAACAACTTAAGACCAACACACATAGTGCCCAAAAGATTAACGTTTTTCAAGATCTGATCACAAGATGTATAACATGTAAATCAACGATGATTATTTCATGACAGTACTGTATGTACTAGCGCATTTTTTGGATGTTTTCGAAACCCCTTCTGATTTACAGAGGGTAGTAAACCAATGAGCAATAGATCACAGTCATGTGTTTTTATTTGTGTACAGACCTTGAACTCAGTTTAGAACTCGTCGATTTACTGCAGAAGATTAACAACATGGAAGGCAGCTGTTTTAGTACCCTGATGTTACATTGGCCAATGATCCAAAGTTGGCATTCCAACTGTAATATAAAAAACTGCCATGAATATGCAAAAACATAAAAAACATTACAAGACTCTGGATGTACTTTGCGTTCATTCAACGAAGATTAAAAAAGGATAAAAGATTATTGAGATTATAGATAGCAGAGGTGTTTTATGCACCATTAGTTTAACCAATGGAGGTCCCAAAATATCCGGAAACAGCCAAATATTATGCGATTTTTCACAATCAATTATGATGTTGGTAATTAAATGTCCAAGCTAAAATTTAAAGGTCCAGTTTGTAAAATCTAGCAGCGTCTAGTTGTGATGAATTGAAACCAACAGTCCGCTCTTACCCTTTCTTTCAAACCGTTATGGTGGCCAACACAAGACAAACATGTCATGTTTTTACTACTTCGCTTTAGGAATGACATATTTATGAATACATTTTATGAATGTCCGCTTTGGGCTACTGTAGAAGTAAGTGTTCCCCGTGCTGTATGCAGAAAAAATAATTGAATAATAAGTTCATTATGTAAGGTCCTTATACTCCTCTGAAGACATACTCATGCAAACTGTAAAAGATATTTCATGAATCTTAGTAAATACCACAAAAATAAACAATTATATTAAATAATTAAAACTTCTAAGAACATTTGATAGATTTTTAATAAGACATTTTAAATTGAATAAAAATCCAACAGTGAATTTCTACAAAATTAAAAATATATATAAAAGTATATAAATAGTTTACGGAGGCTTATGGAATTAAAAAACAATTATTCCACAAATATTTATTTGTAATATGAACTGTAATAGAAATAGTTAGTTAATCGGATTTACTTATTTTTTATTTGAACTAGGGGTGTGCACGGATAGTCGAATATTCGAATATTCGGTCTGCTGTAATGATTCGATTAATAAAAATGCTATTCGAATGCAGGGAAAACTCCTCTTCTGGCGTCCGCCCTAGACCCTCGACACAAACATCTCAGGTTCCTCGGAGAACACATGAGAGAAGTAGTAAGAAAAACACTTTTTAAACATTATCAGAGCATTTTCCTTCATGCGAGAGGCGCGCGCATCAAGAGGTTGCAGCAATGCCCGCTCGTCGGAAAAGGTTGAGCCAGTTCTTAAGCGATGATTACAGAGAATCACGCCGAGACGAGTGGGAACAGTTGTTGCTGGAGGCGTGGATCCCAGTATACAACATTACACATACAGATGAGGATCCCAGTATACAACATTACACATACAGATGAGGATCCCAGTATACAACATTATACATACAGATGAGGATCCCATTCAGTGGTGGATGAAAACACGAAGCGCTTCACAAAACTTTAGCACAGCGTAACTTGTGTGTCCCGGACACTTCTGTGCCGTCAGAGCGCGTTTTCTCCGCAGCCGGTCTTACTGTTAACAGAGTAAGGAGCCGACTTTCCCCGATCATTTTGACATGTTTGTGTTCCTTAACAAGAACATGTTAACAATAGAAAGCAAAAAAGATTTGCTGACAGTTTAAACGGTTCAAAGTTAAATGTAGCTTAGGCTACGTTCTGTACAATAGCCTAATTGCTGCAGGCGGCTTTATTTACGTTTTTTTTTTTTTTTGCTTTTGCTCTCTTCTTTTTGTTTGTATGCACACTTTGTTAAAGGTTTTCAGCTACAAAACACGATGTAGTTTAATGTTTAAGCTTATTGTGTAAAAGCTTGTTCAAAAATGACGGAAACAATAAATGTTACTGAAAAATGACGTCAGTCTCATAAACGTAATTTAAATAAACGAATATTCGAATATTCGATTTTTGTGAGCTCAAATATTCGAATGTGATATTTGCCCAAAACGCCCATCCCTAATTTGAACATACATTTTAACAGTATATAAAATTATTTTCAAAGCTTTAAAATTTCAAAACAAATGTGTAATTTTTTTTAAGGTACAGTAAAAACACTGTAAATTTTTTGAATGTATAATACTGTATAATATTTCTTCTAACAGATCCTCAGTAACATCATAAATTGTACCTTTAAAATACTGTACTATATTTATGTCTAGACTCTTTCTATCAGTTCTGTGTTTCTTTGTTATAGTATATACATTTCTCTGTTGCTCTCATAATAAAGCAAACGTAACTAAATCCTACCGCTCTTCTGAGAGCTGTAGTGCTTTACAACAGCACACAACCTCCTCTCCATTCACTCTCACACACCTACACAATACACATTAACACACCGCATCACCCAACAATAAAATCATCTTTCAGGCCTTCATATGCTCGCTTGCTTCCCCATGTTCTCCTCCACCCCTGCTGTCTTTTCCATGATAGATAGAGGCATCTTTTAAAAGCACTGACTAGGAGCATTTCACTCACTAATCTGTCAAAACTTCAGTACAAAGCTGCTGAATGTGAATTCACATTTTGCAGGTTAGGTCGGGTCAGCAGATACAAGACCAGCTGGTGCCTTCCATCCATTATAGGAGAATTAATATTTCCATTTATTTTAGGAACTCATCGTAATTTGTCGGTTTAACATGACTGTGCAAATATTTATTTATTTGGGGGTTAATATGCTGAAAGACTAAAATTTGCTCCTAAATGCGAAATTCATTTTGAAGGATTTTGACCTCATGATATCTTCTGGCACTGTGTTTCATGTTGTTTGCTTAGGCTTAGGTTTTAATGTTAGTTATTAATGCAATATAATTTTACTTATAGGAAGACCTACTTGGATCAGTCAATATCACAAAAATTAACATTATAAAATCTTTCAAAAACAGATTTGTAGTTTTTTCAGTGCGCACAATTTAGTTATTAATTAAAAATCCAATAGGTCATTTATCTCAAATTCAAAAATATACTTAATGTTAATGTAATGAATATACAAATATTTAAAAAATGTATAAATGTAATGTCAGACTTACTTGTTTTTTTCCCAACGCACACACATTAAAAATGAATATTTGCTTAATTCGAAAGCTTTAAAATGTTACATTTTTTTTGAGTTCTAATAGTTTCGCAAACATTTTTTAAGTTTAGGTTAAAAACACATTTTTTGACACTATAGACAGGTTTGAGTTAGATCACCTCCAGCGATCGGTCATTCAGAGGCCATAGATGATATAGTCAAACCGTTGACAGGTCAGTAAACTAAAGCCTGCAAATGCCAGGTCTGCAACGTTCATCCATCAGTCATTTAAGGTAAAGTTAACAGACTGTTAATATTCTATATTTTCAGTGTTACGAGAAAAAACTGTTTACAAAATCTAAAGCTGATGTGGTTTAGTGGCATTCTCTTGCTGACACTATTTATACCGTATACAGGTCCTTCTGTGAAGCTGCGGTTATTATTTAGCGTCCTACTTTCCATTCACCTCATCTTGTTTTGATTTGCCTGCGGTTCTCATGGGATTTTCCTGCCTCATTCCTCACCTACACTGAAACTTCCAAGATAAGCCTTTATTAATGGAGATTTATTTGTGGATCTGTGTTTTATCACCACCCATGCATTTAGGAATATTAATGACTTCAGTAGGGAAATAAAAATTCAATCATCATTTATTCAATCTCTCGTCATTTCAAACCTGTTTGACTTTCTTTGTTCTGCAGAACACATCAAAATATTTTGAAAAAAGTCATGGTTTTCAAAAAACTACCCCATTGGGGACTAACGATGTTCATTTCCCAACATTCATCTAAGTATCTTAATTTGTGAAAGTAAGAAAATAAGTTCTACACCTTTTAAATGGTGACATAATTTTGTTTTTCTACAAATTGAAAAAATAAAGAGAGTAGCTGTAAAGCTTTACATGTCGATAAAAGCACCATGAAAATATCATAAAAGCAATCCATAGACTGTGTGAAGAACAAAATGTAATATAAACGTTGAATACCTTGAATGCTTTCATATCTTTATCAGACCTTGTAAGTCCCTTCTCACTTTAACCATATTTTAAAAAAGAACCTTGAAGTTTCATTTCAACTTCCGCTTTCACAGAAGACGTAATAAGTGACGATAAGGGTGACTGAAGGATTGCTCTTACACTTTTTGACTTTTTATACCTGAAAAACAAAACAAAGTGTAGGCCGTTATTAATGTGAGATCTTAGATAAGCAGCTGTTATAAAACAAATGATAGCATTTAAGTTTGACTTCTAGTTTCAGAGTAAACTTACAATTTATGGTGGAAAAATCGTAATGATTATTATTGACGAAAGGCAAGGCCAATGCAGCTTCATATCAGTAGGAAAAACCCTGATTTACCCCATCATTCATATAAAAGGGCCTCATACATTTGTCCTTTAAAGATGCACCGGGATTGGCGGGTGACCTTTCAGCCGAAATGTCCGGGCTGTATATGATGGGCTGATAATGTAGAGACATTAATAGGGAGGAGAATTACAGGCAATTAGAAAGTGTGGCATATGAGGGGTCACTTTGCTCTCCAGGATCATTATAGTTAATGGCCAAGCCTTTCATGCCTCATATTGATAAAATATGCACAGTGTGTCCCGAACAAAATAAATCCAGGATCAAGTGACGCATACGGGCTGACATTTTGTTTGCCGTCACTTCCCTGTCAGGTTCAGGTTGTTATGCGTCAAGTGTTTTATGTCTTATTACTAACTTTAAATTACTAAACGTAGTACTAAAAATAGCTTGTTTTTACTGAAGTAACTACGTAAGAACATAATAAAATACTTTACACTATTCCAGAAGATGAAAGGGCAATTTGTCTTCGACACTAAAAGCACAAACACCCAATCACACCACAGGAAGATGAAATGTTCTGCTATGACCTTCACTACTTTTCTTTTTATAGACACAGTACTTCAAATAATGTCATTAAACTGAAAAGATGTCCACTCACAGCTTTTAGCTATTGTAATCTTTGTAGATTTTTATAAACAATAATGGACTTTATCGTTGTACCTTCTGTGATGACATCCACAGCAGAAAAATACATGTTACACGGTACGCTCCTGATGCAGAATAGCCATTAAACTAATTCAAAAAAGCTTTTACTGTGTCCCACATATAGTCCTACTGTAAGTAGGGAATGACAAACATGATGTGACAAACCTGCGTATGGATTAAGAATGACAGGTTAAATGAACTGTAGTCATATGAAAATAAAAATCAATGGTGAGAATAGATGCTTCATAGACTATGCATCACACCATTAATATTTTTATATAGTGGTTTTGACACAATTGCACAAGAATATTTTTTTCACTTGAAATAATTCCATATGCATCTGTGAAAATGTTCCTGTGAAAATATTTTTATCCGTTTCCTCTGACAAAAATGAAACGCGGTGCAAAAGCCTCTGCATCTCCACAAAATGTAGGAGGTGAACATGGAGTAAGGTGCTGTATGACTGGTTGTCTGTTGCTTAGTTACTCATTAAAACATTCTGTCACTGCATTTTTAACTGTATACCAGGGCTTCTCAAAGTCTACAGTCAAAAGTCCAAATCTGAATTCACATGAATTTCAAAGGTCCAGATGTAGTGTCGTCACAATACCAAAAAACAGTGGTACCAATACCTGTAACTCCACGGTTCTCAACACCAAATGCAAATCGAACACCAAACAATTTTATTACAAAGCTCTATATTGATATAAATGTAACTATAAATGTTGCTATGAGTTATGCATAAATTAAATACATAAATAAAAATTATGTATAAAAGTATTGTCTGCTTACTTGATTCTTTTGTGTTGGTGAACATCCTCCTCTGTGCATCTTGAAGTTCCCGATTGAAACCGGACGTCTGTGCTACAAGGTCGTATAAAAATCCAGTATCATGTAAAATCAATTTACCGGGTCCGGATTGAAGTCCCCTCCGGGTCCCGATGCATACCGGGGTCCAAACTTTGAAGTACCCTGCTGTATAAAAGATTGGGTTGTTGGAGTTACTTAATTTTATCAAGTGAATCGGTTCCTGCTGTTTAAATTAAGTTGAATATAACTTTTTCAAATGTCAAGATAAATTATGTTAAAACAACTAAAACAATTTTTATTATTTTGAACAAATGTCATAAAATCAAGTAATTTCAATAAACCGTAATGCAATGAAGATAAACGTGGCTTGAACCAGTAATAAATTGCCTTTAACGGGATAGTTCATCACAAAATAAAAATGATATCATGATCTACCTCCAGTTGTTCCAAACATTATTCTGTTGAACATTAAGAAAGTCATTTGAAGGAATGTTCACGACTGAGAATTCTCTGGCACCATTGACTACAAAATTATTAAATTGTAAAACTAACAGTAGTCCAGGATGCCCGGAACTGTTTTGGTTCTTACATTCTTCTAAATACCTTCTAGTTGTGTTTATAAAATAAAAATAAAAGACCCCAGTAACAGTTTTATTTGGCTGCCACCAACAACCACACACCAACACGCTGCCAGAAGCTGACGTTGTGTCATTAAAAAAGTATTTGTAATACTCCCACAGTTGCTCACCATGTATTAAAGTGACATCTGGTTAGAAAAAGACTCTGTAAAAGTTTATTTTATATTATGTTGCAATATTGTGCCTGGTTGGGGAAAGGTGTTACCAGGGTATTAAGTGATTGACCTGTGCCGTGCTTAACACTGTGACCTGTGTGCCTCATTTGAAAATAACATTCCATGACCTGCTTCCTTTTCAAATGGAAACTGTGACCTGAATAATAATTTAAATACACTCGGGTAATGAAACACCGTCATATTCTAACAGATTCATCACACAAGCTGAATTACAGCAAGATGATGTGTCACAAAAATCTGGTGTTGTTTAACACTGTAGCGCTATTCTTGACTAAAAAACAAGCGCTCTTGCATAACAAAAAATTTAATTACAAATGTGTGTGCCGATAGAGTCATAAAATGGGATTATCTGCAATACCCATTTCTGTCCGATCGACCGGAGCATGCCTATTAAATTACGCTTTTTGAAAATAATTTCTCTTGAAATTTGAAATGAATGTTAAAAACACTTATTTTAATCATGTGAAATTGATGTACACGATAAAATGAATTAATTTGCGAGAAAACATCATGAATAATCTAAAAGGAGGAACATTCTACACAAATAAACCAAATAAAAAAGAAAAACAGCTGTATAATCCCACTGTCATAGATATGATAACGTGTTTTAAATAACTAAAATCATTTATACCCAACCATTATTGCGTTCCGGAGAAGCCCGAGGGTTTAACTAATGTGCTCAGCCATTCCTCACCTCTGTTCAAAGTCTCTCGGAAGAAAATCCAGGAACACCAGACTAAAAAATGTCATTAGCATGAATCTCCAATGAGATTTTCCTCAGCCTAATGCACATGTGAGCATAACCGTGCACATAATCGTCACTTATTTACATGTATTAGCATCGCTTATGACTTTCAATGTTCAGCAATGACCCTGTGCCGAGAAGCTAAACTTGGCGTGGTTTTTCCGTCGTGTACCTTTCAATATAATGGTATGGTATAACGCACGCAAGTGCAGCCGGGGCCTTTAGCCTTTGCATTCCACCATCTATATATTTACAGATGAATGCCATAGTATGCCCCCGTGTCTTCGGTGGTGACTCACAGACTGATGAGGGCTCAGAGGTGCGTTCTGATATAAATAAAGGCTGACACTGATTTCATTATAATAAACCCTCAGTAAGTTGTTATTTTTCAATAGGTCAATCGGTGTGTCAGAGGTAGGGATGGATATGAAGTGGAGCATAACCAAAGCTGTGATCGTTTACTTGAGTGTTTGTGTGTGTGTGTGTGTGTGTGTGTGTGTGTGTGTGTGTGTGTGTGTGTGTGTGTGTGTGTGTGTGTGTTTCAGCAGGGATGATAGAGGCCTTAACAATCCATGCATTCAAACACCTGCTTGTTTTGCTCAGCTGTGCCAAATAAAGGAGTTCGTCAGCCGAGTATGATTTATGAATGTCACTTCATTTTGCTTACCTTTTGAACAAAGTGATATTCTTTGGAATGGATTTGATTTTGATTTGAATAAAAAAGGTATGTATGTAGTTCTTTTATCTTAGAACTTCAGAGCAGGCCCCATTGCTGTATCCTTACACAACAGGTGGATTAAGTTAAAACATGTTATTTACATTCAAAAGACTTGATAGAATCATGCTTAATAATGCTAGAGGTTAATAAAATGCAAAAATGTTCTGCCACGATGCAAAACATCCAGTAATTTTACAAACATAAGCCAACATTTTGTTTTGAGATGGATTTGTAGCGTTTTGATAAACGCATTTCTTTTCATTCGTAATCAATAATATTTCTGTTTCATTAAAAAATCATTGTTTAACTTAAGCCAACATAACCATTTTTACATTATAAATTGAATATTAACATAATGTATCTCTTGGTAAAAAAATATTTTCAGAAACTATTAAAATAGATTTACAGTGTTTTGGATGAAATCTTCATATATCAATTTTGATTGGAGTTTCCTTGATGAAAATCTGCAAAAAATATGTTAACAAACAAGAAATCACATAGGTAGATTCAAGCTCGATTAAATGAGTGTACATGTGAGTGTTGTTATGAAGCGTCTGCTAAATGCCTAAATGTAAATGTAAATGTACATTTTGAAACTCTCCATGACATTTTACAATGCTTACATGGGATAAGAAGCTTTATAAACAGCCCGGATAAGACAAAAACATTTAAATTTGAATTTATAATATAATATAACGCTCCTGTTATTATTTTGATATTTTAGGCAAAATGTCAGCAAACTCTCATGAGAGAACCCTCTGGCATAGCAAAGAAATGCTTTGCTGTTATTACGGTACATTCCAAAGCTCCATCACAAAATGAAACCCCAAAATATTCCTAAAGATTAACATTCCATTAGCTTTGTGTGAAACACAGTTGTGCTTGGGCGTGCCGAATGTAATCTGTATCCATTTGCATTACGAAGCAAAGAGGTTTAATAGTCTGCATGACAAATTGCTAGTGCATGTCATTAGAAAAGCCAGACTTAGATTTGAATGAAGAAGAAACTGAGTAACAAATTTAGCATGGGTAACATCAGAAAATGAAAATGTTTTTTAGGTTTTTAACTATGAGTCAAACATTTTAAGCTATTAGAGAAGAAATGTTCTACTAACATGAAATACTTACATTTAAACGTTGAATCAAACATGTTTTTCTATCATGTTAGGTTCCAGCATCTTCCATCAGAAGCAAACAGGGACCAGATAACCTGAACACCTGGAGTGAAGCATAAATGTTCAGTTTATCTCTGATTCAAGTTTAGATGAATCAAATCAGTGCAATCACTAACTAGAATATAACATAATGAGATCTTGCTCGTGTAACTACATCTGCTAGCATAGATTTGCCATTTTAGTTCATTTAGGAAAAAAACACGATGCTAATTTATTCCACTGCGGGAACTACACCTGTCTTCTGCTGCATTTATTATAAGTTCACCTCTCTCTTTCTTTTTTTCTGGTGCGGAAAAACATGCTGATAAACTAGTTAGAATTGAATTTAACTTCTGCAGGGCTGTGCATTAAAAAAATTAAATGGTGTTATCATTTAATCACCATCCTGTCATTTAAAAGCCTGTATGCTTTCTTTCTTCCGTACAGGAGATAATTGGAAAAATGTCAGTCAATGGCACCCATTCACTTGCGGTAAATTCTCTTGTTTTTTGCAGAAGTAAAAACTAATAATAGACTAATAATAAAAATGTTATAAAGAAAATTTAATTTTAATTTTGGGATGAAATATCACTAAACTGACTTCAAAATCTATTTGAATTTTGTGCAAACTCAGTTTGAATTACAGCAGTGTTGGAACATAGATTTTTGTAAAATGAAAAGTGTAGCTTTAATGAGAAGGCCCATGGGTAACGCAATGAAAAATCAAGGTCAGGGTAAAACTCTATATAGAATAACAGTCACACAAACATCTGTTCCTTTTACTAACAGTTTTTATTCACACATTCTATATTTATATAAATGAACTGCATTCAGTGCATTCAAGCTGAATTTTTCATCTGTAAGTGTGTTCATTGGGAATCGAACCAAAATTCTTTGCACTGTACTGCTACTTCAATCGTTCACCTTAATGAACCTTGACCTCTACTGTATAAAGCTACACTGATTCAAATACAATAATCCAAAAGCACCCTGATTAGAAATACACAACACCATTGCACTCAAAACATTTTTGGAGTGTTATTTCCATGAATAAACATACACCAGGGTACGTTTTAAAGCTTTGAAATGAATTAAATGCACTGATTTGTGCACATGTAAGAAAAAAAGTAAGTTTAATTAACTCAAATATTTCTATTAGAATTCATCAAAGGTTTTAAGTTTTGCTGCAAAATATACATTTGTTAAATAAATACTTATTTTTCCTTACATAAAACTTTGTAATATATGTGTACAATTTGGTGAAATTAACTGTTGTATTTTTTATCAATTATTTTTATATTTTCTGAAAAACAATTGTAACATTTACTAGTTCATATTGTGTAATTTTTAATACAATCACAAGCAAACCTTATGAAAAAGCAATCATGTTTCTCTCATATATGTTTTAATATTAAAATAAAATTTAAAGAGTTTATGGGTGTTTAAAATGAGACCATACCTGTGGTATAAACTTTAATGCTGATTTTCTCTGAACTAGATTTTTCCACTTTGATAAAAACAGCATTGTAATAATATCAGTAGTATCAGAAAAAGTTATTAGTGAATTATAAGTTGTATTAACTTTTTATTTATTTGCTTAATTGTTGACTTTTTTAAATTCAAATAGTATAATAATTTATATTTTTTTAATTTATAACTTTAGAGTATAATTACTTAATTTCAATGCTTTAAATTTTTTTTGGGCATATTGTTTCATATAAAAGTACAGACTATTTTAGTGAGGGTCACAAATGGTAAAATTGTTACTGTTTTTATTCTAGTATTCATCATGCCATGGTATTATTCATTTTCTGGTGGCTGCTTCTACTTCGTCATTGGTGCTTCTAACACTAACGTTGGGAGCATCAGAGCTACCAAGTAAAAAGTTAATTTAAATCCTTGTGATCCTTCATATAGCGTGTTTGTGTGTCTGTCTGTGCGTGTGTGTGTGTGTGTGTGTGTGTGTGTGTGTGTGTGTGTGTGTGTGTGTGTGTGTGTGTGTGTGTGTGTGTGTGTGTGTGTGTGTTTATGTGTTTATGTGTTTGGTGGGGGGAGCGAATTCATAGAACATGACAGAAGCTGCTACCCCACCAATCACTTTTCTCCGGTTTAACACAAACAGAACATAAAGCGGTGCTTACTGGAGGTTCTCCCCGCAGTGATGACAGTGTGGAAGTGAGGAGAGATGACAGGTTTGGCCCTGATTGCCACTCACTGTAATCATAATAATTACACTAATAAGACTCTTGGCCTTTCACCAGGGCTCAAAGGGGCACACATTAAATAGTCCTTAACCAAAGCTCTCTGGGGGCACTAGAAGCAGGAAGTGGTCACTGATGTATAAAACGCCGGTTTATCTGGCACCTTCACAAAACATTCGTGACCCTACCTGTGAAAATACAAATGCTAACTTAATATTTTGTGATTTCCTGTTTTAAGATAAAATCATTCTGACGGTGGGAACATTCTGTGATAACAAAACATTGAGGAGTGAAATTAAAAGGTCAACTTTAATGCTCATTTTCTCAAAATTAGATATTCTGACTCATCTTGGTTGTATACAACTATAAGTTTGACATCTGATGGATTGTGTGTATGTATGTTCTTCGTTGATAGGTAATATTCAAAGTGTTTCCACTAGGTTGAAACCTCAAGAGAGCGAGGAAAAGAATTTTCATGTCAGGGTGAACCGTCCCTTCAAAGCTCAATATACCTGGACTCAGTCAAGAGCAATTCTTCTATTAAACATTGACAAGATTGAGGGCTAAATCTGTCCGAGAGGCTCTCGGCTCATCTACAGAAATGTCACCAGAATCAATGAATCTGCGTTTCTTACGGCTGAAAGACTAATGCTTCATCCTCACAGGAAATGTGAACCTGTGTCCACACTCATTTCTTTTTCATTTCCTTACCTCTGCAAAACTCTAACGGATCAGGAGTAGGCTTATCGCACTTTCAAGGTGTTTAAAATATCAGAAAGGAATAACAGGACCGGATTTAAGGCAAAAGCTGAATAAAACATGATCTTGACCCAGTCTTTGGCAGTCTGGGTAAGCTGACGGATGCGTTGCGGACACGGATGACATAAGGTTGAATTTCCTGAGCAGTAAAAGCTGTTCATCTTTTTCAGGTAGCCGTATTGTTGAGGTTTTTAAGGGCAGGACAAAACATAAATGTTTAAGCGTATAATAATAAAAAAAATTGGAACCAAATCACAAATTCTCACAAGACGTGAATTAGAGAAATGGACTATCTTTTGTTCCTTAATCACAATAAATCACAATGTGCTCCTGTCTCCCAGTTAGATTCAATTGACCCTTACTGGAATTATATATAATTTAATACTTTTAACAGAAAAGAATCTTGTGAACAGGCTTTTGAACAGACAGCAAGCACTAAACATCCTGACAAGGCCATGACATCATTTGATCTGAAAGGTGCCACTATATCTGAGTCCAAGTGTTGCTTTTCCCCTTAAGGCTGGTTGTAAGGCACCCACACATACTGTATGATAGGGTAACCTATAGATCTCAAATGGATGAAAGTTCAACACAAACACACCATTCATGTCAGTATTACTTAATGCTGATTGGAACAAAATGGGTAGAACTTTTAAAAGCAAACCAAACCAATATAGGTCAAGCAGGAAGGCTCAAACAAGGCATGACATAAAATATGCATTAAAGGAATCTATCAAGAGTCCTGCACCTTACAATGTTCGCTCTATATGTAAGTTAAGCTCAATCTCTACAAAGTTGTCTCTTCTGGTTCGGCAGGGTAGTAAGCTTTGCCTGTCTACTGTCATTTCACATCCTGGTGAGGCCAAAAAATAAGTGATTGGTTTTCCCCCCAGGCTACGGCTCTAAGACGCATAAAGCTCTGATGAAATCACCTAAAACCAGAGAGGCCCTGGAGGTTGTTTCTATAAATACAAAGCAAAGGCGTAGAATTTGACATATTAATTTTCTACTGGCACATCCAGGGCTGACTGTGGAAGGGAAAAAATGTGCGGGCATCAGGGGGTGTGGGGTTAAATTAATAACTTTGCACTCAATGGGTCACCTGTGTCATGAAGACATATATGTCTTTAGTGTTTGTAGTGGCTTGAAAGCTTTTGTCTTCACTTTTCAGTTTGACAGTTTTGACTTAACTCTTTGTTCACAATGTAGGAAGTGTTACATTCTATACTCTGTTTTAAAATGTACAAAAATTTATTTTCAATATGCAATAACTGTCATTGGGGTAGTCACTTATGGGTTTCTTTTGGTGGTAGAGACATGCACTTTAATTGTAAATGGAAAAATTTTATATGTTACCATATTGTTTCATATTGTAATATACATTTCATGGTGTAATATATAAAAACAGAAAATGTTAAACAATAAATAGATATGAAATTCAAATGAATCAATTGAAATATACACAAGTTAAGCCGGACAACACAACTTAATACTGATTAATTGCATCCAGAGTAAATGTCTGTGTACTGTGCATTATTATTTTGTGTTAATAAATAAAAACACATTCATGTAGATATAAAAAATATATTAATCTATTAAACATATGAATATAATTCAAACTTTATAAAAACACAATGAATACATGTAAATATTTTCTTATATATGTGTTTATATATGTGCGTTGTGTTTAAATACCAAATTCATACCCATTGTACACAGTAAGAATGTAAACACAACATTTTATTTTGAATACTTTAATATACAATTAATCAATGCTCAGGCCTAACATAAATGAATACATATTAAACTAAATATTTTAAATAATTATAAAATCTGAAATTCAGGGTGATCATATTCTGGCCTTTTTCTGTGAAACAGAGGATAAAATGGAACTGAACAAAAGAGTTCCACAAAAGTTGATCAAGATTATTGTAGCAAGGAATATAGACAGATGACATCCGTGTGTTTCTTAGCATTTGAAGCACTGTCGAATAAGTCAAAAGCTCCTCTGCTGTGTACCACATTGAGATGTGACATCAGCTTAAAGACCAAACCCCATTAATGTTCTTAAACAAACACAGACACACACAAACCTATTTACACTTGTCAAACACAACTGCGCAAAGCACTTTAATTATCACCGACGTCACGTCCTGTCATAATCTCCCATTGTTTGCTTGTGATTCTGACCTATAAAGGTCATTGTTGCAACTGGTCAGAGTAATTAGAAGAAACAACTGTTTCACAGTGAGATACATCATCTTGTTACTAATGACAGTGTAGCTACAGGATTATACATACATAGATTTACGGTCAATAATAAATGTACACTGAAATATCACTGGCACTAATAACCATGTGCTATTGGACTGATAATTGACATTGGGTAGACTAATATTGACATTCTTTCAGAGTGAGAATAAAAACGATTAGATTAGAAGGGAAATATTGAGCCAATTAAACCCAAGCAAACTTTGAAACCAGGATAAATTTGATCTATATTGACTGCATTAAATATTTTAATATAAACACTGCTGTATTTGGCAGTTATTGTTATAGAATAAACATAATTATTTCAGACGGCATTTCTAGAAATGATTATATTTTTTATATTTGGTTTAGTGGCACATCTAACAAAGAATGAAAAATAAAATCCATTGCTTATTAAATTCAGTCTCCCTATTTTTAAAACAGTGGTTTGTGTTTTGGTGACTAAATAGATGGGAGAATAAAAATGCATTAAAATATTAGATTTGTCCAATAGTTGTTTTCAGTGTAAATTTGACGTGCAGCTGTCTACAAAAACATTTAATGGTAATGAATCAACCAAAGAAATATAGACTAAAACAGAACAAGAACATTCAATACAAAGCGGAGATAGGAGTGAAAACTACCAACAGTTGAAGAAACAGGAGAAAGACGGAAGAAAACAATTTCAGAAATTCCATTCCTCCTTCCTAGAAATGATTGTAAAGTGTCCGTGCAGCACTATTTCACCCTTATAAAAGCCAGGCAAAACAACATTTTAATACTTCAAAAACTTTGAAAGAGTTTTCTACAAATATATCAACATTAAAGGGATTTGCCCAAAAATAAAAATTCTGTCATAAATTACCCATTCTCAAGTGAATCTCTATAAATTTATTTTTCTTTTGAATACACAAAAATAAATTTAGAAGAAACTTAGCTTGTAGAAAGAAATAAAATTGTAGTCAAAAGTGTCCCTAACAGTTTGTTTTCCTTTGTGTTCAACACAACCAAAAATGATGCAAATAATTTTTTATACTATTGCAGTCAATAGTGATGCAGAAATCTAGGTTGCTAGCATTCTTCCAAATATCTCCCTTTGTGTTAAACAAAAAAATGTCAACAGGTTAGGAAAAACTTGAGTTATTCCTTTTAGATGAATCATCCATTTTAAGTTGTTCAGGTGGAGTTACAGCATCTCCAAACAAGCATTTTATCCATTAGTTCACCCAGCACATAACACAATCCAGACTCTTTCCTGCTGATATAATAACATGGTGCACAATCTTTTCCTCACATCACAAGAGTTGCTGTTAAAAACTAAACCATTCGATAAGAGGACACACGATGGGAACTCGATCTTTTCTGCATCTGGACCTCGGCTCAGAGAAATACAATAATGTTGCATCATGGTATATTTAATATATACATTATTTTTCATTTAGTGCACTTAAGACAGCCCTCACCTGAAAAAAGAAAAGAATAATATGTTATTCTCTCGTTTTGATGTTGAACAGCGAGTCCCAGATCGATCACAGTATGCAGCTATACATACAGGATAAGATGCAGTTTCTGAACGCTTTAAGAATTCATTTCACTGTAGGTATTTACAGAGAGAATGATTGTCAGGTACCACTCTTGCAGAATGTAAATTGCATTCCTGTTGCTTGCATGCATGTAAGCTATTACGTATATTTTCTAAGTCCCACTGCAGACAAAATGAGCTTTTATGCTATGTGTTTGCACTCGGCCACCTGCCAAACCATATCTAGTTCCACATCAGTCAATTTTTAAGATGCAAAACGAAATGCGAAATTGAATTTTCTATTCACTCAGCGCCACAAAACGCTAGATATCACACAACGATTTTCGCTTACAGTAGACAGTATTTTAAACTAAATTTCAAACAAATGTCTTTCCATAAATATGCTCAAAATTCTGCAATCATCAAAGATATTTAACAATATTTGTAAAAATATAGTGAGATTTTGTGTACGCAAAATCTATGACAATGGTTACTGCTTTACACAGAAATCTGGTGTCACAACCTGTAAAATCTATTTTCGCATGATAAAAGGAGAGAAAAAACTAAATCCAGAAGACCTAAAAAGCTTACCACTGCAGCAGGAAACAAAGCGTGTAAAACCAGAATAAATGTAAGACTTATACAGATGTTTGTTCGGATAATCCAAGGACTTTCTATATTTTGAGTTAAAAATGCAAGAAATGAACTTCTGGAACATCCTCTATATCTAAATTCCCTTCATATAGAGTGCACAGTTGATACAGCTTTAGTGTGTTACTGTCAAATAACCGTAACATATCTTACTTAAACGTATGTATATCTACACACACCACAAGTAGTTACTGATACTGTAAACTGTTACTTCTTAAACTCAAGACCTGGACAACAGCATGACCAGCCTGGACTAGAACAAAATTCAGAATCTGAAATCAAGGCTTAAGACTGAAAGATATGAAATGCTTGGCAATCTATTTAGTACATAAATACCCCTCATTACACTAAAGATTCGCAAGAGACTATTGATACAAGAGACTTAATGAAAAACACTTATAATAATATAATTTAATCTTTTTATATACTCAGCATCTCTCATTTCCAAATTAAATCTCGTATTTATTATTTTTATTGAACTCTGTAGGAAATGCAATTTCACATTTGCACTCTTTGAAAACACATTCAATGGTGGCTTAAAAATTGCCCAGAGGGATAAATTTAGGAGGCATAATAATTTATTTTTAACAGCTCTTATGTCAGGGTGGCATCCTCTGATGTGATTTCTGTGAAACTATGCATTTCTTAACATTTGAGTGCTAGTGACTATTGGCTTTTCATCAATTATTGTACATTTAGATTAAAAGAAAGAGCTGGACTTCAGCCCCTTCTTGTCACATGATGATCAGAAACCATTATGGTTGGTAAGTGCACACTGTTGATGATATGGCCTGGCTGATGATAAATTCAGCCATAAGTACAGGATTGCAGGAACACATAATTTTCTTGGAAGAATGGTTCTTGGTAATCTCTGATGATCTTTTCTGATTGCTTCATGAGGGTTCACATATAAAAACAAACAGGGAATAAATGCTGCATAAATTAAGATAACATTTTAATGTAGGAAATGATGCTCCTGAAATCTAATTTCAAAACATTCTTCCGAATATCTACCCTTTGTGTTTTGCCAAACAAAGAAATGTATACAGGCTTGGAACATCTTGCGGGTCAATTATTCATGATTCTTTTTCTTTTTTTAGAAGATTATCCCATTTAATAGACTATAACTAAATAGTTATTTAACAGAATTAAAAGATAACTTAATAAAAACATGGGACCTTGACCGTAAAACATGTCATAAAAATTTTAAATCAAATTTGCATCTAACAGCTTTACACAAGTTTACAATAAAGTAAAAGTAATTAATTCTGTCATTTATCCTGAACCACAGACTGCTGATGCTAAATACACATACAGTGCTGCTGGGGTGGCACACATAAGGGAGTCATTCTCTGGATGTTACGTGGGACGATTACTGAGTAATGCTGCCCGCGATAGCCACATAATCTCATTGTCTGACTGCCGGTGCTGCCAAAATCGTGTTTAACATCTCAGTGAATCTGATGTGATTAATCACCGTCTGCTGCGTCAGAGAACGCTGAGGTGTTCGCCAGGACCTTCAATCTTCATCAACTCTAGATATGAGGGTCCATAAAATTGTGGGCCACATTCAAGCATTGTGGCTGTCTTATTCTGGTATCGACAAAGGACACCTTCACAAAATTGTAAAAAGTTTTCTATCATGTACATAACTAGTAATTACTTTTAATGCTTCCTATTATAATTAAATGGTCATAATGACTTGATTATCACTACCTACAAACGTAGTGCTTATAACTCTGGGCTTTATACAATCGTGCTCAAAGACCAAAGAAAAACCATATAACAACTGCTATGTAACTACACAATTAACTGATATAATGCATAAAGATTGCAAACATTTATCGGTCAAAAATTTTATTATTTTGTTTGTTAAGTTTTTCATTATTTTAAAACAACATTGTATCTGAAGGTTTATGTTTCAATGTCTAAAACGAGTTTTTTAGACAAAAAAAATATTTTTAGCAAACATGTTTTTAAATGACAAATTTACATCTAATTTATAAAATTGTTTTGAAAGGGATGACTTGGACTGGATATTAAAGATAGAACAGCTAATAAGAGCACAGAATAGAAGGGGACTCCTTCAGAATTCTTTAAAAAGCATCTTGGGGGGACACCTTACGAAGGTATAAAATAAAAAGAAAACATATTTTCCACCAAAAAAGAAAATGTACACGGAAGTAGATCAAATATAACATGGGTTGTTAGAACATGATGCCCTTGGTTCCCTTTGTTTTATTCCATTACTTGTGACGAGTTTATTAATAGTCTGAATGCATAAATGAGTAAGTATCCCAAAACTTTTTGACCCGGTAGTGTATACCGTTCTTAAATATTTAGATGAGCAGCTCTCATGGATTTATCTTGAAGGGTAGTGCTGCCACAATGGGATGAGGGTCAATTGAGAGCCACAGTGGTTGGTAACGACCTTCGAAAAGGTTGCAGGGGCATTGATGATGAAAAAGGATAGTGAATCCTCTTTGACATTCTATAAGTGCAGTTTACGGAGAGAAGGAGAGTTAAATGCAAACAAAAGAAATAATTATGACTGTCAATTAAAAACCAATCCAGTTTTATTCATTTAAATAATATTACAATTCTTTTTTTTTATGCAAAAGGCAAAAATATCCCTATTTCAAATTTGGCAGGGTGGTCTATTTCTTGTTTTCTAAACATTTAAGACCATAGTAGTCAAAAAGCAAATACATTAAAGTTGATAAAAGATATAACATGTTTTATTTTGTTGTAAAGTTATAACGTCATTCACATAGGTCCCTTTGTTTTCTTTTTGTAATTTTGATGAGATTATTTTAATTTTAAAATGTTGTAAAAATATGAAAGCATAAGTCAGTAAGTGACGCAAATCTTTTAACCAGTAGTGTATAAAGTACAACGGCAGTGGAGAAAGAATGGACAATTTGTAGTCTACTGTGCGCACTTGATCATAAACACTTGAAAGATGTTCGACTCAACACTACCGCAAGACTATTTGAAAGCCTAAAACAAACTTAACTTATGCGCGCTACAATAGAGCATACTTTGATTTAAGAAATCTAGCTTTCATTACAAGATGCTTTTGCGTTCATTTGTGGAATATGTTTAGGCTAAAATTACAACTAAATGTGTTTTAGGCCCATTGCAGCAAACTTTTTTCAAACATGGCACACATGTCCCCAGAAGTTAAAAACACGAGAAATGTTTGTGTCTCAAAATGTGACATCAGAAGTACCGTCAGACCTCTTCGAGAACAAACTAAGAGCTCTCTGCTTGCACAGGACTTCAAAGTCACACGACACTCGGTCTGCACAACTGCGCAGGAACGCAGAAGCAATCCTGTTCGTTAGTAATAATGTTCATAGACGTCCCAGTATGTGCTATATATGTATTTTTAGGACAGATTATTCACATTGTGAATGCATTTTGTCTTCTTTCTTAATTTTTGTTCAAAAAGCCCTCATGCAGCACCTAATCATCTTATAAATAACAGTTTACAGCCATTCCAAATCATTTACATCTTAGAGACATCTTTTAGAGGTCTCATATGGCATCTGACTGCAGACGTCGCAGGGATGTATGGCAGATGAGCAAACAATGTCTGCCAGATGTCTTGCAGATGAAAATGCAAACATCAAATAGATGTTTCTGTAGTCTGCTAGATGTATGTGTGCTATTATGGTTCAATACATTGTATTCTGTTTCTACAGGAAAACAATTGTATTTTGATAACAGTTCTGCGTGTATACTGTATACTATTGTACCAAGATCTCTCTTGTAATAAACATTTGTTGTTCTGGAGCAAAACACAAACACAGAAACCAGCTTTAGAAAATCTAAGCAGTCTTTGTGCCATATCTACTAGTGTGCTAGTAAGTCGATATTAAAAATATTTTATAATGTGACTGCCTCTTCCCCCTGATTAAACTTTAAATCTCATTCATATTAAATCCGATAGACTGTTCAGTTAAAAAAGAGGATGCCCAGGTTTTTTGTAATGAGAACAGATCATTAAATGCGGATAGGTTTGTATTTAACGTCCATGAAGGCAATGAGGGAAAACTGTCCCTACCGGATGTTATGACCCTTATTATTAAAAAAGTTCTGAGATATGTGAAAATGTTAAAGTTGTTGGTTTATCCGACTTTCCCTGGTGTGTGAGTGTACATGGAAACAGAAGTGTGAAAATAAAATTATATTTAACTGCAGGTTATTTTAAGTAAGGTTTCAATTATCTTTTAACCAAAGCTAACCTTTTGAATATCAAAGCTTCATTGGATAACCAGTGGTCTGTTGTGAGGCCTTAAGACATTTACAGTACTCTTATTTATTCTCAGAACATTCAATGAGCCTACAGAAGGCATGGTAATTCTTGACAAAGCGAGCGAAAAACAGACCGGGTAAACAAGCTTTATCTGTACGTTTGTAACATGGCACATTGGCACGCCGCGAATACAGCACCATGGCGTATGACATCGCTTAAATCTCTGCCTTTGGATTTTGGTCGTGTTCAGTTTCATTGTTCCAAATAATGATCTCTCCATGGCAACCAGCGTCTGGCTCTGTTGTCGCATAGCAAAATCATGATCATTGTATGAATGCGCACTTGACATTTGATCAACATATTGCAGCGTGTAATCAAATCTGTTGTTGTAGATGTATATCAGTGTGAAGCAAAGCTGCAGAACAGAAACCATTCATTACAGAAAACGAGAACATGTCCTATTTTCAGGATTATAATAAAGCACTAAAATGCACCATAGTAATATTCAACATGGATAATGGATATTTATTAACATGCCTGAAGCGGCCCATATTCAAGCATTTTTCTGTGTCTCATTCAAACATTGCTTGCCAGACCTTGGGAGTGTTTCTAGTATTTTAGTATGAATAATAACTTGAAGAAAAATTCAGTCCTGTGGAGATCTACTTTGATCATTTACTTTGTTGTGCTTAATTAGAAAAGGTCAATATACAAACTGGGCAAATCAGAAAGGAAACACTTTATTAGGTGTGTGCATAATAGCCTCAACTCTGAGCTTTTCAAATGCAAAAAATTTAATTTAAAGGAAAAAACACAGCGTGAAACAAAACCATTCTGCTTTAATAGAAGACCCACAATTTTTTTTATATTGGCAGAAATAAATTTTCAGACAAGTTGCAACAATCAATTTTTTCGTCATGTATTAATTATTTCAAATAGCTTTTTGCTAGTATACAGAATCATTTTTATAATTAATAACAATCTTAATTCAACGCACCATGTTTTTGCTTCTATACTGAAGGAGATAATATATTTATCTCCTTCTTTTGGAGGTCTTTTGGCGCAGATGAACACATTTTGCTCGTGTTTTTCAATTTCTAATAGATGTGGATCATTGTTGTCTTTCTGTTCAGATTCTACTGACAAGATTAATATCAAACTGTTCTAAGGCAGTAGGTCAAATGCTTCAGATTCAGGGAAAAAAATTGTTTGAGGATATTTTAGATGAGGAAAATCAACTTTTGCCATCAAATAGAAGACTGAGAATGCCATATGCTAGAATGAACAAATTACGGAATCAATCAGTATTGGGGTCAAAGTAGGTAGCAATGTTCTGTAGAACTGAGGGTACTTAAGTACTTGCAAAGTTGACAAAGTTTTTTTGTAATGGTATTGCATTGTGAAATGTGTATTGCTATTTGGTTGTTTTGTGTATTGTGTCGCGTTATCAATGTAAGACAATAAACGCTATGGGTTGCAGAACATTCTTGGAAGAAATACAAACCACATTAAAGTGAAATTAAAATAGAACTGCATTTTGTTTCGCAGTTTGTGAGCAGTTTCAATGAATGAAGACCCATGCTGTATGTAGATAGAAGAAGTTCATTTTAATATAATAAAAATATAACAGCTCATTATTTCAGGTCTTTATAGTTATAGTTGGATAAGTTAATTGTTCTGCATTTTTTTCAATAGATACTCCTTAATATCACACAAAGGAAATTCTTTGAAGAATCACCCTTAGAATGAAAAAACGTTTTTAACAAATGTTTTCACAACACTTTCAAATACCAATGTGAGACTTTTTTAAAGTTTTTAAAGCATTCGTTTTATTTCCAGTGTTTGTTCACAACATTCCATGTGTCTATCTTGATCACGTTTTTAACACTTTATGTGGATAGTTTTTCTCGCACTGAAATTCCCAATTATTCATACTTAAGGACTATTCATACTGCTGGCGAATGTTTGGCGCGAACGTTCGTTTCAATAACGTATTTGGTATAAAAACAATATAATCCTATGAAGGCCTTCTTGTAGAACGAAAACTCATGACCGCCATAAAAGCAAAGGGTTGTGTGCAACACATTTTCCCCCATTCGCTGGAAAAACGGCTGAAACGTATCAGTGCCCAGTAGTGCCACCTGGCTTACAGAGAGGCATAGCTGTTGACAAAATCTTTCACCCTTGATTATAAAGGTCTGTTCCTCGGACAATCATTTCGCTTTTTCGAATGGGCCTTAGGATGGAAAGTGATGCACAATCTATGGTCTTTTTGTTAATAGTAACTTGAGAGTGTGGTTGCTGATTGATCTTCAGTGTTTATAAGCATTAATTCCTGCCTCTTCTTCAATTTTATGCCCTGAGCAATAGCACTTAATGTGACTCACTGTTCTTCTAGAAGAATAGATTCTAGCTAGACAGATTTAAAAGTGGAGCAAAAGTGTTCATTATTGAAAAGGATTTAACAAAATGATGATCAGATATTGTTGAAAAAGTGTGAATAGATGTTCAACACTCCGAATTAATGCTGGAATCGGTCAAATGTCATTTGTCAAGCCGAAAGTCTGGCTTTCAGTTGTGTTTTACTGAACATTTTCAATATCACAAATATAATAGTCCACGGGAAGGTTCTGAATTGGCTAGCTGTCATTTGAAGCACCTTTAAGGCAAGTCATTAGTGCCCTTCTGCTCCTACAAAATGCAATACTCAGCACTTTCAGATGATTATTCAATAATAGGACATAATGTTAATAGCATGGCAGAATCATATTCATGAAAACAAGACAGGTTTTATTCGCTGTTAGTCAGTGTGTAGCAAGATGAATTGTGAACAGATGTGCGGTTCTCGGAAGTCAAGCACACAACACAGTCCTGATCTGGATGATTCTGAATCAAACCGATATAGTGTCTACCTAACATGACCTTTATTAAAAGATATGCTTTTATTGTATAAGAAATTAAACCACTGGAGTGCGTATGAAAGCCCCTATAGAGCAACATGGGATTGAAGTACAAAATTAATATCTTTATTGTACATAACACTTTTAGAAAATGTTTTTACTGAGTGATTTAAATTAATAAATAAAAGTCAATATGCAGTATTTTCCTATTTTATCTGTTAGTGTAGAATGATTATAATTTAAATATAATAATAATAATAATAGTTATTATTATTATTAGTATTATTATTATTAGTAGAAGTAGTAGTAGTAGTAGTAGTAGTAGTAGTAGTAGTAGTATTATACCAATCATTATGATATTAAGTCATATTATACTATGATATTATAATATTATAATCTACTTTTGATAATCAGTTATTATAATTAAGTATTGTGAGAGAACTAATAGAAAACCCTCACCTACACCGGAGGTTTTTACCAGCAAAGGCTTTGGGAAAGAGAATCGGCACATGCCACAGTGATGAAAATCTTTTGTAGAAATCAATGCTAACCAAGGAACCATCATTCTTTGTGGTAACTCAAGAAATAAGAATATTCTTAAACATAAAAAATATGAACCATGAACCACACTGACAATGTTTTCGTCCATCATAAAACTATTGGACAGTGTTCGGTTTTATGTTTTTCGTATCCATTTTAGGCATTTTATGGGTTGTGCTGGGCATTTGTGTATGACCAATTTTTGCAGTTGGATTTTTTAAATAAAATGTACAAAGATCTATTACCTCCCAAGTTCTATAGGATTCAGACTCAATTTTCACATAAAAAGTAGATACAATGGAGAAGCTTTTACCCAAATCTTAACCTTAACCTTAAAATGAGGAACACAGCGTTCTGAGCACTTTAATGGGGGAACACATTCACCTTGTGAGGAGGTTGACACTTCATTATTCTGCTAAACACTGAGTAGGTCTACCTCTCAAAGGTCCTGATGTCATTGTTCAGAGGATCTCTTCCTATGAACATCCTTTTTTAAAAGTTCAGTTTGGAACTCTATCTATTCTCACACTAGTCTCAGTATTTGGTGTTCAAAATGTCATTGGTGGATTATAATTTTGACACATGCCCATATCCTCAGGTTTATTTTATATGTAGCTTAGATTTCTAGAATAGGACCCACTATAAGTGGTGCTTACGATTACAACGGGGGTTTTATTATATGTGATGTTCTAACTGCTGTCTGCAACTATTTAAAATCTTATAAACGAGAAAAGATTTATCTCCATGAGACAGCAAGAACATGCATATCTAAAGTTTGTAAAAGTTCTCTGATGACTTATGGAATGTGATGATTAATGGAAATTTGGTCTCAGGCTACCTGTGACCAAACTAATGGATACCGTGGCATTCTGTTATACTATATTAGACTGTTTGGCTGGCTACTCAGAAGAGCTTGATTAAAAAATAATGCCTGTGGCCACCTCTGCCACAACGCAAAAAACTAAATTTGATCCACAGTAAGACAACACATGTCCCTGCATACAGATGTTCTGTGTTAATCTAATTTATTTCCATTTAGAACTCATGTCAATTAAAGCTAATTCAACCATCGTTCCTCTGTGGTTCTGGTTCAACAGAGGCCATTCTGCAGAGGTCATGCTGAATTTTTTTAAGAGGTCAATAAAAAATACATGTTAACATATATTTTTAAAACCAAGATTTTATTTAAACAGCCTTTGTCACAGATCATTCAGAAGAGACATACTTAAGGTGAATGCTCCCCAAAGGGAACTTGACAATTTTTTTACGATGTGCCAAAAGAAAACTAGGGCTATTCATCACTCACCAAATGGGTCAATGTGCTTGAAAACTGGTGTATCTCTCTTTCTTCTTTGGCCGGCTCCATCTGTGCCATCACAGGAATAAAACCTCTCCGCTGGGGATTTCCGTCCAACTATTCCCTATGGAAATGTTATATACGAATATATTTCGAATTAAATGAAAGCACTTAAATGCCACACTAACGTTATAAGTTGCATTTATCGGCAGTCGGAACATTTACACTTGTTGTTAATAAAGAAGCAAATTGCAAAGATAGTGAAAGACAATGTTTACACTCTTTAGCCAAGATTTGATGTATGAATAATGTATTGTTTAGGTGTTGTGGCACTCATTTATACATCATTTATGGATGATTCCATGCATTTTCTTAAGCATCTCTTCTCTTCATTGACCTCCTTGATGAGAGGTTGAGTGTCACGCTCACGTTTTGTAAGCGTAGACAACTTTAAAAGCACTTAGTTGACTATTCTGGCTTATGTGATGGAATTTAAATCTTAATGTGCAAGCGACATTTCTTTCCGTTGAAAGGTGCATTATCATATCCCAATCCCAAGCATAATCATATTTCAATGCTAAATCTTTCGGTTGGCCGGTCTTTTGAATGTTAGATGATACTTCACTGGCACTTCAGGCCCAGAGAGGGGGTTTATTTGTAATGTTTATCTTTTTAAAATATTGACATCAAAGACTTGTTTTGAATATTGTTTCCATTAAAATACTTGGTTGATGAGTTGCTGATTCTGAAAGGGAAGTGTTTTGAATTCAAAAGGTGCGGGATGTCTTTAAATACAGCAAGGTCTTCTTATAAAAGCTAATCATTTACCCCTTGTTATTTCAAACCTCTATGACTTTCATTCTTATGCATAACACAAAATGAGATATTTCGAAGTATGTCAGTAACTAAACAGGGGCGGGCACTCATATTGCATGGTTACAAAACCATTGCAAGTAAATGGCTGTCGTTGCTGTTCGGTTTACAACATTCTTTAAATATATTCTTTTGTATTGTACATGAGCAAGTCACACAGTTTTAAAATTATAAGAGGTTGAGTAAACGATGATGTCATTTTCATTTTTGAGCTAACCATCCTTTCTTCAACTTGGGTTTTTTCACAACTCGGATATTATTCATCTACCTTTCATCAACTGATAAAACTTGATGCTTAAGGAAGTTAATGGGTCATTTACATTTACATTTACATTTAGTCATTTAGCAGACGCTTTTATCCAAAGTGACTTACAATAGTCGAGGAGACAATGAAGCGGTAAATAGTCGATACAACAATAGGTGAACAAGTGCTACAACACTGCTACCAAGTTACACAGAGAGAGAAGTTACAAAAGGTTTTTTTTTTTTTTTTTTGATAGAGTGAGTAGGTTAGAAAAGAAGTAAGTTAGTCACAACATTAAACTGCTGCACGACCCATATGACCTTTAAAAGGGTCATTTAAGCTCTTTATGCAAAGAAGAAGTATTTTCTAAGCAGTTTAGTCCGGTGTTCTTTCGTGTCTACAGGGCTTTCTATCTCCAGGCTAAAGCCTGAGGCGGCTCTCACCGTCAGAATAAATCAGATCCAAGGCCAGAACCGTCCAGAAATGCTGTCTTACACCGCAACCAGAACGGATGAGCTTTACAGCATCTTATATCATGCCAACAGTCCCCAACACTTCTGTCCACCGCTGCTGTCATTTTTATAACCATGGCATTCTACCAAGAGTCTGCTGCTATGAGCTTTAAAGTTCCGCCTTGAGGTTCATTTGATATAGGAGAAACCGCCAATGGCAACCCAGCAGAAAGATCTTTAAATGGTCTGATATATAATCTGCAGCAGTTTCATAAGAGACATTAACATTTGAATGTGACCTCATTATATAGCTTGAGGAGATGTAATAGTGGTTTTCTATTATTTTTTAATGCTTTTTAGAGCATCACTGAGACTGTTTAGTCTTATACCAAGATCTAAGGACATCTGAAAGGGATAGCTCACCCAAAAATTACAATTCGGTCATAAATTACACAATACTCAAATGTTATTTTCTTTGTTTGGCTGAACACATAGAGAGAAATTGGAAAGAATGCTTGTAGCCAAACAGTTGTTGCGGCCTTCGACTACCACAGTGGGAGAAAAAAGGTAGTCAGTAGAATTACCCTTGAACATTTTATTGTCACACATTCTTCAAAATGTCTCATTTTGTGTTCAACAGAGCAAAAATATAAAGTAATTCCCCGTCTTTGGTAGTAAGCGGGGTCCAAGGACTGTTTATCAACAAGCATTCTTCTAAATATCTTTTTCTTTGTCATCTGAACATAGAAATGTATACGAATTTGGAACGACCTAAAGGTGAGTGAATAGTGAAAGTTTTATTTTGGGTGAACTATCACTTTAAGAGACATTGAAGTTCACACATTCATCTACTCCAGTCTTACATTGTATGTGGATAAAGTGCAAAAAAATACATGACTTTTCTTCGAACCCCGGGCATTTCTTTGGGAGCTCAGAATATAGGAAACAATGTGGATGGAGCTCATGCCAAACAGGTAAAGCCTGTATGATTTATGAAATTTTCCACTGCTCTTAAATGTGTCTAAATGAGCGTATTAATCATAGGAAATCTGATACATTTTCTAGTCTCAAATTTGATAACATAATATAATATTTCATGGTGACTACCAAGACTGTGTTTTTAATCAGTGAAATTTCGACGACAAACTGTTCCTGCCCATGCTGTCAGTTGTTTTTGGAGGAAAACAAAGTATTGCATGTTGATTCAGGATGATGAATATATTGTAATTTTGGTACAACAGGTTTGGTTTTCTTAGAAGCTCTTGTGCATGCGGTGATGCTTTTGGTAAACACATCTCATGTTTATGCTCAATTTATTACAGGTTATAGAATTTGACCGATTTATTCATTTATCAAGCAAATAGGCTACCTTAAGCACAGGTAAAATATAAAAATACATAAACACTTAACAGTGTTTAGCTGACAAACAGTTCAAGTCATTTCACCTTATTTATAATCTTCATTGAAATATGTAATTTGTTATTTAGTTTATAAAAGTGTTTTTTTAGCGCTTTATAAAAGCCCAAATTTTTGTTTATCTTTATCTACAGGTAGGGGCGGGACTTTATTTGGACGGGCACACCATGTGGCCGATTATTAATAATAATAAAAGTACATTCACATTTGCTTAATAAGGGTAAAAAAAGGAGTTGATAGTTAAAAGAGCCGTTGGGTAGTGCATAGTTCCCGTTTGGTAATATTTACTTTCCTATAAAGTGCAGATTATCTAAGTCAATTCTGTGTTTAACAGAAATGTATGTAATGTTTTGTTTGAGCTCAGTAAATGTATTGAGAGCTGTTAAAGTTTTATGTTTGAAATCAGTAAATGGTAAAAACTATTTATTAATTTGTCGTTATCGACAATAAAAAGCCAGTATCGTTCAAACTGTAGTTACCCATCACTGAACAATTTTCTGACACCGCACAGTCAGCTCAACAAAAAGCAGTCAGCTCCACTATGACTGACAAAGAGATAGTTAAAATCATTGCACACACAAATAAAAAAAAGACCCCCTATAAGAAGGAAAAATAGACTTAAATCAAAGCAGGTCATGTGCTGTCTTTTTACAATAATTAAAAAGTAAATTTTTGGGTGAATGGCCATGGCTCTTTAAAAAGAATCTTGTGATGTGGTTTACTGTTTGTATGGTATTGTTTCATCATATTGTCTATTATTGACTAATAGTTTTTATTTACACGTTTTTATATATATTTTTAAGATAATTTAAGTCATCTTTGTTCTGAGTTGTTATTGTTTTATTACATTTGTATAGTTAATAATAGCCTAATCATCAAATAAGATAATTATTTTTATAAAATATTTAATATTTATAAAAATAAATATTAAAATCAAATAGTTTTTCAGGTAAAATAATTAATATAGTTTTTCTTTTGTTTTAGTCTTTAAACTACTAAATTATTTCTTCCAAATTTCAAGCAAAAATAATAGAAAAGATGCGTTTTAGATGTTGAAACTCATTTTTAAATATGATGGTCATTAACATTTTACAAACTTTTTTATTGATGCTGAAAATATAATTACCTGAATTGCAGAAATGCCCGATTTGGATCGTTTGCGAGGATGAATCAAGATTGCGATCCTTTAATGATAAATCGTTCAGCCCTAATATATAAACTCTCTTTCAACACATTCTTAATCTGTTGTGAATGACACTTAATACTATGTTGCTGAACATAAATAAATATCTTTACAAGGCTGATGCCCCTTTCACACTGACTTTACGGATAGATCTCATAAGCTGTAACACACATGCATTTACGTTTGCAAAACCAACTACTTTTGCAAGGATTCTTACTAAATTGGGAAATCTTGAGTTTTATTTCATTACCGATTAAGAGCTTAATAAGAACTTAATACAGCAGGTTGATTAACATGTGATATCAATCTGTCCAGAGTCCAAATCAAACACACCTGGGTTGCTTGTGTGCATTGTAAAAACTAATGTTTTTTACTATGTGTACATCTATGCACAAGTTGTTGGGGGTTGAATCTAAGCAAGTGTGCATATCTTATCCTGCTTCTAAATTACCTCCATTAATCTTGATGCACAAGTTTAAAGGGATAGAATCAAGTAATTCGGCTAGTTGGTTAACTCACTTATAGCAATCTGAACTTTGTTGCTAATAGAGAACATAGAATGGAGTATGAATTTGTAAAAGTGACAACCTTAATGTTTTGTGCTCCGCCATAGAGCTTACATTACCCCTTTCCCAAAAAACCAAGCGCCCCATCCCACCAAACCATGTCACGCCGAGTAAAATTCCTGTTCAAGTTATTTTGCAGATTAAGAGGACTTTCCGACTCATCAGAGTATTGAATGCACCTGCGCACAATACCGATTTGGGACCAGGGACAGGGATAGATGTGCGAATTAATGAAAGAGGAAAGATGAATTGAAGTTACAGGATATGTCGCTTTGGCATCCTCAATTAAGTTCGGCCAAATTTAGTGAGTACCGATCAGGTCATGCGATTATCAGCCGATACTAATCTCCAGGCAATCAATCGGAGCATCCCTATGTAAAACCTTCCCACAATGCCACAACTTATGCCAAAAAAGTTCAGTTGGTTTAAAATTTATCACAACTTGATTAAGACTAATATTAGATATGTGGTTGATTCAGACTCTGAGGAAGCATCTAAAGCTGAATGCGATATTACAGGAATCTGTCTAATGCGTTGCGGGCCACAAAAACAGAAATAATCAATAAACTATCAGACCATCTGTCACAGAAAGCAGATTTGATGGAAAGGCTGAAAGAGGTGAGAGATGAATGGTCATATTACAGCGAGCTCAAAAGAAGTGATTGCGCTTCAGAGCTTTCTTTTACAAAAAACATGAAGGGAAAGTCACAAAAGTGCTCTCGTGACTGAGAGGAGCTCAGTGTGATTCATTGTGAAGGGAAAACTTCACATGAATCCTGAAGAACAGGAACAGTGAGAGGAGGTATTTAAAGGTGGTTTATGTGACCATGGCATCGTTTCTGCCCTCCGGGGAAGTCAGTGGCACCATCCTAATTCCTTTCTTGAAATGTATCAAAGGGAGAGCTAAGCTAAAAAAGGAAATTGTGGCATAATTTATTCACCCTCATGTCACCTATATGATTTAATTCTGCATAATATAAGATATTTTGATGAATGTTCTGAACCAAACAACACTGGACCGCTGGACTTCCATTGTATGGATACAGAGATATTTCTCAGAATATCCTTTTTGTGTTCCACACGTAAGACCGGTTTGGTGAGTGAAACATTTAAGCAATCTGAAAGGTGGATAAAAGTTATAGTTTGATTTGTGGCATCCCCCAAAGAGAATGTTTAATCTTCAAAAAGACAAAAGTAAATGGGTGCCATTGGTGCTTGGTTTCCGACATTCTACAAAATATCTTTTTGTGTAGAATAAAGAGGACGTTTGATTAATATTGATAAAAAACTGAAAGACAGAATGCACTTTCTTTCAGATAAAATACACAAACCAAACAAGGTCGTGTTCAGTTTAAAAAGCCCTGTTGTAAGAGAATAACAGAGAGCTGTGTGGAATTATACAATTTCTGTATTAGTCTTCGTAGCCGGGACAATGTCTCTGTCAGAAGCGCAATATTCCTGATTTGCGAGGGGAAACGGAACACGGAAGCAAATGATCCAGAAGATTAGTGTTTGTGCTTTCCGTGGATCGTGCAGATAAATAAATAACCATGCCGCCCATTTTCCATCATGTAGACCTGCCAGACTGCAATAAAAAATAGACTGCAATAAAAATGGACTGCAATGAAGTGCAGGATGAAATTAGGCCGTTGTTGACATTAAGCGGGCACAAAAGCATACTCCTGTAGTAGTTTCCATTAAGTGTAGGGTTACATCTTGACAGTCAGCTGTATATGATGAGTGGGCACATGCTCTATGGCTCCTTTTTAGAAATTCTGGAAAATGAAAGAAGGAGGAATTTTACTTATATTTTTATTTTAAGTGATAGTTTACACAAATGTGAAAGTTTTCATTATTTCTTACCATCTATGTCACTGTGACATTCCTATTCAGATCTATTGTATGGACACAAAACCCATTCAAGTGAATGGTTTCATCGCTGTTTAGATTGGTCATAGTCTAGAGCACTGTAACAGTGTTATAATTGGAATAAAAGCTTTTTTGTTGGTAAAGTATTGAATTTTTAGACCAATTTTAGACTCAAGAATTGATAGAAGACCAATATCATTGACATTTTATGTAGAGAATACACTTTGGTTAAAAGCCATGTATGTGTGTTTGTCTATGTTGGACATTGATTTCAGACATCATCATGACATGTTTACCCACTTTTACTAGTCTCACTTAATATATACAATAAGGTATTTCTATCCATACTTCTAAGGGCTGACGGTTTTTGAGTTGTCTCTATATTTACCCTGCCTGCTGCGGTCCTTCCTTATCATACAATATTTACCAGATACTGTATCTCCTCCCAATATTTGGAGTGTCAGGATGGTAGAAGAGAGACAGTAATGAAGTCTCAGAGCGGAGCAGAGCCCTTCTGCTGTCTTCATATAGAAGACACTACTGGCTACTCATCATGTTTTCTCGTTGGTTAAATACTTCTCCAGAGAGATGGAATGCTGCTGCATTGCAAACCCTAGAAAACAATTCAAACAGTCATTTCAATAAAACGCTGCCATGGGCTTTCTAAAAGAAAATGTGTTAGACGATTGCTGCCTGATTGAATAGTTCGCCCAAGAAAGAAATGATATCATTATTTCCCCCCTTGTCGTTTTAAACCTGTACAACTTTCTTCGGAAGAACACACGGAAGACATTTTGAAGAATGCTGGTGGCTGGCACTGTTATAGGTTTTGTTTGATTTTAAATGACTGATTCGGTTACCGACATATTACTTAATATCTTCTTTTATATCTGTCCATCCACCTGACCATTCTCAACATAGCATGCGGTGGCCGACATCTGCAAACAATGCCACCCACCAAGATGTTTGATTATTTATATAGTCATCAATAGCAAGAATAAACCACAAAGCAAAAAATATATGACAGGGCAAACAAAAAAAAGTGAATCGCATGTTGTCAGACCTCAAAACCTCTGAATTAATGCTGTTGCGGTGGCCGTCCTATCCCACGCAGGAGAGGCTGTGGGACAATGATAGATGCAAGCCAAAGTCTATCTGTCAGCCAAAAACACACCACAACATCTGTTCACACCATACTACAGAGAGCAGCCGGGCAAAGAAAAAGCCTGGCATGAGGGGGTGCGGGAAGGAATAAGGGTAAACTTAAGCAAGAAAAATATTTGAGAAAAGGAGAGGCAGACAAGGGGAGAAGCAGAAAGGCAGCGAGTGGGTGAAATGTCAAAGCTAAAGCCTGTGATTGATTATCAAGTGAATTAGCATGACAGTGCCGCACTGGAGACTCTCAACATTATTACCAGACCAGAATATCAAATGATCTCTGCTTTGGCCAGGAATTATGATCAGCTCTAAGTAAACACACTGAGTAACATCGGTGTGCTTAGTTTATGGTCTTATGCAGGTGTGGTGTTGAAGTCGCCTCTGCGTTTTTTTAGTCCAATATAAATTCATATTAAATATCATTGTGCTTAATCTATCTTAAATAATTCTTTAAACTGTGCCCAAACACTACAGTTCGAAACACAGGGGTCATTATGTACGATTTCAAAGTAATATCACAACAATGAAAAACTGTAGTACTGATTTACACTCTTAAAAATGAAGGTGCTTATCAGGTTTCTTCACAATGATGCCAATGTAAAAAACAACATTCAATTTATTTAAACAACCATCCATTTGATCACTGTTTTCACATCGGATGAACCTATTCTCAACAGAAAGAATATTTTGTGAAACAGGTTCTTCATGACCATTTAGACCGAAAAGGTTCTTGTATGGCATTTAGGAGCATCATATTGCCTAGGGATTTAGGTTTATCTAGTTTTTGTTTTGCAATAAAATGAACTACTATGTTGGCACAAGTGTGTGTTCTATGCAAAGATAATTGTGAACGGTTACAACGATTTGTTTAGATCACGATAAATAATCACGCGAATTAATAGCAAAAGCAAAGTCGTATACTGTCAAGTATGTGTTTACTATAAATAAGTCTTTTTTTAGTGACTTTGTGCAGATAGTTTTGTTATTTAAAATTTCTAGAAATGTATAGAATATGTGGTTTTGAGTCTGCTGTCAATATTCATACAAGAATGTTGCATTGAAACATTCAATTTATTGTTTGTGCAATTTTAAGTGTTTGTTGAAGATATAGCTCAAAGATAAGCATTCCATTTTTTGTCATTTTGTAAGTCAGACTATTTAGTTTAACTGTTACAGTGGGACAGTTATCAGCCAATCAGAGTTCGGAATCCTCACATACGACCCTTTTCGCTGTATTCTACTGTTTACTTTCTCACAAACACAAAATTCTTTAAACAATTGCTTTACAACATATTTCTTATATATAACATTTGCTTGTGTTCTTGAATACTTTCCCCACCAAAACGCTCCTGCTTCCCTCCCACAAAAACATCCCGCAGAGGCTGCTGTAGCATAGGCGCTCAAGGCTGAAGGATCCATCAGCCGGAGTGTTCTGGCAGCTCGTGCTGTAAAGCTGTCAAAAGATCCACTCTCTTTCCATCACCTAATAAATTTATGAGTGACGTGTACTGCACGGCTTTGCCATCCCATAGCGTAGAATGGTAAGCAAAACAGAGTTGCAGAAAGTCATGATGAAAAAATGTCTGATGACTCTCTACCCGGTCTCCATACATCACTGCGACTGGCCGTCTTACCGATATGACCCAAACATGTCACGTCCTGTTTTACTCCAAAGACTTTAATTCGCCCATCCAGCGGACGTGCTACAGAGATAAATGACCGTATCTCTGTTTCCACGTCATTCTCGGTCTCTTTGCTGGTCTGGCCTTTGTAAATAAACCGACTGGTTTGCCGGAGCTGCGTGACAGGGACACAAGCTTGCTGGTGGGACGTTACAAATTGCAAAATCAATGGTGCCAGTCTGCTCACCTCTGTCTGTCCATCATCTACTGACAAGATGAATTTACCTGAACTCTGACAAATACATTCTGCTGGTTATGTAGCACCGTGGGATTGGGTCGGAGTTGGGAAGGGCCTGGGGGTTTATTGCTGGATTACATCCCATTTATGGTTGACAGTTATGGGAGAGCTTGGAAGGGACATGGCCATAAAGCTTTGCTGTGTTCGATAGAAGGCTTATTATGAGATTATTGTTTTATTTCAATCTGACTGTCATCTGCCATCTCTAAAATAATCTTAAAGCCTTGCAGATGATTTTGAAGAAACCTGATTTTAAATCTGTATGGCATAGTTCACCCGAAAACAACAATTCTGTCATGAATTACTCACTCTTTAGTTGTTCCAAACCTATATACATTTCTTTGTTTGGTCCGACATTTTATTGACCCCATGGACTACACTAATAGGAACATTAAAGTGGTTGTCAGAAGTCAAACAGTCTTGAATACATTCTTCAAAATATCAAATTTTATGTTCAAAAGAACAGAAGGGGCATTAGGGTGCAGAACTGTTTGGTTGCAATCATCATTCCAAATACCTATCTCTGTGTTCATTAGACAAGAAAATGTCTACAGACATGAAAGAAAAATGCATTTTTACACAAAAAAAAAAATCATACAAATGTCATAGTTTTCCTTTTTTATAAATTACAGAAACAATTTTTCACTTGTTCATTTTTAGTTAAGTCATTTTGTTTTACTGGTGGTACTTGTTATCACAATTGGGAGACTGTATACTGTACAGCACATTTTATTTATGGTTTATATTGTGAATAAAGCCAAAGAAAAACACCAAACTATACTCTTTTCTAATAGAAACTCATATTGAGAATATTCATTATTACTTTCATATCTTATGTCTCATGCCACACGTGTAATTTCAGTCAAACCCGTTAAAAATGAGTACACACACTAATTCCTCACCTCAACTTATATTTCTAGGTTTCAGTCATATTTTTTGCACATCAACTTCAGATTTTTTTTCCCTAGTAAAGGGCTTTACAGCTCTTCTCGGATATGCCTTAGTAACTATCGAGTTCTCTGGGAAGCTATCGTCTTGACTATTATGGTCTGTAACTAATGATGCTTTAAACCCAACCTCAAACTCAAATATTTATGAAATGCATATTTATTTGCACAGTCAATTATGAAAGGTGTTTTTAGAATCCCAGACTCATGGCAAGGCTTCAGAGTGGCAGGTTTAAACTGAAAATAAACATTCATAAGCTTAACCGTTTCCTTCAGTCAGTGCTGACATTTTAAAGCTGTAATATTTCCTAATACAATTGCAGAAGATCATGTCAGCAAGAGTGAATATGTCACAGACACCTGCATATTTACACATGAAAGAAGAGTAAATAAATGTGGATCTTATTCTGCCATCTGCTACTTTTCATTTAGAAGTTCAATGTCAGAATCTATGGTTTACTGTCAACAATTTTTATAGAAAATGATTTTCAATATGACATCATTGTAAAAAGACATCAATCACATTGATTCCATTTTAATTCTAATCCAGACTCCAGACATCATTTATAGTTTATCATAGCAGGCTTCAGGGTTCTTATTCGATTCTGGCCTTGGTGTCAGTGTCTGGGCCAGCAGATGTCTATGGGCACAGAATCCGACAGGGATGCTTGGAGGTTCTTTGGTTGTTTGCCAAATTAAAACATGAAAACTACACCATGACCAGCTGGAGACAATACTGGCATTTATCATCTGAAAATCTCATAGCAGACATTGACACGACGAATGATCGTATAGGACCATTGAAAACGTTGTGTTAAGGTAAAGAATCGACTCATCCTGCGAGCATCCAATTACTTTTCTCGACTGTAAATGTCAAGGAACTCGAAAATATCAAATATGATAAAAATCACAAAGAATTGTGCTTCATTTTAAATTTTGATGCTAGCACTTTTAATCATGTCTAAGCAGGTGCTTTGGTCCTGATTATGTCATAAATACAGTTTGGATTATTTTAGGAAATCATTTGTGAGCAGACGTTGAGTAGAATTAAATCACTCCTGTTGACAGAAGATGAAAGGATTGCCAAACAACAGTTGCCCTGTGTGTCGCCGAGAGTTATGATAAAACCTTTCAAAACACATTTCATCTGTACAACAGCTGCACGAAGGAATACACAACATAATTCAACACAGAGCTTTAATAATACACTGTGAAAATATCAAGAAAGAGGTGAAAACTTGATGCTCTTAATGCCATGTTTGCTCCAGTTGTTACAAACCTATCTGCATTTCTTTGTTATCGTGAACACAAAAAAGATATTGTATTGAAAGTTTGTAGCTTAGATGTTTTAGGTCACCGTGGACTCCCATAGCAGTTAAACAAAGTACTAGAATGGATGTACTATTAAGTATCCTCTTACTCTTTTTAAAAGGAGTACAAGTATTATAAATTTACAACCTCTTGCCGTAATTTTCCTTATTCTGCAAAACACAATTGAACATATTTTAAAGAATGTTGGTAACCGGTTGTGGTCCATAAACAACTCATTCTCCAGACAAAAAGGGAACTGCTCCATATTTCAAGAATAATTTGAGCTTTATAATTTAAGAGACATTACTTATACTCTCACAATAACATTTTACATGTACATGTAAAATATGAAACTGTGAAAATCAAACAGTTCATTTTTATAAAATGAACAAATATTTTGAAAAAAGTTTTTATTATTCACCATTATTTATGATAAATTTGAATAGAAATACTTGAGTTAATGAGTTATATGATTATTTTAATTAACTTTTAAAAGTACACTTTTAAATGTTACAAACATTCTTCAAAATATCAAATTTTGTGTCAAACAAGTTTTAAAATGCAGAGAGAACAAGAAAACCATAATAAAATGTGGTTCTGAGTCAAATGTTTCAGAAAAATGTTCAAAGAAATCCAAAGCTTATACTTAATTTCCCCCTCCACCGGAGCCAGAAAATTGCATGCAAATTATGGTTTACAAAAGTGGTCCTTAACAATTTAAGAAAATATGTATGTTGTATTTATTGTATAAAAGGCAAAGCACGGAGACAATAACTGAAACCAAGCACTTCAATTTCACTGAAAACAGCATCCACTCTCAAGCAATGAGGCAATAACAGCATTCAGAGATCACGACGTGGAGGTCTGAACACACGGGACTCTTAATCAAACAAATGAGTCCTTGGTAAACGTCAGGCACGTCCACACACAGGTTGTGCACGTTGCTCCTTTTTCCAACGGCTGAAGTTATTTTCATAAATCACGAGCTGCTGGGAATGCTTTGTTGTTCACGTCAGTGTTTAATCAGGCAAGTAATGCTGTTCCACTCCAGTTTGGAATCTGACAGCCCCCAAGGGCAACTTCTGGCACCTGTCAACATTTACAATACCCCATTACTGCATCACAGTTAGCATTCTTGCTTTTCACATTCATGCATATTCAATTTCTGTGTAATAACTAATAGTATTAGACATTTAAATGACTTCTGTTAAAGAGTAATGAGTCCAGTAACAAAGTTGGAGGTGGCCCGTAGAAATGGATACATGGGTTCAACAAGAATAGGAGTGCCAACCTCAGCGAAGGAAAATAAGACACGTTGTGAGCCCAATGTGTTGAATGCTGGGCGTAGAAAAGTTTTCCACTTTAGACGCAGTAAATCATTTCTTAATGTATCTGCTATGTGCAGGGAACAAACTCCTTTACAAATTCTTAGCCAAGCACATTAAATTGATAGTTGCCCTAAAATTTAAATTCTGTCACCCTCTAGTTGTTTCAAATCTGGTCGACTTTTTTTCTTCAACATAATAATAATTTTAAAAAAAAACTACAAGTTTTATCTCACTTTGTGTAACCTAGTAACCTCGAGTAGCACTTGTTCACCTATTGATGTCTCTGCTATTTATAGCTTCATTGTCTCCTCGACTCTTTGTAAGTCACTTTGAATAAAAGATTCTACTGAATGTTTAAATGTTAATGTGAATGTACGAAACACAAAAACACATGTTTTTAAGAATGTGTGCGCACAGAATTGTTTTTGGGAAGATTATTCTACATTCTTAAAAATATAAATTTTTAAAATGTAAAACAATTATGAAAATCAAACAGGTAATTTTTTATCAAATTAACAAATATAATTATAGTATTATGTAAGGAAAACAATATTTAATGAACTATATATTTGTATTATACAACATTGTTTTTTGTGAATTTTAATAGAAATATTTGAGTTAATGAGATTGACTATTTACTTCCATAAACACAAAATTTTGTGTGCCCAAAAATCCAGCGAAAATTTTTGCTCAAAAGTCTGTCAGGAATGGTGAAACGGATGCAGGAATGGTTGGGGGTATAAACAAAATTATAATACAATGAAAACCCACAATGGGAAAGCAAGGTCCAATTAACGAATACAAACACTAGGAATAACAAGACTGAAACATGGATCATTAAGACAAGGGTAGCAGGAAAAACTTGACATAACACAATCTTCTTTTAACATGGTACCGCAGACAACAAGTATACGGGTAACAGGAATTTAATGCACACGACAGCAAACACAAGGGCATTATATAGGGAACATAACCAGGGATAACGACACAGGGCAGGTGTTGGGAATGAAACAATGATGGGAAGATAGACAGGATAACAAGGGGGCGGGGTCAAGAGACAAGACAAGAGAGCACATGGCATGTCAAAACAAACAATGCAATGTGACACTCAGGTCTGCCATGATTCTGCCAAAATCAGGAAAAATATGACCAAAGAGGCAAAATCATGACAAAGTCACCCTCTAGCTGTTTTAAATCTGTATGTCTTTCTTTCTTCTACAAAGCACAAAAATAGATATTTTGAAGAATGTATGTGGTATGCACATGACTTTTTGACTTGCATTAACACAAAATGTAAACACTATTTTACTTAACTTTTATATGTACACTTTTAAATGTGTACAGTGGGTACCACATTTTTCAAAATATCTCATTTTGTGTCAAACAGGTTTTAAAATGACACATTTATTATTTTCTACTATGGTAGTCAGTGTGGTCAAATAACTGTTAACGTAAGAAGCAATCTTCAAAAAAAATTCTCTGTGTGCATCATGTCAAATAAATCAATACAGATTTGAAATTGAGTATTTTTGGGTGAACTTTCCCTTTAATCAAAAAGGGGTGTCCACATGGTTTGAGTCATGGATCAAAATCAATCTTCAGTTTGAGCAAACATAAAAACAAATTATGCATTGCACGCTGCATCCCCATTCCCATAAACGTTTGGAGAGGAAGAGGAATTTAATGTGTTAATCTTTTCATGCCCCGCATCTCTGTCTTAATGTAGCCTCATGAGAGACTCGTGACTCATGGCAGAGCACTAGACAACAAATAGATTACAGCAAATATACCGAGGGAATGAGTGAGCCACTTTACACAATAAACTCCACAACCACTTATAAACAGTCACCGCTCAGTTGAGTTTATTTGGAACTATAGAGAAGTGAAGATGGGGATGGAGTGACGGAATGAGATGAAACTGCACCAATGGCTTTACCAAGATGCCATGGGGGGTTAAAAAGAAAGTACAGTAGCTCTCTAAGAATGTGCAACTTCATATTTCTAGTTATTGTAGCCTATCATATTATTTTTCTTTGTGTAGTCTTTGTTTACTCAAAGAAGATTGTGTCGTGTTAGTTCAACAGATTTGAAATGAAAGCCACTCAAAAGTCCAGATGTCGGAGCATCTGTTAAACAGATTAAAACCATTACATCCCGTCTTCAATGAATGTATATGAGGAAGATTTGCTCTAGGCACATTTTCCTCTACTTGACATTCCAATATTTCTGTTCTGTCTTTTTTGTGCTATAAAATAGTTAAAATTATAATTTTTGTCAATTGATTTTTTCCATTGTTTTGCACATCAGCATTATAAAATGGCAGCAAATGGTAAAGAAGCTCACACAGAGATGAGAATGGGATGTCCTGCTGAGAAATGCGTATCAAGACATTGGAAGGATGTTATAATGCTCTGTTCTATTTTTTTAAACACTCTTTAATTGATCAATATTCAAAATTGGAAAATTACAAAAATATGTTGCAATTACATGTTTGACATAACAAAAGAAGATATAAAAGTTTGTATCCAAGTCGTTTTAGGTTACCACTGGCTCCCATGTAGAACATATTACAAAATTGGACAAATTGAGATGGACATGGGTTTTTACGGGAAATAATTACATTTTAAACATGCTTTCTAATTAAAATGGTTCAAATTTGAAAAAAAATATGTCATTAAACTTAAAAAAAAAAAGTTAATTCTCAACTTGACAAAGAAATGTATTCAGGTTTGTAGCAACTAGAGTTGGGATGCACCAATCCCACTTTCTTAAGACAATACATGTACTGAGATTTTTTTTTTGGTACTCGCCGATACCGATCCGTGTTTTGGGATGTGGCAGTTTTCCAAGTAATGACACAGTGAGAAGTGACAAGTATTTAAAGCCAGCTTCTCTGTATTTATGTAATAACTGTAACATAAACCATTTTTTTGTTTGAAACAACATTGTCAATGTCCAAACATATCTAATCATTTCTATATTGAAACCAAGGCATAATAAAATACTGTTCATAGAAAAGAAACAAAACAAAAAAGCATTTTTACTGCTGCTGCGGTGTCTCTGTGCACTGTAAATTCTGTCGATTACATCACCGTGTGTCGGCCTTTGAGTTTTTACAAATACGAGCATGAATACATGAGCTCATTATCGAGTAATGAATAATGACAAGTTTTGGGTGAACAGGTCCTTTTTATCCTTAAAATCTGCATAATGGACCTTAAAAGTCATTAAATGTTAAATCTTATTGCGATATTCAATCACTCTTCTAGAAAACACCTGACTCCGAAACCTGGTGTGCAGCTTATCTGATTTTGAGAAATAGTCTTTGTGTGAATCTGAAGAGGTTCGGCTTGTTCCATTTCTTTTTGCACGTTCCGTTGGGGCTGTTGTTTAGCATCAGGAGCTGTTGAATGAGATTAAGAAAGTCCTTTGAGACCGAACCAACCAACGTTCCAACACAAACCAAAATCTGTATTGAAATAATATAACCATTTGTGGCCATGGTGTAATGGGATTTGTTTACACTGTTGTCACAATGTCTTAAAATAACAACATTGTTCTTGAATATTATGCACAAAAAGAGAGAGAACCCTGGGAAAGTGTTGTGAGACTGATGAATTATTTGTGTCCCAGAATCAGTGTGTGTGCTTTTTTCCATGGATGGCTGTCTTGCAAAAAGATTATGATGTCACGTGATTTTTTAGTGTGTCCCAAAGTGTGAGTCTGTGTTTTTGTTGTGTCTATGTGTTTCGCATGGCATTCCATTTCCTCTGTTCCATGACTATCTACAATGTGTGGTTTAATGTAATATTATTATTATTATTATTATTATTAGTATCTGAATTGAAATTCCAGTTCATGTTTTTGCGTGTGTGTTCATGCCCTTTCTTGTGACCCCTTTGCAAGCATTAAACTGACATGAAGATGGCAGTCAGATTCATGACCATTGACAGCCTGTCTAATAATCTCCATGAATATTTTAGTCTATTACAAAGTCAATTGGTTTTTCTCCTCCCTATTCATTTCCTGTCAGGAGTTTAGTATACTGGTCAGGGTTTTTAGTACTACATTTGTGTTTGTTGTTTTAATTTAACATCATCAGTAAAATTACACTTTACAATTAGGTCTGAATCATTAATATTTGTTTTGGCATTGGCGCACATGCCATTCATAAATAAAACCTTATAGCAAGGTGATACCTAAATATCACGTGTTAACAACCTTCAACTATGTGAGTGCGTGTGTACGCTTATGTCCAAAAAAGTTCATTTCTGTTCTCTAGAAACAAAGCATGTCTTACGTTTCACCACAGTTGTAAATCATTACAACCATTGATTTACACTGTGGCCAACAAAGGGATCTTTTTCCATCAAAACTAGAAAGACTTTAGGGATAAAATAAATTTATGGGTAAAATTTTGTGTCCTAAACCCATATGCATTTGTCGCCTTGCATTTTTAAGATTATATCTACATTTTGAGCCTTTTTGCATTCTTTAAGACCTCTAAGACAAACCCTTTTTGTTTTCCAAAATAGTCCCAAAGTGTTCACAAAACAAAACATCAATATGTACGTTGTAACAGAATAATTTAAATAACTTAATTTGGACAAAAATGTCAGACAGAACATTAAAGATCCCGTTCTTCATGAGTCCATCTTTCAAACTTTAATTCAATCACAAGTGCAGTATGGAGTACCTCAAGGCCCAGTTCCAGGGCCGGTACTCTTACCTGTAAGAGTACCGGCCAAATCTTAGAAGAATGTCTAAGATTTGATGGCTGCTCTGTAAACACCTCGTCATGGGTGAGGAACTTAGGTGTGCTATTTGATAGAAATCTCTTCTTAGAAAACCACGTTTCTAGCATTTGTAAAACTGAATTTTCCCCTCTTGTCCCTCTAGTCACCCGGATCCAGTACCTATCCGGACCAGATGGTGGATCGAGAACTGAAAAAGCCACCACCAGCCCTGAAGGTTGACGGAAACCAGGACAACTGGAGCCCTGAATACAACGTGGACAACTAGGTTCGTTCGGCATTCTGTCACCGATTGACGTTTTGGTCCCTTGCAGCTGTCGCCTCTGGGTTGCTTAGTTGGGGTCATTTCATTTACAGCGATATCGTTGACTTGATTGACTAAGAATGCAAAAGCACTATTTAAACTGATTAGAGATGACATCACTGAATTAAAAATGAATGCACAAACAATATTTAATCCGAACATAGGTGACATCATCAAACTCAATGATGAACGGCTTTTAACTATCATCTTGTATTAAGGACACACTGTTTTACTTATCAATGTTGTTCATCTGCTTTGAAGCAATGTATTTTGCTGAAAGCCCTTTATTAATAAAGGTGTCTTTGACTTTGACTTAATTAGAGTGTAATTTGGTTGTTAGAGTATAAGTGAGTTGTGTAAAATTTCTAATCTCAAAGTGTCATGATTCTGCCTCTCTTGGTCATGTTTTTCCTTATTTCGGCAGAATCATGGCAGACATGTGTTTTTTGTGAGTTTAACATGGCATTGTTTGTTATGACATGCCGTGTGCTCTCTTGTCTCGTCTCTTGACCCCGCCCCCTTGGTATCCTGTCTATCTTGCCATCATTGTTTCATTCCCCACACCTGCCGCATGTCTTTATCCCTTGTTATGTTTCCCTATATAAAGCCCTTGTGTTTTCTGTCCTGTGTTGTGGCATTACATTTTTGACTCGTGTCTCGTGAAATCGTGTTCTGGATCGAGTTAAGGATCGTGTTAAGGTCTTGTCAAGTGTTTCCAGTTTTATGTTCTTGTTGGAATTGTTCCTGGTCCCTATTTGCCTTGTTTAAGTTCATTAATATTACCTTGTTTTGTGCCCCCTCGTGGGAAGTCTTTTGTTTGCCGTTATAATGTTTAGTGTCCTGTTTTCCCCATCGTGGGTTTTTGTTTTGTTACTTATTAAAAGTCTTGTTGTTTGTCATCCCATCCTGCATTTTGGTTCTTCATCCCCAACCCATCCTGACACAAAGTTAAATGCCAAGCGAGGTATTTTATTTAACAGAAATCATCTACAAAAAATGGCTGGTTTGGACTACATCCCTCTACTTCCTGCTATAGTGACGTCACAATCACAGTTAACCTCCTCCCACAGGAACACACAGAAGTGGGCATGGTTTTGTTGCACTCCCACGTAGAAGAGAGAGTTTCGTTTGTGGAGTTTTTTTGTCGCCATTTTGTCGACACGTTGTTATACTCATCCCAGAGTCCAAACTGTACTTAGAGATCAATTTATGTTTGTATACCTCTGTCAGTTTAATCCACATGTAAAACGATGTGCAGCACATTTTACTCAGGACTGCTTCTTCAATCTTAATAAATTAAATGCCGGATTTACACAAGGATTATTCTTGAAAGATGGATCACCTCCCTTTATTGTTTATGGACTAAAACAGGTAAGTTTATTTTGTTATTTAAGTTGGTGCTTTTAACAGTTTCTGTAACTTATTACAAAAAAGTGCAACACACTGAAGCTTTATTAACCAAATGATAACTGAAACAAACCCGACAAAAATAAAAAATAAATGTAGTACTTCAACCGGATCCCATCGGTTGTTGGTGTTCGTAATGATCATTTCAACTTATTTGTTGATTTTATCTATTGGTTACTGTTTTACCACATGCTGGTTAAGATCTAGGTTAAGTTTAGCTGCAGACACATGAATCAATGTTTTATGTTAAGCCGAATACAAAGTGGTGGCTGAACAGGTCTCAGGATCAAATTGACAAGGTAAAATTATATAAAAGGGTAAAAGACATGTTAAAAATGAAACCGAGCGCATGCATCTCCACATTATGGTAAGAGGCGTGATCTTTCCGGGCAACATGTGCTAACTTCGCTGTCGAGTCACAAAACGGGAGCTACATATTTCTTATGGAGGGATCAGAACAAGAACCTTATCAGCTGTTTTATTGACGGGATACAGATAAGTAAATTGTGTGGTTATTTTTATATGCGAAACATTAACACGTGTTATATTTCACACTGTAAACACAATCAAAGCTTCAAAAACACAAATTCCACTGTGACAATATATGAAGACTATAAGTTTTTGTATAATCTCAAAATAATAGCTGAGAATATATATATATATATGTATATATATAATGTATATATAAATAAATATATCATAAGTATATATTATGCTTTTTTTGTATTTGGGCAATGTAGTCTGCTTCATTTGAATATGCTAAATAAAACTGGATACTATTTTTTTTCAGTAAGACTTTACAATAAAGTTCAATAAATTTGTTTAATGTAAGAAAATGCATTTCATGGAACTAACAATGAACTGTGTATGTACAGTATTTATTAATATTGGTTTTTGTTCAGTTTTTCCTTTTACTAATACTACTCTTTAATCTAAAGTTGTATCTGTGAACATAAATTTATGCACAGTGAACTATCATAAATAGTTGTCTTGATTTAAAATCTTAGGTAATCTAAGTAGTTACCTTGATAAAAAAAACTTTTGTAAAGTGTTAAATAACTTTCTCAAATACAAACATGACATCTCTACTTGTGGGTGGATCCCTATGTAAAGATTTGGGACGGCTCTGTATTCCACAGTTTGATGACCAATGCACTCTACACAATATGTAATGCAGATAAAAGTCCCCAAAATGTGTCAAATTTTTGTACAAAAATTGGTACAATACACAAGAAATTATCTCCAATCCTACAACGAAAACATGGGTAAATGCTTGCGTATGTTTGCTTTTTAAGCTCATTGCAGATGAAAGTGTCCTCCTCCAGATGATAAAGAAATTGCTTACACAGTCAACCTATCTCTTTAACTACAAGAATCAAGCATTATTGTGCCCGAAATCTAGGTTACACATTTAACACAAATGTATAGCGTAAAACAATCTCACTTTTATCCGATTAAGGATTGGATCACACTCAGGGTAAACATACACACACATCAGTGTCAAAGCAGATCTGATCTTTTGAAGCCCACGGCTTACTGAAGTCTCAGCCAAATTACATCACACAATAAGCTCAGAATCTCCTATGAAGGAAAAGAATGCACAGCCAGTAAAACTTCCTGACATGAGCATCTGGACAGAAATGGTGATGGACAGCTTCTGTTTTAATGCTGTCTGCTGTCATGGCGTACACTCAGTTCTGGGTATTAAAAGTGTACATGTACACCGTAGCTAAAAATATTTGGGACACTTACTTATGCATTCATATTTTTCCACGTTTTCAAATAATAAACTCAAGAAATAAAACAGAGGTAGCTAGGGGAATTAGGTTATAACTGAACAATTTATAAAATGTTATGTTTTATAAGCAACTTAAGCTCTCACCCTAAGATGCTTTTAAAAGAATTTTAAAGAAATCCCCATCTATTTTATTCTTTCTTCAATGTTCAAGTCATCCATTTCAACATGTTTACTATTAAATAAAAAGTCATTTTTGTATGTTTGCTAAATAATAGTTTTGTAAATGATTGAAAGTTTTTGTGCCGTGAAAGACATTCATTCACATTTCTGAGTCCTCCCTCTCTGTCTTCTGTTCTTTATTAAATAGAAAAGTTGGCCAATGACTGTCATCTGCTCCTGACTGCGATGACTGAAACACTCCTTTTACTCCATTTACAGAACACGATCTGCCAGCAGGCGAACACTTTGCTTTTCCACATACATTACAACAGAACACTATTTCACATTGGCTAAAAGGGCTTTGGGGGACAATATTTTTCATTTTATAGTCTTCTCTTCCACTGCTGTCAGTTTGTAATGACAAAAACCTGGAACACTATTTGAATCTAATAGGAAATTACTGCAGTGTTGTAAAAGGTAGACTTGAGTGTTTTTCACTGGCTGGAACTAAAGATGCAGATAAGTTGCAACGTTTTGTCCACTGAAGTGTTTAGTCATTTAAATAAACAAGAATATAATGTAATGGCATGTCACAATTTTCAGGACGAGCCCTTTGCATAGTTGGTCTGTTTATGATTCACGTAAACTCCATAATAATAAATTCCGCCAATTTTTTCCAATGAGATGTCCGTGACATTTATCAAACATCAAACAATCCACTCAATACAATCACATGCATTGATTCAGAACCCCATACTGTAATGCAGGAAGAAATTAGTCTCATCGAAAAGAGCATCATAATCAAACTACAAAGCAAAGGGCCTTCCGATGCCCCCCGATAGCAAGTCAACATTACTGGAGTTATAGCACCAGACATTTTGAAAATCTGAAACCCAGACGAAAGAAGAGACAACAAAGCTTCCTCTGAACGAATCCTTTGTGTTAAGATAGCAGATCATCCATCTATGAAGATGAAAAGATTGCAATAAAAAACAATAAAGTCTAAAATTAAGTTTGTGTCTTAAGAGAGAAATCTATGTGATCATTTGGATGCCATGAATCATAGTGTTAAAAGTTCTAATTTAAATTAAATTATAAGTTTGCAGGAAAAACGTGACACTCTTTAGACAGATTGGACAATAAAAAACGGGAAAAAAGACAGGAAAATCAAATAAAATTAGTTTCTATTGCAACTTAGTAATTGCTAGTACCGGAGATGATATTTAACAGTATGTGACAGCCTTGGATTGATACAAATTTGTCCGTTTTATTCATGAACTGCTTTAGAATAGTATGTATCTAAAATGTATGTATCCTCTGATGTGTTATGCTTTAAAAGGAACATATGACCATCAAAAATACATTATGAATACATTTTTCTTTTAAAGTATATTTTATTGTTTTCTAATAGCTTGATTGTAACTCTATACCTTAGCTTTTTTATGTAAATACATAAATATGCGACTTAGCCTCGCTTCTGCTCAATCACACTCAGCTGTTTCAGATGCTGCTTTAACTGAAAGTAATACTAAGAGTTGGCACAGCAGCGCAGAGATCATTTAAGGACAAATTTGTGCACCTTTCTTGCATATCTATACTGTAAAAATATTTAACGTTGCTCAGTAAATATCACAAAAATAAACAACTATATAAGACCATTAAAATGTAAAATATTACATTGATTATTTCAGCGTAAAATACTAAAGTAATTGATTAAAAATCCAACTGTTCCTTTCTTATAAATTTACAAACATCTTTTAAGTTTATGTTTAAAGTATTTGTATAAAAATCTATTGGTTATGTAGCCAAACATAACGAATCAGATTTACTTATTTTATTGCTAAGAGACGGGGGATTTTAACAAGCACAACAAAACATTTCATTACTAATAAGTGCATAAAAATATATGAGATATATTCACCATCATCCTAAAAACCAAGTACTCAAAAAAAATACATACAAAAATGCATCTTCACGGGTACATTTATATCACACAAGCCAGTTAATCAGCGTGAAAGTTGTGTGTTTATTAATAGCACTCAGTTGTTGATTGAATCTTGGCTTGAATCCCTGCAAAACGAAACGTTTTCATTCTTCTCTGTCAGCTCGCTGTAAAAGCTCCCGTCCTTAAATCTTAGGCCAGTTTCCCAGTCTCAGAGACTGCTGAACAGGGAGAAAATGCCTGCTATATTTAGCCGACATGGCAAGCTTTAGAGAGAGAGAGAGAGAGAAGGGGGGGGGGGGTGTAAGCCTGTCACAGGTGCCATTGCATGGATGGATTGTTTTATATTTGTAATTCAGTCGAGCTCCTTCAGAAGTTCTGAGGAGGTTCTTTAAGGAAGCAAATTACAGCTTGATTCACCTGCATGCACCATAAACTTTACAGATTGCAGATTAGCCAGACCTGCTTCCTAATGAATGCCACAGGGTGGTTATATTTAGATCTACAAGCCTCTAGGGATCGTCTTTAAAAAGGTCTTGTTTTTGTCATATTGAGCTCCAGACAGATGTTTAACTGGATTGTCTTCTGTGGGATGAGGCCAAGCAATTAATACAAATCACTTTTCCAATAAAAGAAAAATAATTTGGAGAAGCTGATGGATTTACAAGGACACTGTGTCAATGTTCTTGCCATATCCATGAGATCTGGCCATGTATTATTACGACTGATCTCTGACCTTTCGTACCCTAAAAGGCTCCAGGCTAAAAAGATTATAAAATCAATAAAAACAAAGAAAGGGAATATCTGTGAGTTTGAGAACGAAATATTGATCCCTGAAGTACTAGTTGACCAGTAGAGTAGAATTATAAACCATGAGATATTGATATGGTTTTATTGTCTCTGTAGGTTTTGTGTTAGGTAAAGAAATATAACGTCAAGATTTGAGCTGAAACGATAACTCGAGAAAGTTAACTACAAAAAAATTATTGATGCATATATCTCTTCTTCAAACCCTCTTTTATATCATTTTAAAGCATACGTTTCGCTTACGTCACCCACAAAGCGTAAGGTCACTATAGAGGGTCCTCAACAGACTTCCATAATAAACTTAAAGGTACAGTTCAGTCAAAAATGAAAATTGTGTCATCATTTAATTCACACACTTGACTTTTTTTAACCTGTATGACTTTCTTCCAAAACACCACAGAACATATTTTGAAGAATGTTGAGAAGCACAAAGTTATATGGACTTGTGCTGGTTCTGTGTTCAGTAAGTGAATGCATTGCTGTTCAGTTATCACCTTTTTTCAAAATTTCTTGAAAATATTAAGACACATAAATGCATTTATTTTGTCATTTTTATTTATTATTTATTGTAGTTTTCAAATCAGCTTTTTCAGAAATTCTCCCTCGCTGCCTTGCTTAATGTTATGTTGGATGTATGCGCTGCTGTGGGAATCATTCTATCAATGTGGTTTCATTTCAGCCAAGTCGTTTTTAAAAGCGATAGTTCACCCAAAAATGTATAATTTGCCATCTTAACACACAGGCTTGTCATTTTAAACCTTTATGACTTTCTTCCGAGAAACAAAAAAGAAGATATTTTGAGGAATGTGAGTAACTGACAATCATTCACTTTCATTGGTTTTGTGTTCATTCAATAGAATTGAAGCAGCTCTATAGTATAAGTGTGCAGAGAAAAAACAAGCAACGAAACTTTTCAAACGCAGAATCTTTACCAGGTTAAGATTTTGTTCCATAACATCAGCTTAGCTCATAGTTCAAAAATATCCTGTATCCTTTATCACGCTGTGCAGCAACAAACAGATCACTGTGGTCCAAAATCCAAGTGCAACTACACACAACTGGCTGCTTTTTATATAAGCAAACTAGTAAACTCAGATTTCACAAGCCTATAAGCATGAAGCAGTGGTTTGGGATCATTTAATTTAACAGCATTTGGATGCATTTGCGGCAATGCTTTTTTTCTCACACATGCACACACACGTTCCTCTTCAGAAGCGGTTGATGAGACCAGATGACTTACTCAAGAGTAAATGACCTCCACGGCCACTTGCCATGGCCAGGGCTTGAATTAGCTGATGATGGATCTGGTTAATGATACATGCAGTGGCCATGTGCAAAAATAAGGTTTTGAGCCAATATGGCAGAATTGGTAGGTGTAGAAAGAAGAGCGCGTCCTGTGTACACCAGGCAACCCTCAGGATAAAATCAATAACTGTCTGCGATTAGTCATCGGCTTAATGGTGGCCACCCTGAGGACATGAGATGGCCCAGGAGAGATTCAAGACCACTGCAAGATGAACGAATGTCCTCCTGGTTAAAGTCGGGATGCGGTCCTCTACACTGACCGCTGAAGAGCCATATGGCAGCTAATGAAAGCTGTTTTTGTGTTTCTCCGTGATGAATCAGGTGATGAAAGCCTCTTCTGAGTGAAGTGTTTTTTTCTAAGCATCTTTCTTACGGATACATCTCTGTATTTCCAAGGTTAGGCACATATTTGTTTTTATATTTTTTCAAGCACTATTCATTCAAGAGCATGCAGCCTCCTTAGACAAATTTTTAGGCAGCATTACATGTTATTCACTCGAGCTGTGGAATGAATCGTTTTCATGATGCATTGCGATACAGAAATTTTGCATCGATGCATAAAATTATATAAACGATTCTAAAAAAGGTCAATAAAATGGTATGTTCTTTTCTCTTAAATATAAAGTACTTTTAAAATATTGAAACAAATGGATTTTGGAAATGAAACAGCACTTATGTCACATGACTAGTATTCATTGAGAACCATACAAACACAGGGGACATGGCGGAGGTTGAGCAGCGACCCGTGCTAAAAAATGCACCCACAGTTTTAATAGCTGACATCGGGAGACATTTTGTATTTTACGAAGACGAGAAAGACTTACTTGATTAAAGGTATGGAGTGTGCAGAAATGCATTGCAAACATGAGGAATCACATCTCCCTTACATCAGAAGGGTAGTTGATTCGCAGAGGTTCTCCAACCTGTCTCAGAGAATCTGTGTAATGACCACAGCTGATGCTATCACTGACATACATTAGTATCACTTCCAGAACCCATGACGGAATATTTGGCAATTCTGTGTTGCCACCACATATTTTGAGAGAAGGGTCTGTGGTCATTACAAGGGAATCTTTCTTTGTAAGATTTTGATATGTTCTATCTTTTGATTTAAAGAAAAATAAAATTAGAAAAAAAATGCTGATTCTTTTAAAATCATGACACATTCTGGCAATTGAGCATATTCATGATCAAGGTCATTTTTTTCTGATCATTTTATATTTTTGTTGGATTTCACAAAAGTTTTGTTTGTTTATTCGGCACAAATATAGTCCCATATCTTTGCTGTCGAGTCCTCCACCAGAGATGAGTCTTTTACTTTACACATCACCATATATAGACAACATGTTCAAAGATATTTTTCATAAAGACCGTTTCTACCTTTCCATTGACATTGAGGTCAACAACTACATCTATGTCATCATTTCACCCAAAACAAACCCAGGATGCCTCTTTTCTACATTTCCTGTGCTGTTGCTTGTGATGAAATGAGGGTCCTTGTAATGCATTTATCTATACTATAAACACATCCTGCTAAATAAAGTATGATAAAATAGACTTGACATGAGCATTAGTTAATCGTGGGACCTCAGGAGACGTGACACAGTACATGAACGTTGTTAACCTTAATGCCTCGCTTTAATTTGGAGATTGATGTGTTTCGATGGTAATCCCATTTTGTGCATGGCTTGTAGTTATTAAAGGTCATAGAAGACATGAGGTGATTCATATGTGTTATGTTTTGGGTTAAATGCTTAGTGCTGATCTTGAGGGGAGGTATGAATGGTTCCTCGTGGGAGGATTGGTTTTCAAGACTTGGGAGGAATAAAGATTTGAAATGCTTTTGAGGTTTAAATTCCTTTATGCAACACCAATAGGAGGTTACAAGTTTATGCAATGTTGCCTTCATGTGCTGAAACTTTGGAAATGTATATTTAACACCCAGACTCTGTGAAATCTAATTTTAAATCTTAAAACTGAATTCAAAGATCATAAGCATTACATAGCCTAACGATTATATTTTTGATAATACATGTATATGTATATAATAATCTAATACTATAAAACGTAACTGAGGAAACACACTTTTGTAGCTTAAATTTAACAAATTCCTGTAAACAAGCAAATGTCATTATACAACTTTACAAATTGTCTATTTATTAAAATAACTGTACACAAAATTTGATCAAGCGAAAGTTATTTTTGTGTTTTACATTTTATACATAAAATCATTCTACATAAAGAACACTCTGTGAAAATATAACAGTGATATTTAATATTGACCGAGGAAGACCATGTCAAAGATAGAAATCACAGATTAAAGGTCATATTCAACTTTAATACTTGTTTTCTTGTAATTTGAGAGAGAGAGAGAGAGAGAGAGAGAGAGAGAGAGAGAGAGAGAGAGAGGAGAGAGAGAGAGGAGAGAGAGAGAGAGAGAGAGAGAGAGGAGAGAGAGAGAGAGAGAGAGAGAGAGAGAGAGAGAGAGAGGAGAGAGAGAGATGAGAGAGAGAGAGAGAGAGAGAGAGAGAGAGAGAGAGAGAGAGAGAGAGAGAGAGAGAGGAGAGGAGAGAGAGAGAGAGAGAGAGGAGAGGAGAGAGAGAGAGAGAGAGAGAGGAGAGAGAGAGAGAGAGAGAGGGAGGAGAGAAGAGGAGAGAGAGAGAGAGAAGAGAGGAGGAGAGGGAGAGAGATGCTGCTGCTAGTATTATATGTAGTATTGATCAACATTGTCTTTTTAGTATTTTGTATTCCTTTTCAGAACACTGCAGGTGCCGGCCGCACAAGGCGTTCTGAATGTGACCTTTTTTAGATCAATGTCTTGACATTTTTGGAAGGATGAAATTAAGCAGAGAATGACTCACCCTGCTATAAAAAGAACGGGACTGCCTTTCTTGGCGTTTTGTGCCAACTTCTTTACTCTTGAGAAAAGAAGAAATCCTTATTAATCCTATAATGAACCTTGAAGAAATAGTTTACCAAAAAATCATAATTTACTCTTTGTTGAAATCTGCATACATTTTCAAGAGAATGATATTTGGAAGAAGTCTTGTAACCAAACCATTCTTGAACCCAATTGACTACCATAGCAGGAAAAGTATTTAATAAAAAATTTATATGAATATAAATAAGTTTTACACCTTTTTTTAATCTTCAATGACAGTCGATAGGGTCCAAGACTGTTCAGTTACAAACATTCGTCCTAATATTTCTCTAAGTGGCCAACCAAACAAAGACATTTAGACATGATTTAAATTTTTGGGTGAGCTATCCTTTTTAACTGTTCTTACAATACAACCGAACACAAAAGTCAACCACTCACCTGCACACCAAACTCGGTTTATTTACGGCTGTTGGGTTGACCCTTTCGGATGGGGTTTTGTTATAAATACTGTGAGGCTGACAGCAGAAACGAAACCACGCTGTCTTGCGAGTGAGTTATGTCTCAACCTGTCTCGAACCTGTGTGGGAATTCAATTATCTGCATGCACAAAACAGCATCCCTGCAAAAAAAGGGTCAGCGTTTTGGAAGTGTTGCTTTCCATTTGGACACGCACAATGAAACGAGAGCTAATGCATTCCATCGTGCCTCAACCCTGGCTGAGTCACAGGGTTCATTAGGTGTAATTTTTGCAATTCTTCACAAGTAGACACCTTCACTTCCATACCATAATATAAATGACAATGGATGCTCACACAGATTGTCAACCTCCCTTGTTACAATCTACTTCACATGAAATATTAACATTCACCATATTACAAATAAATAGACTCCCTTCCAGGGAACGTAAAAATACGTTTAACATTCACAGACAGTAATCCATCTAGTTCTGCGAGCTGTTTAAAAAGTCAATTCAAGAGTTTCACGAACCAAGCAAAGGGATTGAGATGTCCGCTCGTTTTTTGAAATTGGACAGGGTTTTTCTCTTATCACTTTACATTGTAAATGCTAGAAATGCACAAAAAATGAACAGCCAGGGCGCAGAACATTTTCACGGGCATTGGTTGATCACAACACAACCGGTGCGTCTTTAAAATGCTAATCAAATTCAGATACAGGTCTGTATGAGATCAATGGAGTTTGAGATTGGAATAAAAGACATTTAAAGGGGGCAAAGCCATTCTCGTAAACAATCGGATGGAAATTGCTTCTCCTCCTCTACGTTTTACATAGAGCCACAATGAAGCAGATTCATTAACATGTTAAGTGGCATCTTGCAAAACAGCAAACAACGATAATAGGAACAAATACAAAATTAATCATAGACATCATCAGAAACCAATCCTGAACTAACGACAATAAAAAAATTGCATTGAAAAAACCATATTGTGCTCGGAACTAAAAATAACAACTTGTTATGGTATTTCCACACACAGTGAACCAGAGAACAAATACCTGCCCGTTGCACTTCATTTAATTTCTATTACTATTCAACCTCACCTGTGTAAACTACTTTTGCATAATTCAAACGAGAGTGTCCTATTTACATACGTCAGAAGAAGTCGTCTGGTTTTTCATCAGCACAGGGTAGTGAATGGTGGAAACCCAAATAAGAGAAGCAAGGCGCTGATGTGCACATTAATGATGGTGATATACATGCTTTTTTATTTAATTTTCTGCACAACTTCTGTATGTAAGTCTGGAATCCACTTTAGGAAATCTAAAAAGGTTACCTGATGGTTGTTTCATCCCATCATTGGCAAAAAAATTAGAAAAAATCAAACTGTTGGATTAAATTGACCCAAAAAATAATTATACTTCACCCAATGATGGGTTATAAGAAACCATAAGTTAATTTAAAACCCAATTTCTCTTTTGGGACCTTGATGAAAATAATAAAGTTTAATCATTTTTGTATTACTACAAAATAATATGACGTTCTTAGAGAAGTCCTTCCGTCTGTTTTTTATTTGAAACAATTTTAACATTTTAAAACATTTAAATATGTTTTAAATTATAAAGCATATATACAATTTACTCTATTTCGTAAATAAATGTTGATGTTTTGAAAATGTAGATACACATATAGCATTCCTTTTACTGAGGTATTGGGAAAATACTACTCTTATGAAGTAGGAGTATAATTTACAAGTTCTACAAGTTTATTTTAATGGCATACTTAAGCAAAGGTCAAATATATTAAAAGTATTTTACTTCAGTTTATTTTGTGAGTTTACTACTATCAATGTACTAGTTGTTTATGTGCTAAAAGCACCTGGGACTAAATTGGCCCAAATTCTAGTTTATAAAGGTATACTTTCCAATTTCAAGTTTGAAATATGTACACTATATTAAATACAGTGTCACACTTTATAATTGTCTATTTAATAACATTTCAAAAATATATATATATTATTATATATTATAAATATTATAAAAAGCATTCATATATGATTTATGCTTTATTATGAACTGCACCGGTATTCATCACTGCAATTAAACAGTCCCTGAAAAAGAGGTTATTCACTCACCCCCCGTCTTACCAATTTAGACACAAACCAATGCAAGTAAACTTGTTCTGTCACGGTTCGCTTGAACTTTTTTCAAAATTTCTTCTTTAATGTTCTGTTGAATAAATCAACTCATACAGTATTATAATAAAAAGAGGGTGATAATTGAAAATTGAAGTAAGAAATACTTTATCTCAAATAACTACACCATTAATTAAACTCTGTTTACTTTAGTAAAGACAAACAGAATTTCTGAACTGCGGGTTCTGCCAAGCAAACTAGAGGTAATTTTGATAACTCAATTAAAATATGAAACAAGCAATAATTAACATGATACTATCATTACAGTATCACACCTCTCCCTCTCTCATCCCTGCTGCATTTCAATCACATCTACAACTCACTCAAACAAAGCCTTAATATCTTTCAGAAAATTGATGCCCCCAACCTGCCAGACTTCAACCAAACCTGTGATTATGCCTTCACCATATGTGCTCATAATAATAACCCTTTGGTGATTTTTCGTCTCTGGTGTACTGATAAAGTGGCACACACAATCTCTGAATGTGCGAATCTGATTGGAGCTTGCATTTATAAAAAGACCTTTACACCGACAGCTTCTGTTACTTACATCTGACATTGTCGCTTACAAATTACAAATTCGATTCAATACTGTTTGTGAATATTCATTTGAATGTGACATTGTTTTATGTTAACATACCACAAAAATATCGTTATAACAATGACCGCATAATCAGAAGTGATTGCAACCAATCTCATTTGCATTCATTTATTATGGAAAGCTGGCCAGCTGGAAATTAACGGAGAGAATTGACAACATAAGATACAGAGGGATGCAAACGGCATCATGCGGCACTCCAGTTAGACCTTATTTGTAGAAAATCCAACCTGTCCCCAGATGAAATGAAGACCTTTGTTAAATGAACTCCGGGTCTTTCCTGTAAGAACAAACCACTTATGTAATCGCTTTGCTTTATACAAGGAGGTCAACTCAGAAGTGTTTTGCCTTTCTGGCTTTACACAGGGGAACAAGGTGAAATAGCATGCAGAGGACAGCAGACAGAATCAGCGGAGGGAACACATCTAAAGAATGGGGTCTAGACATGCTGTAGATGGCTAAAGAAATAGTGCATGAGGTTTCTACATCAAAACCACATAATAGAATGAGCCAAGCATGCATACATTAAAGATTACACTGCACTTATGTTAGTAACATAAGGAGAAAGTGAAAGACGTATTGGTTACTGTAGAAAGACACAAGGTATTAAGGAACATAGTCGGAAAGTTATGATGTACACTTCCGGACGAAACTTTTGGGACACTTCAGTATAAAGTTTCTCATGATCTAAAGGCAAAATATAATATCTCTCTCTCTCTCCTTTTTATGAAATGGATGACTTTGCCTATGGAAGGATGAACAGCAAATAAGAGCGCAGAATGGACTCATTTGACATTCTTTAAAAAGCATCTCAGGGTGAGAGCTTCAGAAGCAGCTTGAGAAAAAAACAAGAAAACATTTCGGCAAATTCTCAAGTTAAATTAACGGAAAATGATCAAATAAAACACTTGACCTTAAAAGAAAACAAGATTATATCATAACTTAACTCTCAAAGTTTTGCTTCATATTTTTTATGAGTTTATTATGGAAGTGTTACAAAACTTTTGACTGGTTGTGGTATTTTTACATATGGAAAGCCATCAATTATAAATTAACCAGAATTGAATTTTTAAAATGTTATGCTTGAACATTACATTTGCTCATTCAACTACAACAACATGTGCAAAATATTTCTCAAAAGCGCTGGTATTTACTTGTACTGGTATTTCTGCATATTACTCCCTAATGACTATAATCCATTACACACAGGGGATATCAATCTCTCTCTCTCTCTCTCTCTCTCTCTCTCTCTCTCTCTCTCTCTCTCTCTCTCTCTCTCTCTCTCTCTCTCTCTCTCTCTCTCTCTCTCTCTCTCTCTCTCTCTCTCTGTATCCAGACGAAAGACCAACACCTGCTAAACTGCCTCATGTAGGCACAAAGTTACGAATTCATTTATTTTTGCTGCGTGTGAAGGGACTCCTCCATTTCTCTTCATTTCGAACATGCTTTTAAACACTACATGGCACTTTAATGGTTTACACAAACCTCTGTGGTTTACACCGTTTAGAAATCACAGGTAAATGTAATAAAAAAATGTAAACTGCTATGGTCAAGCCAAAATTGCTGTTGGGCTGCTTGGTATGAGACAATTTCGGTTTAAACTTTCATGGAAATTAAAAAGCTTATGTTTCTCATATAATATAAGAAATACATTAAAATTGTTTTAAATTAGTTTGATTTAAACATAAAAATGAAATTTAAGTTATGCAATACTATAACTTCTTTATCATAAATCTGACATCTAAAGTCTGCATATTCTACAAACAAGATAATTTTGAATTCCTTTTTGTGCAGTCTTATAAAAAACAATCAGTGAAGACACAACATATTTAAACTGCATTCTGATGCATACTGGTGCTGGATTATTGCTACATTCACAATAGCATTCTTGAGGTACTCAAGAAGAAAACTCACCTAACGACGCAGCGTAAACCAAGGTTAATGAAGCCATGTCGTGGAGTTTATGTCATGGGATAGGTGTTTTAAAATACTGGTATGAATTCGTAAAGTTAAAATATAACTAACTGCTGGAACATTTTGTCTATTTAAATTTTAATAAAGACTTAAATAAAGCTTAAATTGAGTTATTTATTGACTAGACTGGAGCAGTACACGTGTGTTTCTTATACAACATATAGACTGAAACCAGAAAACCACAAATTCTCTGTTTATTATGACATTTTTATGGAGGTTTGACCTTGTGAACTTTGTAATGTCAATCCATCATCTGGAGGTCAAGATTACTAACGGGTTTGGCTGTTTTAAGTAGGGGGCGGGACTTTCCCCTGTAGTGTAAAATAGTTCGAACATGGGTGCTGAAAAAATCCAATAAATTAACATAATTTAACAATATTAACAATATTAAACTTAACATATTCATTTTATCCGAGTTAAGATATTTCAGCATTAAAAGGATCATAAGAACAAACTCACGGATTAGCATTAGTGATAACACCTAGCATAATAATCATCATTTAACTTAACATAAACTAAAACATTCATGACAGAATGTGAAACCTACTGCTTCAACGCATTCAGTAGACTTGGATGATTCCTCCTTTTATCATAAAACACTGATTGTTTTTTCATGACTTTATCCAGGAGTATTTCTGCATTCGGGGCACGTATCTGGTTGATTTGATGACTCCTCCCCTACCTTACTCTGAACAACCTCCTTGGCAGCAACCAGTCAGGCTTCAAGAAGGGATACTCTACAGAGACTTTCAGTTGTCTAAGACCTTAGGCTGCCAAGGACAGCCTCCAAATCATCCGTTCTCATCCTGCTGGACCTATCTACTGGTTTTGACACTGCTAACCACTGCATTTCCTTTCAATTTCAAGATGATGGGCATCTCTGACACGGCTCTCCAATGGTTACAATCGTATTTCTTAGATAGTTCCTTTAGGGTATCGTGGGGAGGTAAAGTTTTGGAACCACAATATCTTGGCACTGGTGTACCTCAGGGCTCAGTTTTGGACCATTGCTGTTCTCGATCTACATGACATAATTGGGATCTGTCATTCGAAAGCATGGCTTCTCCTATCATTGTTCTGCAGAAGACACACAACTCCACCTTGCGTTTCAACCTGAAGATCGGACAAAAAAAAAATTCGGCCTGTGTCTCTGCATGCCTAAGCGATATTTGTCTCTGGATGAAGCACCATCAAAAACTGAACTTTTTGTCATCCCCGCCAATCCAAAGACCCGTCACAACCTCTCTATCCAACTAGGATCATTGTGGCCTCTAGAACTGCTAGAAACTTAAGAGTAAAATCGATGATCAGATAAACTTTACTGATCATAATGCCATCACTGCCAGATCCTGCAGATTCATGCTAAAGAACATGCTACACAAATCCTAGTCCAGGCTCTGGTCCTGTCCAGGCTGGACTACTGCAATGCTCTGCTTGCTGCCTCTAACAACACGTTTGGCGGACTTAGTATCTTAAAAAAAATCCTAAAAACTCATCTTCTGTATCTATACCTAACTCTGTAAAAACCCTCTTCCTAATACACTCACATTATTTATTGAAAAAAACTTAACCTACCCCTACAGGTTTGTCTTAACTTGTGTAATTTAGTTCCCTCGTTGTAGCACTTGTTCACCTATTGTTGTCTGTGATATTTACCGCTTTATTGTCTCCTTGATTCTTTGTAAATGGCTTTTGATAAATACCTAAATGTATATGTGGGTCACATAATCAAATGACTACTTCACAACAAGAATATTTGTGCACAATCTTTTACTGTCGATGTCGTCAATAATGTCGACTAATCGTTTTAACCCTACCAAACGTACAAGCCCATCTCTGCTGTTTCAGAACTAAAGTCTTTCTTTCTCAAAAAGTGAATTCAATTCATCTGAATGGTTCTGATTCAATATGTACTAACTGACATTGTTGATTTAAAACTATATGTGTAACATCTTTGACCTTATAAGATAATTCAATAGTTGATGATAAATAAGCCTTGTGAATGAAAAAGATCCTTCTTCATGGCCATCAGACAGAATGAAGCGGCGCTGACTTTATTTCTCACATGTCAGATTAAGGAAAAGCGATCTCTGGGAAAAATGAGGCAGATTTCGGCTGAAGGTGACTCTCCGTTGAAATTCTACACCGTTTTAGAGATCCCTTTCATTATTATTGAGCTATACACCCGTGACCTGACTGATTGAATGAATGAGTTTGTGGGTGGCAGGACTTGCTTCAGTGAACCTGAGTCTCATTTTTATTTAGCTTGCGGTCTGTTTATTTTTTTACCTCTAAGAGCAAATAGTCTGTTTGGTTTGATCTCATTTCAATTTTTTCTGTTTTTCATTCGGTCCTGCCTGGCAGTGACTTTCTGCTCAGGTACTGTTCATAAAAGATGGATAAACAATTCAATGAATTGTTAATATATATATATATATATATATATATATATATATATATATATAATTTTCAGCCATCTTATATTGTGGGCCTGAAAAGATTATTTATTTAAACTTTATTGTACATACATATATATTAGTGGTGGGCCGTTATCGGCTTTTACATGCTGCATTAATGTGAGACTCTTATCAGGCGATAAAAAAATATCGCCGTTAATCTATTCTCAAAGTTGGGTTGGGAGCTGCGCCTATACTACACAAGCTATGATGACTTTCACCTTTGATCTTTTAGCACGGATTTATACGTAACCGAATTACAAAGGTGGGGGCGAGTCTTCTTATCTGTGCGTATGCCTACTGTGAAATGACCTCATCACACCTGACATGCTAACATGGATGCACCTGTGAAGCCGCCGGGTTTGCTTCAGGGAACATTTATTTTTAAGAAACTTCCAAATGGACTAATGCTGCGTTCACACTAGACTCGAATAGAGTGTCAGGCACGTATGATTTACATGTTAAGTCAATGCAGAGACGCGAATAGACTCGAGGAGATTTCCTGAGGGGCATTGGACGCGAAATTTTGCGCCGCCTTAACCAATCAGGAGCTTTATCTAAAACAAACATGGAGGAGAAACTCACCAGGGCTTTATGTGGAATCACAGAGCTTTGTAAATTCACATAATACTTTTATTTTACTTTTATTATACTTTTACATAGACAAGAATAAAAGTGATATTTACTGGAAGAAATTTAGTGAAGAAAAAATTCTCTTTACTCAATTTGAGCTTTATACACATATTGAGGATATAAATAAAGCCGTCACATTAAGTTTAATTGCTTTATTTTACAATAAAATGACTTTTCCTCTGACAAGTTGATGAGTTCCCCTGACAGAAGCCCCTCCCCCCTGCGCGAATGACGTATTGGGCGCAAATTAACTTTAATGTTCAAGGGTCAAACTACACACGTCTGGTGTGAACGCGGCATAAGGTTGTTTGCACCTTCTGCAATGACTTACTTTTGGTCATTATTTGGGTAGCACACATATTCTGAATGCCTTCGACAGAATTCAAATTAGCCATTTTAATGTAGATTAATCTGGATTAATTCCAAATTTACAGTGAGATTAATCTAGATTAAAAAAATGTATCTATGCCCACCACTAATATATATATACATAAGCAAACCCCAATATGATGTGGGGATGTAGTATAAGGTCAACAAAAAGTTTTACTTCTTTGAGTACAGAATTTATATTTCTTTCTTTTAAATATTTGATTTTTTTGTAATTCCAATTGCAAACTTGAGCTAGTCTTATTAATTTAAAACACATTTTAAGTTGAAATTTAAAAAGACTTCATGTGAATTGCTTTTGTGTGACTTCATAGTCCGTGTGAATTTAATCTCGAAAGTGTTAATGGCTTGTATTGCACAGCCGGGGTGAGATTTACATATGTATGTTTATTGTAAAACTGAGAAAATAGCCATTTCTTTTGACATGATATAACACACTGTACAGTCCCGTCTAGATGCACTCGGTGTCTGGCTCATACCCAAATGTACTTCCGAGCAATCCAACATATGTCCAAATAGCTCAGCATCTTAGGCTGCCCTTATACGACATCCATGAAATCAGTATTTGAAGCCTCATTATAGATGACAATTGAGAAGGCCAAGAATACAGGGTATATAACATAAAATGTTAATTGCTCCATATGCAGAAGATATACGGTCTGTCATCACATTTCTCATGATAATAATGCTATGCTGAAAGGAGCGTTGATGGGGATGAGACATATCTTAAAAGGGTGCGTGAGTCATGTTTAGGGCCTTGTCAAAACTTCTCTTCCTATTCTATCGGCTACCGAGGAGGAACAAGCAAATAACAGGGTTTCATTGACATTTAAAGTGGGGATTCATGTTTTAATTGCAGGCCATCGCTGATTCATTTTCCCACGCACTTGTTTTTTGTCCATCACAACACAGCGAAATGTACATAAGGGAACAAGTAGGAGATGTTACTCTCGCATGTAACTGAAGGTTAAGTGTTCATTGAAATGAATGGAGAAACAACATGCATCAAGGCTGCAGCCACACGCATGGTGTAAAAAACGACAACAAACATTTTATGTTCATTGTCATTTAGAATGATTGATAGCTCTTAGGATATAACACTTAAGTTCATCACATTCACGCTGTACTATGTTTTTGAGCATCATTATCGAGTTAAAAAACAACGAAACAAGAAAAAATGTATTCTGTCATGATTTACTCACTGCCAAGTTGTTCCAAACCTGTATTCATTTATTGTTCAGTTAAACACAAAGAAAAAATATTTGAAAGAATGTAAGCAAAAGAGATTTTTGTGGCATAGAAAACTATTATATATAATGTTATAGTATTTTTTTTGTTCGTTTTAAACATTTTTAAAGATTTTTTTAAAGGGATTATAAACCCAAAAAAGACAAGTCTGTCATGAATGTCTTACTATCAAGTTGGACACATAGAAAGATATTTCGAAGAATGTTAGGAGATTTTAAAGGCACAATTGACTACCATAGAAAAACGATTATATGCTATATTATAGTGCATGAGTTCCTTTTAAACATATCAGTTTGTCAAAATACATTTTACTTAAAAGGATTATTTAAATAGACAATTCTGTCATGAATTCTGCCATGGATTAATCACCAATTTGAACATAAAATAGATATTTGGAAGAATGTGTGCAACTAAGATTTAAAAGAAACCATTGACTATCAAAAAAAAATAATATGTCACATTATAGTGTGTTTTTTTGTTCCTGTTAAAAATATAAAACTTCTACTACTTTTGATTACCCCAGAAATCCTACCCCAGGAAAAACTGTTTTGGTTGAATTATCCCTTTAAAAAACCTGTTACTAGGCATGTCATTAGAATCCAGATACTTCTGTAACGGGTCTCTGATGACGCGTCACTAAAGTTCTGCCGTTTTCTATAGTCCAAGACATTTGATTTCTATTAAAGAGGATAACGCTAAGATTAAGATTAGTTACTGCACAGATGGTTTAAAGGTACTAACACACAAAGAAAATGTAAAATGAGGTTTAAAATCTTATGGGTACTTTAATAAGCCCACGCTTCTAGCTGCATCTCCCTCGTGGTCCTTATCATCATGGAAACAGTTGGCATGGCTTTTGTGCCCTGTTGTCCCTTCCCCCATCTCTATTTAGACAAGCCGAGAATTTGGCAACAAGAATGCCCAGTAAATAAAAGCCGTTTACGGTGTCTCGGCCCTTGTCTGCTTTATGACCCACAGCTGTCATTCCGGGAAAGTAGGTTTGAAAGAGACTGGCATATATTGGGTGCCCGGCTGCGGTAAAAAGATCAAACAGAAAAACAGGCGAGGTTCGCCCAAGTTTACCACCACCACCATGACATTGTTATGACTCTTGCTGTGTTGCACATGGGCATTACTGGTCCACATGCCAGCGTTGCGTCACTGATGTTCTTCTATGGAGATGATGACGAGTTAGGAGAGAAAGTCATTATGGATAACATTTTGAAGGGAAGGGTGAGCCTGACAAAAAAATTCTAAATGTTCTAACAAATATTGGTAATAGGATATTTAATGTTGCAACCATCATAAAACGATGGTTTAAATGCCAGTTAGAGAAAGTCACATGTTCCGGTTTTGAGGGCGTGTGCTTTATAAGATTGAAAAATTTGAAGGTTAATGATTGTTATTCTTAGAAAAATATTTTAATGAAAATGTTATGTACGTATGTCAATATTTTGTTCAAAAGGTTAATCAGAATAAAAAATTGTGTTTGCAGATTATAAACCTGTGTGTATAAATTAAGTAAACCTTTAAATGAATATTTTTTTATTGGTAATTATGATTTTATTTATATTTATCTATAATTTAAATCATAACAATATTATAAATGTTTAGAATAAATATTTTCCTTTAAAATATGCATGTATATGTTCGTTTTTATAAATAAATTTTTTTTACTAAATATGCATTTTTTCTGAATGTGATTGATCGCGTTTATTCGTTTGACAGCCCCTTTTTCAATTTAACATTTTAAAGATCCATAATGAGAGAATTACTAAAAGATGACCCAATGTTACAGAAATCTTGGAATCTGACTGAGAGATGTTTATGATTATTTAGATCAACTTTATTGTGTGATCTCTAAGGAGAGTAAGAAGTTCGAAGCAGGTTTCTTATAAAACATCAAGTCAGAGCTTAGGTTCAGACAGTGTGCTGTACCCTGAATGACAGGACAAGGATTCCCACTGGCCATCAAATACCTGAAAGGTGTATGCCTGGTGGAAAACGAAAATTGTCGGGACTTATTACAGTCTTATTTCAAAAGGGAATGTATAGTGTCAAGTTTTCTAGGAGCATAGCCTTCAAAGATTTCCGTCAGGCATGATTTAGTATTCATATATCTGCTAATAAATTAACCTTCTGTGACTTAGTATGCGCTCTCTCCTTCTAAGACATTTAAATATTCATGTGCATTTCTTGCTCAGCTGTTCAGAAAGTATATTGTGACCTAGATAGTACAGCTGTAAATTTGGTTTTACATAAACCCTTTTTGTCTGTTGAAACTGCACTCAAAAAAAGGTGAAACAATTTACACTCAATGAGTAAATTTAAAAGCTGGACATTAAGTAAATATGCTAATGAAATTTTTGTAAATGTAATGTGAAAAATTAAGGAAATCTCATTAACTCAAATATTTATTTTCAAATTCGCCAAAATACTGCTTTAAATTACAAATATATATGTTAATGAAATACTTATTTTCTCATTACATAAACTTTAAGTTCATATAACTGTTTATTTGTGTAATAATTACTAAGCCACATTAAATATTCTTAAAGTGCGTTCTCTAAATAATTGATGGCGATATTATCTATGTTTTTGGACGATGTAATGCAAGATTTTTAATGATACTGCTAAGCGGTTGTAAGGCCTTCAGAGGGCCAATCGAAGGGACCAGGATGATCGACTTTGTCTAAGAGTGTCAGTTTTTTAAAGAATGAGGACTTTACAAGGGTGTATGTGTTCGTACAGTATGCAAGTCACTTGATCTAGTTGTTCTTTGTCTGAGAGGCTCAATTAGAGCCGACCTTGCCTGACTGAAATCAATGGCAGAACACTTTATGATTCGGGCAACAGGCTCATTCCAGTGTGAAATAAGAGCGTGTAGGTCACGTCTTCTTCTGCTTAAGAACTGATGCTGCAATTATATATTAACCAGCTGATGTTAGAAGGTCTTTTGCTATGGCTTTAACGGTTGTTAAAATCATTAAGCACAATAAAGACATGAAGCGAAGCAAAACCCAGCTATTAATCCCAAAATTCAATACCGGAAGAATTTAGGATGTGCAACGTTAAAGAATATCACGCAAGTGAAATTGAGTTTCAGTCAAGTGTGTCCTGTAAAATCATTTTTTCCCACAATTTCAAATGTGGTTACATTTTTCTGAAGCACATATTTTCAATTTTTATTAGATAAAATATATATACTTCTGCTACACTACAACAATATGTCATAAACCATCAAAAAAATAAAATGAACAACTTGATACAAGCCAGTCTTTTTTATAATTCCATTTTCTTTTGCTGTATTAAGTCATTTTTATTTTAAGTCATTTTAAACAATACTTTCATGTGGTTAACCTGAACTTTGTTTTGGTTGCTCGCCACTGTCATTGCATTTTTAAATGCTAATGAGGATAACTTCCCTTAGATAGCCCAGAATATGAAGTTTAAAAACTGATTTGCTTATTTAAATCTCAGATGAACAGTTACTAGTGCTATTCATAGCCCAATTTTGGTTTAACCTGTTCAATTATTTTGGTAACAAATACCAAGCTTGCTAGATTTTATGTTATTCCACACTTTCAACCCTGATTACTGAAGTCATTGAAAGGTATAATACGAATATTTGAGTTAAATTACTTAATATTTTTTTGTTTCTGGAACTCAAATATTAAAATCATCAAATGCACTTAAAAGTTCTTAGATGAATGTCATTCTTTACAGTTTTGAATACTTTTTGCTCATTTTTAGAAAGGAGATTATACTCTCCCGGAATACAGTGCATCATGTACAGCAAATTCAGTTTTAATGCCTGGATTCTGGGATCCATCCATGTTTTGTGCATCACAGAAATTATATGGCCCTAGGTCCAAAATTTCAAGAATGGTTGCTTCGGTGTGAAAAATCACTTACCCCGATTCTGATGTAGCACAAAAGAGTGAAACTTCATATAATTCATATAATAAAGTGCTCTTAAAATGCTGCCTGTCCATTAAGTTTAGAGGTCCATAAGTAACTGTTGTATTATAAATAATATAGAATATCGCTGCAGGCTGCGGCAGGGTAACCATCGGGGATGCAAATGAGTTACTTTGGGCCAACCTGTCTGGACATCGAGACAACAGAACAGATAATAGAACAAGAACACATCCTCACAAAACACTCCAAGGTATCCAGTGACATGCACCTAAATATAGTTGACTTCTTCTGGCCTGTCCGAAAAGGTTGCATTGTACTAGGGCATTCAGAATTTAAGAGCTAGCATAACTGATTCGATCACGCTGCACCCCTGTCATCAGGTGACTTGTGAATAATTCATAGACAAGAAGTACCAACAGCTATAACATTTTCATACACCAAGCAGACTTGAAGAAGACGGGAATTGCCGGGCCCAGTTATCAGACCTTTAAGAGTCTGCATTAGTCATTACAATATACGACTGAAACCTTTTAAAGCTGAAGGAATGAGTTAGGACGTTCTTGTCAGACAGTACATTTTGATCGCTGTAACTGGCATATAAAAATCAGCATGCCTGATTTGTCATATAAGAAAGGATTTTTATGCATGGTGGACAAGATTTTAGATAATGCATTCTCTGCCAGCGCTGGCATTTTCTTAGTTCACTATAGACCCATAACGAGAACGTAGACAAAGCTGGTCCAGATTTTTTTTTATTTCAGATATTTTTAACGTTTCACAAGCATTTGTAACTAATATTTGCAACTGAATCAAAAAATTTCAACATAGGTAAGATGCAGTAAACAATATGATAAAGAATAGTTTTTTTACTTTACTTTTTTCATCAATAACTCACTTTCGTGACACCTTACCATGTTCTGTAGGCTACTATTGCTATTGCATTAACTGGCATAAGCCGATAATGAATAACACATTCATAGCATTTTCCTTGATGTTAATCACAGCATTATCTAAAACTGTATTTATACTGATACTAACACAGTTTAAAACATTGTACTTGTTGATGGTAGTTAATGGAATTAACTAACAAGTTGATATAAAATGAATTCTGTAATACTACAGTAAGTAATGAAAAACTACTTTGAAACTATATTTGCTTATGTAAATGCATCTTCATAAAGCACTGTCAAAATAATATGTACATCATAAGGTAAATGGTGTTTGTGACAAATATTTTTTTGAACTACTTCTATGAAAGGGACATGAAAATGTATTGCAGTAACCCAACCGGTCTACCTCTGCAGAAGCGGTAACAGATTGATCTACTGATGTGTTGCAGAGCTCCGTATATCATTTCAGGTAGAATACATTTGCATTCTGCTTGACAAAGTCCATACTGTTAAAACCATGAAAAAAAGCATCTTTAAAGCTTGAGGAAAACCAGTTTTCCTTGATTGTAGAGGCCAGCGTTTTATTTCCATCGTTGGGTCGTATCAACATTTTCATGAATGCTGTGTTAAGGCCTTGTTTCTTTGACGTTTTTTTAATAAATGCCGTATGGGAGGCAGGACTGATCACTGTGATTGTCATGAATCTCTTGGGGATGGGAACTGGGTCAGGGGTTTGGTTTGTTTTCGTCTGCCTGTGGTCCTCTCATGTTACGCGATGCCGTATAAAACCACGGTAATTGAATTGCACGGTACTGAATAAATCAGCAGAAACTGGAAACTGAAGTATATGTGGGGGGGCAATTATTCATCGAAATGTTTTGTAAACATTATCTGTGTCTTAAATGTGCAATTTTATCATAGATGGCAGATTAGATGTTTTACATCTGTGATGCCTTGAGAACATGTTTTATTAGAAAAAAAACCATTTAGCTCTCCTAAAAAATATACATTTCTAAACTTCTGGATCTACTTTAGGTGTTAAAGTTAAGTTTATATTTTCTGTATAAAAGAAGAAAACAGTATTGATTATTAGTCGCTCTGTTAAATGTATTGTCTGAGAGAAACAATTGAAGTAATAAAAGGAATTCACTACTGATTTGTATCATCTCTAGGAAATTACAGAATGGACCAATGTTTTTGCAAAGTAAGCGTAATAAAACGTATACGACTCAGCCATAAATTGAAACAGCCCAACATTTTGGGTATAAACAACCAAGCACAGATTAACTGAAACAAGTGAATTTTGCAAGTTGTGCATTGCAATGTTTTCAAAGCTAGAATCTGTCATATATAGTGATTTCTCATTTGGTGGTTTCTAAAAGTTGAGTCAAAAATTACCTTCCATGCAAGCGATGTGAATTTTGTACACGAACCTTGCATCAGGGAGATTACAGTATCTTAAACATTTTACTTTGAAGCTTTATTCAAGGCATGTTGAAGTAAGAAAAATGGTATAAAATTTTACCTCTTTCACTGGGGTGGTACTCTTTTCTGTACTTAAAATATTGAAACATCATGTTATATTGTCCCTTTTTGGGTACACTATTGTATTCTACACTTAACTATTTTACTTTATTTTTCATGAAACAATGTACACTCGAATATTTCTATAAGAATTAAATATATCCAATACACTTCGATCACTGTCTGGTTGGGCTCAGCCTCCAAAACTGACCTCAGAAGACTTCAGCGAATAACACGGACTGCTGAGCGAATCACTTGCACTTCTCTTCCCACACTTCTAGAACTTTCTTCATCCAGAGTGAGTAAAAGGGCTCGCGAAATAACTCTGGACACCTCACACCCAGCACACTCTCTGTTTGAACTGTTACCCTCTGGTCGGCGCTACAGAGAACCGACCACAAAAACATCCAGATATAGAAAAAGCTTCTTTCCTCAGGCCATATACCTCATGAACGGTTAAATGTTCACCTTATGCAATAAATGTGTGCAAAAAATAGCTTTCCATCAGACTTTTTGTACATAGTTCCTTAAATCTTTTTATATTTAAAGCACCTCTAGACATCTTATAGCATTTGTATATACATAGTACACACTCTACTGTGTTTAACACTTTCAATCAGATACTTCACATACAGCACCTTATAACTTCTTATTTATAAAATGTCTTTACACATTCCATTCCATCTGTCAAATTGCATTTCCACCATTGTGTGTTTAACTTACATATTTATTTTTATCTTTTACTTTTCGTTTCCTATGTCACTTGTCGCTTGTCTTGTAACCAAAACAAATTCCTCGTGTATGTGTGTGTAAGCAACCTGGCAACAAAGTTAATTGTGATTCTTGATAAATAAATAATTGTCATTGCACAAACTTAAGAAATATTATTAAATCTGGAAAATTTCTATTTAATATATTTAAAAGATTTTATCAACTGTATATTGCTTTTAAATTGTATGATATTTACTAAGCCACATGAAACATTATTACAGTGTAAGGACCTAATGTGTGCCTTTTCAAATGTAAAGTTGAATGTTTGTACTCCTATTTTTGAGCTGGTACACAATATCTCCTTTAGGTACACAATAGGGTCTTAGAGTATAATAATGTACCCAAAAAGGTACAACTTCATGTGTTATAAAACCATGAAGGGACAAAAGGAAATACAACAGGTAGGCCTACAATTTTAAACCTTTTTTCTGACATTAAAGAAACAGAATATTTTTAAAGAACTCATTGTGATGCAAACAATTGACCATGTTCCAGTTTAGGTCCAACTTACATTTTAATCCGATGTCCCGCTCTGCAACGGATGTGGTCAGCCAAAACATGACCCCAGCCCTTAACAGTCAGAGTTGATCATATTGCGTTCAGGGTTTTCTGTAATATAGAAATGACAGACACAACCGTTTTTACAAAATACTTTAGCATTATAGTCCACCATAGCAAAAGAGATATTTGTCAAACAAGTAACGCAAGTTAGACAGCGTTCTGGCCCTTTACTGCTCTCTGCAAAAATTTTGGACACAGTAAAAAGCTCAGTTCAGACTTCACATCATTCTCAGCCCAAAAACTAGGACATGTATTTGCAAATCTGCATGACATCTGAGTCGTACTTCGTTTATTTTGACTATTTCTGGAATTGTGTTGGATGGAACAGGTTTCTGAGGATGAAAACCGGAGCAGCAGTCATAACAGTGAAACTTGAGCTCAGCATAATTCCCATCTCAGATAGAGATTAGAGACACATTAAATTAGGATCTCACGCTCCCTGCCTGACAATGCCGGTTAAGTCCTACGAACTAAAATGATCTGATCATTTCTCTCTCGGCACAGTCGTTGCTTTCACAAGAGGCCCGGCAATGCTGTTTGGCTTCACAGAGCTTAGCAGATAACATATGCCGTAGAGGCAACTTCACCTTGTTTTTATCTGGCATGTTGTTGTGGATCACTTCGGACATGCCGCTTGTCACCACCACATTCATAAAAATACTAAAAAAAGATTGGCTGGATATATTTATATATTTCACATAGCATTACACTAGGCCTGTGTTTATTTTAAGGTGAGAGTCAAGGTTTATTACAATGTTTGTAGTAAATATGTTCATCCTTTTAAACATAAATGGACCAGATGTCTTCAATAGACAGTTTGATAATTTAATATAAAAGTCCTACGCAACAGGGAATAATATTCCATAATGTTGTTTAAGAAGTCGTATTACTTTATGTGTGTAGCTGTGTTTATGTAGCCAGAACGACTCATAAACTTTGTGCCGGAAGTTTAAGGGCATTAAAGGATCACACTCTTGACCTCTGGATAGTGAGCTTTTAGAGCAAACATTCATGATGTCTTTCTCTTTTTTCTAAATCAGCAGTGAAGACCGAGACAAATTTTACAAAACAAACCCCTCAAGCTAAACACTGCCAAGCATTAAGTTATATAAGTAAAGAGTAAAAATGCTGCTTTCAATCTTATTAAACAGGGAACATTTTATTTTACCATAACATATACCTTTACACTTTATTCTAAGCCGGAGGTTTTTTAAATGGGGTCTTGGGACTCACAGAGGGCCTCCAGAAGCTTCTAGGGGGTCCACTGAAATTCTTAAGGAACTGAAAAGACAAATTGATTTATAAATGTTTATTAAATGTTTACTTTTTTATATCTGTCTTGTGAGATTTACTAGCTACAGTAATGTTTATAGGTGACAATTACTACATAATATAATTTTTTTTCTCTTTAGGACCATACAACCTACATTACTCATTTTATAGCCCATTATTTAGTGTTATATTAGATATAAGACAAAAAAAGCATATTCTTACACTTACATTTTTTAACATAGTTTAAATGCTCATTAATAAGGTATATCATTAGACACACTATGTAACATTAGTTGTTGAGAGATGTATTTTTCAAGCAAGAAGTCACATCACATTTGGGGTCCCTTTCATTGTTAAGTTTGAAAACCTCTGTTCTACGTCCGTCGCCCGTTCATGTGATAAATTGTGTTTCCTAAAGATAAATCACTATTTATAAGGACAAATATGCTTAGTACCATTTTCAAAGCCTTAAAAGAAACAGACCATGGTCATTTTAACACATGATACACAGTATATAAATGTCTGTCGCTAGAAGAGCTTACTCAAATGATTCTTTTTCGGTCTCCCTGAAGCAGAAATTGCCTTCGGGGAAGAAGAGTTCCATTACTCCGCTGTTCAGAAATGCTTCAGCGACGTTAGCTGACAATACGAATGAGCCATGCATGCCGTGTAAGCTCAGCAGCGGATATCAATGTGTCATTAGAAAGCTGATAGCATGTCACAAAAGTAAAATGTATGTGATATAGAATAGCAGGTGAAGGGATAATGATGGGTTTTGATGTGAATGGCTCTCCCGCAAAGTGTTGAAGAGGAAAATATTGATATAAAAAAGTATCATTTGAAATATTGATAGCTTTTTGGTCTCTCATTCAATTGTTTATTGTGTATTATTCATTTCTCGCTGTAAAAGTAGAAGAATCATTGTACTGTTTTACATAAGGAAAAGTATTTGTTCTTTTACATTTTTGTGGCTGTGTCATGCATAACATGCGCTTTAGTCTATTAAACATGTTAAGTTGTCATGTTCAAGGCGGCCCAATTGTTGAAAAATGAGTAAGGCGCATGTTGTATCTCTATTCTCAAGTTCAGCCAAAGGCCTCCGATAGATTCCTTTAAATATTCCACCTATCTCCGTCATTAGATCACCAGTTATGTATTGGTAATTCACCTGTAAAATCCCATCCACCCACTAATCAGAGAGTGTGGAAGAGCACAAGCATCAGCCTGTACATTCAAGGAGAACCCTCCTGAGAAGATTGGTCACGGGCGCTGCTCTCGGTCCGCCCGTGGGAGCTCGGTTTTTTCCAAAAATAATCGTTAAGCTGAATCTGTCCTCTGTAAATGTCAGTAAACCAAAGCCGAGATACGAACAACTCGATTCTTCACTACAGGTACAGAAGATTACCATGACATTGACATAAAGTGCAAGCGGTACTTCTCCTTTTATCTGGGTGCTGAAAAAACATGGGGGTCTGTTGTGGTGTAGTGGTTAGAGAGTTGGACTTGTAACCGGAAGGTTGCTGGTATGGATGCCAGTGCCAGCTGACAACGACTGAAGTGTCCTTGAGCAAGACACCTTACTCCTGTTTGCTCTGCAATGATGATTGACTTCTGCATAATACTGTAAGATGCTTTTGATAAAAGCATCTGCAGAATAAATCATTTAAATGTGAATATCTGCTGTATGTTAACCTGCATTTACATTTCTGCATTTGGAACAAATTTTTATCCATAGCGGCTCATATTTACATTTATTCATTTGGCAGACACGTTTATCAAAAGCAACTTACAAGTATTATGCATTGTCCAATTATCACTGCAGAGCAAACAGGGGTAAGATGCCTTGCTCAAGGACACTTCAGTCATTGTCTGCTGGCAACCTTCTGCTTACTAACTAACTCTCATACCACCAGACCAAAACTGACTTAAATTGCATCATTATATAACTTCCTTTCTCTGACAACCTTGGCAACTTTTTCTGAATGGTTTTCTACATTGATCAAACTTTTTTGTTTTAAAGCAAGTTTGTCAATAAAGAGAACATAATGTCAGCAGGCTGATGGTGTGACAAAATGCTATGGCACTAAGCTCGTTCCATCTGACAGACAGCGCCCGGTGCCAACGCGTAAAGCATTAATGAAGAAACTGCATTGCTCGGGCACAATCCCATTTATGATGATGCCGAAGACAAAATCCAGCGCGATAACTCTCCTTCCAGCACAAGCTGTTTTTTATAACACCCCCTATGTGTATAGGAGAGAGATTATTACATCCATAGTCATCCTTTACTGTAGAAGCTATACGGAGTAAAATAGAAACTTAAGGGGTGCAAACTGTTCATGTCATTTATACATTTTAATATTTGCACTAAAAATAAAGTTTAACCTTATTCACTGCCCGTTCAAAACCAAGTGCCAGCAGACAATGACAAAACTGTCCTTGAGCAAGACATCTTACCCCTGTTTGCTCTGCAGTGATGATTGACTAATGCACAATACTTTAAGTCGCTTTGGATAAAAGCATCTGCCAAATGAAGAAATGTAAATGTAAATGAGCATAATTTACATGTGATCTCATTTTTTGCCACCTATATTACCAAAAGTTTCCCTCGCATATCCAAATAATCAAAATCAGTTTCAATCACTTTTACTCTGAATGCTTCAGCATACCAAGACATTTGGACAATTCCATAGTCCCAACTTTGTGGGAACAGCTTGGAGCTGAACTCTTCCTCTTCCAACATGACATCGGTGCACAAAGATCCATAAAGACATGGATGACACAGTCTGGTGTGGATGAACTTTGAGGGCCTGACCTCAAGCCAATAAAACACCTGACTGAGGGTCAGACCTTCTCATCCAACATCAGTGACCTCACAAATGCTCTTCTAGAAGAATGATCAAAAAAACCCAAACACACTCCTAAACCTCATGGACAACCCTTCCAGAAGACAAGAAGATCTTATAGGATGGAACATATTGAACCCTATGGATGTCACTTAGGTTCCCATGCAAGTCAATGCAGATGAGAGAATACTTAAGCCAATATAGAGTATGTTGAACCCTTGGAAACCATTTACTGTGCAATCCCAAAATATATAAGAAATGAATGTGTAGAAGGCTGCACAGCGTTGGTGTTAAGCTGGAGCGCGTAACACACACCGAACCCGTTTGGAGAGAACCCAGACCCACACCGCCCGTCAATCCGTGCCGCTCTCTGGTTCAGTCGGGCGCAGCGACGCCTCCTCGCTGTCAAGCAGGGCGTCATAGAAGTGGACACAACCCGAGGGTCACTCGATGCGAGCAGTCAGCATAAGCCGAGCCCCTGTGTTCCCACACAGGCATCTGCAATTTGGGAAAAGTTCCTCTGGAGGAACGGGGTCCAGCAGCTGAGCGTTACGCCCGGCGACAGTCGCGTCTTTGGGGCACAAGCCACCTGCACCTGCCTGCGAGGACTTTAAGATCTCCAGCACTGGATTAACTGTTCCTCTGCTAAGTATTGGGGATTTCTAAATGCGCTTTACGGAAAATAGAGGATTTGGTACAGAATCACACCCGGCTGAAAGCGTTGCACCCATCGGGCACATGTGTCGGGTTTAGGAGAGGTCCGTCGGTCACCCCGGAGCGGAGCATCCGGACCGCTGCGTCTGGAGCGCCGGGCTGTTCCTGCAGAAGAGATGAGTCGCATCATTCCTCCGCAGGTACGAGCACTGCTGCTTGCTCATCAATATGAAATAAAACATCTTTGTTTATTTTGGTTTTATTTGTTTATTTATTTCTATTTTCACGTGTTTCTATTTTATTATTTAATTTACTTTATTTAATATCAACTATTAAAACATATATTATAAGAATAGGTGAAAAAGCAGGGTTGCTTATAAATAACGAGTACACTTGGTGGTTTTACCCAAGCCCACACTTGAATTTGGGAGTTGGATTGTATTTTTTTGTAAGAGTGTTCTTCTGTCTATAAGTTAATGGAGGATGTGTTGAAAGTGTGCTTTGACATTGAGATGATGAGGGAAAGTGATGGGAGATCATTGCCAATGTGAGTCAGCAGCATGTGGGTGTGCTATTGAATTCTCTAGATGGGTAAATAGAAGCTGGACCCAATCCCCTGCCAGTCATCCCTTGAGTCTCCAGACTGTTGTAAAGAATGCCAATACCTTGTGTCACACATTATCATTATTACAAAATGACATCGCTGAAGTTTGCACGAGCACCTTTATTTGGGGAGTTGGTCTTTGTTTCGGGGAGCTGGCATCGGTTGGCACCACTATGAAGACATGGTGTAAACTCTGAAAGTCATAAGCACACATTTTGTGATTCATCGCCGTAAAGCAGGAAAGAGATTCGCTTTCTCTGCTGTGAATACTGTACTGAATTTATTTATTGAATGAATGGGTGTTTGTGATTTTACATTTGTGGATTGGCATCGAGAGGTTACGAATTGCCTCATTCGGTGGATGCTCAAACGTGTAATGTGGCATTCTAAGCCTTGAGAAATAGAATTCAAATACGCCTACATATGCTATTTGTCGACCCCAACCGCATGGTTTTCAATTTCAACCACAAACCTATATCTTTTCCACTTTTTGTGGGTATCATCCTAGGCACGGCTTACACACAGCAGTCTCTACGTATTAAAACATAAGAGAGAAAAGTTTTTGAATGACAATGAAATGACACCCTTCACCTTTAAGTTTCCTCTCAGCTTGGCACATTAGATCTTTGTGATCTTAGGAAAAGATGCTGCCGGTGATCTGCACAATGTGCCACTTTTCTTTCCTGGCACTGGTGGTAATAGAATTCTGAGATGTTTGACAGGCGTTCTTTGTTGATGATTATAATAAAGTTCAAAACCATCCTTTTTTGAGGGCAGAAAGGCAGAACGGCTGCTGTGTGAATGTGTTCTAGATGTTATCCGTCCTTTTCATCCACCAGGGATATCATTTTTGCCCTCCCTCCTGCCCTTTTGAAAGCGTGTTTGCATCACAATTCCACCGGCTGTTTACAAGGCATTCGCGTGTCTTTCATGAGCTCAAAAAGCATCGTTTTTTCAAACCATTTGTGTTCTGACTTCCTGCAGGAAACATTACATCTGTGAGGTCATTCGCCCCACGGCCATTCTTTTGTGTCTGCTTAGTAGCAAGGAAAGACGGATTTTAGCTGGCCTGGTTAACCGCAGAAAGCCTTTGTCAGATTTCAGTCACTCCGGTGCGGTTCGATAAGCTCACGGCTCTAATTAACTCTTCATGGAGGCGTGAGGTGCGTGGGGTTTCTCGCTCTCCGTGGACCCCGAGACTTCCAGCTAAAGGTTTTAGATATAGATGAACAAACATTCCGGAGGCAGGAAGGGAGCTTGTCAATTTCTCTGCGAAACATCGGAATTTAAATGTCAGAAGGAGACCGGTGGCTGTGTGGCGTGTCGGGTCCATCGGTTATTTATTTGCTCTCATGATTCACTGTTGCAGGGAGGTATATTTGGTTCTTCTCATGTGGGGAAAATGAATAGTGTACATGTCTCATTATACATAGAGATATCTCAAAATAGCAAGACAGGATTTATATTTTGAGAAATGGCACGCTAAGCAAAATTTATATTGCATTACGCATTCTCCAAATATCCCTTTTTGGGAGTTGGATTAGTTTCAATTGCATCCTAATGTATTCTGCACTCACTGTGTCTTAGCAACGGCAGGTGCATCCCATTATTTTTTTGGTTTATAATATCCCAGGGGTCAATTTCAGGTCTATAATTTGGCCTGCGGAATGCAGCTCACTGTCTTTGCGTGACTAACCCAACGAGAAGAGTATGAGCACAGATGAAGTATCCCAATGCTCATACTTCTTTATCATGAGCTGACAAACACGTCGGATGACCTTCTTGAACATTAGACCTTGCTATTTTATATAATGACAAGGTTTTTGCCTCTTTCTTGGTTATTTTTTAGCATTGCAATGTGAATTGAACAATCCCTGGTAGGTGTTCTGTATCAGCCCCTTGTAAGGGCTTTTTCAATAATTGCCTCGCTCCTGGAAATCTCCTGGAAATGTAGCATGTAGTAATACCGTTAAGCCATTTAGAAGCTGTTTTTTGAATGTCTCTTTTAAAATTCCCTCTGCCGTTCTCGCTGTTTGACTTTTGAAATGGAACTAGCTGCTGAGAATTGTGAGATTTCCAGGTTTTCAGCTTATGCATGACAAGCGTGAGCTTGTGCTCTCCTGTCACTCACAATTTCTGTCTTGAAGTGATGTTCTGGAGATGGAGTCTCTGATGAGTCTCTTTGGATATCATCATTGTTGATGACATTAAAAGTCATTTTCTTCTTGCCAGAAAAGTCTAAAGTGTCTGTTGTGTTTATGAGACCATATTCAATGTTAACATTTTAATATTGTAACAGGTGTATTTATTCAGTTCCCACAAAAAAAAGGTTAATTACGTTCAAAGTTTACTGCTGGACATATAAAACAGTGATGCTGTAGAAGAACCAATTTTTAATTCCCTAGAGAACCGTTTACCCAAAGTCTCCCCATTAGGGCTACTCCTGATCTTCCGAGCTCTCTGATTGGTGCGTTGCAGGGATTTGGCTAAGAATAACTAAGAAAGTTTCTGACATTCCAGAAAAACAACCTTCAGAGTTGTAGTGCTGGGGTTAGTGTATGGAGCACAAAACTATGTAATATATCTAACTCGGTTTTTCAAAAATCGATCACGTTGAATATTGGAACTCAGCATGTTCAACGGTCTTATAATGCATTAAACAGCGTGTTACTTCCCCTTTAAGAATGGAAGATTAGCATCACAAAACCTGTCAGTTTTAAAACCTTGTAAAGGGTTGTCGTAAATCACTTCAATTATTATAATACTTAAGCTTATAAGATAATAGGATGGTAATTTCGGCTGATGCAATGAAGAACTGGGCATAGCTGGCATATATAAAAGAATAAACAGTTTTTATCATGTACAGCAGTTCCACATGATTGAATTAAGCTGTTTTAACATAATTTATCTTGAAATTGAAATAAAGTTATGTTATACACCTTAATGTAATCACGTGGAAACGATATACATAATAAAATAAAGTATTTCCAACAACATGATATTTCAGGATGTGTGTGAAGCTCAGGCTGTATAGATTTCCTACAAGTTAACAAGTTGCAAAATTAGAAATCACTTTTTTATCATAACGTCTCTGCTTACACATTTGTCGTTTAATATCCAGCTCTGGGGGCAACATATCTCTAATTCTGAAACAACAAATAGAAATCAAAAGACGGTTTACATGTTTCGTCACAGGTCACTCTCATAATCAAAAGGACAAAAACAGTTCAACCTCGCTTACATATTTTTTGATAATTTATTTTTTGATAAATTATAAATAGAATTTGACTTGTGAACACATGTTGTCAGATATCAAAAGTCAGTTCTCTACATGCTTTAAGTTGGTGACTAACGGCTGAGGTTTTGAGCATCTTTAAGTGATATTAAATGCTTCCAAAACTTGAGATGAAATTATCCCTTGTGCACATCCGTTCAGTCCAACGCAGCCGGCCTTTTCACCGATCATTTCCTTCAAAGTCAAAGTTCACCCTCATCATAATATTAAACTCCCTGCAGAAACAGGAACTCAAAATTTCCTCCACGTTCTAATAAATTGACATAGAGTTTAGTTTAAAGAGATCATATACCCGGAATGAAAATTCTGTCATCATATACTCACCCTCTTGTCAGTTCAAACCTGTTTGACATTACTACTGCAGAACACAGATTAAGATATTTTGAAGAATGTCGGTAACCGAGGAAAATGTCAATTTTTGAACTGTTTTAAACGGTGTTATTAAATCCAACTAGTGAAAAAATGAAAGCCTCTGTGTGTGGGAACACTGTACTAGGGTGAAATTTGGAACTGAGTGGTCAACAGCCTAAAGCATCTTGAGTGATATGTTGTCTGGAAACATTTTTGGGATGTTTTTAAACTTATTTTGGCTTTTGTATGATGTACGATCTGATTTATATGTGGTTGTTGTTGAGGAATAGTATTTCTCTGCACATCTGGAGAACATGTTACTTTTTTCTTTTTATTATCTGTAGTTGAAACACATAATTGAAAGATCTGGGTTTAGCCCGCTGTACATTTAATATATCCTAATGCACACATTTTCACAGTTTCTCTTTTGGTGTAGATGGGAAGTTGGCGTGAGACTAGAATCGTGTCTGATTTTCCACAAACGGGAAAAAAAGGAGCACTAGGTCTACATGGTCCCAGATCCGCCTCGCTTTGAGATGAAATGAGTGAATTAACTCTATTAGCTTGTCAGTGGTTCCTCACATACAGCTGCTACCTGGCAGATGCTGTGCATACATAAAGACCAAACCTCATTAATCCTTTTCCAATCGATTTCCTTCTTCCATCCGGCATTTCTTCACACTCCGAACTGGTGTCACACTTTAAACCCAACACATTTACATCTGAGGGTTTCGTGGCGATTCCCGGAGGACATTTCATCCTTTGCATTGTTTGATCAGGATGCTCAACCATTAGGAAATGGACTGATGTTCTTGTTTAAATCTATTTTTGGGGGGGTGTATTCTCGCAGCGGATTACTCATGCAAATTAGCGAGAGACGGACTAAATTAGATCACAGTTGAAAGCAAATTTGGCATTAGCTTGCTTGCGCTCTTTCGATGTTGAATACACTTTTTGTTCGCAAGGAATCAAATGGGATCTGTTTAACTTTGTGAAGAGTGAGTTTTGATTATAAACATGTTTCTGTGATGCTTTTTAGGTTTCATCAGGTTTGTCTCTGTTTTCCATGTGTTCATCAGTGCATCTGTTTCCTCTCATTACGGTTTTATTTTAGCTTTTCAGTTTTGTTAGCAAGACAACTAACAGCACTTAATGCACACTGGCTGCAAAAATGATTGAAAGTGAATTCAATATGAATGCAAAATGGCAAAAGCTCAGATTTAAAGACTCAACAGCGTGCATCCTCCACTGTGCAGACAATCCCATAATACACTGCAGCAAACGCAGTATCTGTGTGGTGTTGCTGCCTATGAACACTACGTGTCAATAGTTTCGGGATACTTGTTGAAAAAAAATTAATTCAAGAGAAATACATGGTTATTACTTAACAAAACTTATTTTATATGGAATAACAATGTTTTTTTTATTAATATTGAAGAAAGAATAGCGAGTAAGATTGCAGAATAGATGGTGAATTCTTTTAAAATTCTTTAAACAGAAATTGAGGATGAGGATCCAAAGAAGCTGTTGACTACATTGAAGATGATCATATATGATATTGTATAAAATTTTCTAATGTTTTAGTTGTAACATAATTCCCATGGTTCCCTTCGTTTTTATCATAATTTTAATGAGTTATTATTCTAAAATGCTAAAAAATTCAAACTTTTTGCCGGTAGTGTAGTGTTCCGAATTGGTTGTGCATGAGTGTCATTGATGTTCAGGAAACAGTCTTATAAGGCAACTATCTGCCAATAGTTTTTAGAATTTATTCTAGCTAAAAACCATAAAAATAGAATCCAAATAGAACCATCCTTGCCAGCATCCTGTCTTCATGGCATACTAAATCTGTGTTTATTTGCATCTGTATGCAAAAAAAAATGCTTAGTGTCAACAACGGCTGAATTAAATGGCATAAACAAACTCACACACGGGCACCCATATACACATTATGTTTGGGCAATAGAAACACACACATTAATCTCTTTTTCTCTCAGGATTAATAATGAAGTATGCAGGTAAGAGGAGTGGCGCCGTGTCCAGGCGTCTTTCATTATTGCTTGCCTGCGCCTGTGTGGAGCGCTGGCATAAAAGATATTGACTCCTTGCGCTAACACTGCAGCCCGTGTCATCTCTATTTATCATAATTAACAACCCCGCAGCCCAGAGGAAGCCGAACACAACAACCTCAAGGTCAGAAGTACAGTCCAGAGCAAAGAAAAAACTCTCAAAGCGTTAGAATTAGATTCATCATTTAATTTATTTCCTTTTTTATTCTCAGATAAGGGTTCCCTTATCACTTTCTTTGTTCTCCACACGGAAGAAGATAATCCCAAAATATTTTTTAAGAATGTTTTTGGGGTTTACATTTTCTGCTGATTGACAACTTCACGGCCGAGGTGAAACCTTGGACATCAAAGCTGGACTTCGAAGCATTGCATAAGGCTAAGTTGAAATTTCGGGAGATCATTTTAAAAACTAGGTTGAGGTTCAAAGGTAGATTAGGCACACACAGCCTAAAAACCTTTGCTCCAGTTGTTCTAAATTTAGAGGAGAAATACATAACGCAAAGCACTGAGGCGGAGGGCCGTGTCCGTTCGTGTCCTGACATCAAGACCGGCCTGGGATTTAAGAGAGTGGTTTGATAAAAAAAAAGATTCTGTCATCATTTACTCTCCTTTTTCATTTCCGACCTGTATTACTTTCTTTATACAAACACAAAAGAAGATATTTTGAATAATGTTGATAACCGAACATCAGTGGTACCTTTTCACTTCTGTTGTATGGACATAATTCCAATGCAAGTGAATGGATAGTTGTTTGGTCTGAATAACATACATGAATAAATAGAGTAATCCATTCCAGTTGGAATCCAATCCCTGAAATGAAGAAGAAATCATTTCATGAGTGTAAATTACTGACACAATTTTGTCCCAACTCTCCAAAGGTTAGAAACACATTAGAGAAAAGTTATGTCTGACTAAATGAATATTCAGTCGAGATTTTTAAAACCTCCGTTAAAGACTTGTCTGTATGCTCATCCGCTTGTCTTTTTCAAACCAGCTGTCATGTTTCTAATCTGACTGTGAAATGATTTTACACTACTGTCATGATAAGTCTCCTACTACATTTCTGTATATCTGTAGACAGGCCGGCTCACAGATCTGAGGTCTGTACGCTCTGTTCAAATGCCACACGTGGTTACTCATTCAGCTGCGTCCCACATACGCCTCAAACGTCCTAAGTCTGCGAATGTGCATACGTGCAGTTGCATCACGAGTTTGTCCGCTCACTCTTAGATTCAGAATTCACACACTCATAGACATGAACTTGTATAGCACCCTTGTAAAAAGCGTCGCCTCCTGAGTAAACAAACACACACACACACACACACACACACACACACACATAGAGAGAGAGAGAGAGAGAGAGAGAGAGAGAGAGAGCTCGGATTGTCATTGGGTAAAAAAGCAAGAGGGCCGTCTGTGTAAATAGTTTTGCAGTCATAAACAGGGTCCCTAATGCAAACGTGAGGACAGCAGACAAGTGTTAAAATCTGGCGTGAATTACTCACTCTCTAGTTGTTCTACATCTGCATAAATCTGCAAAGTGAAAGATATTTAGACAAATGTCTGTAAACAAACAGTTCTTGGACCACACTGTCTACCAAACTACAACAATTAGAATGGGCGTCAAAAGCGCCAGAACTTGTTGCTGTTCTACATTCTACAAAATATCTAATTTTGTGTTCAACAGAACAAAAATTATAAAGCAATGTTTTTTACTATGGCAGTCAATAGGGTCCATGAATGGTTTTATGCATGTTTCAAAATATTTTCTTTGTGTTCAGCACAAAGAAATGTTTGCAGATTTGAAACTCAAAGTTGAGTAAATAACTACATTATATTGTTGGGGAAACTATCCCTTTAAACAAGCTAACAAAAAGCGAAAGGGACTAAAAGGCTCTTTTCATAAATATATATTTTTTACCATTTGATTTGTTTTACATCTAATATAGGTTTTAAATGTATAATTAAACTTAATTATGTAGGTATTACATTAAGTTGGTATATAATGTTAGATTAATAGCAGCGTACCCTAATAGAATGGCATGACGTTTTAAATGATTTATAAATAAGTTGCTAATATTATATATATTACAATATACAAAATGTATTATTTATTTTGTTCATTTTTAATGTTCATTAAACCCTTGTAACCCTTGTAATGTTTAAAAAAAGTCTTCCCCCAAATAGGCTTGAATTAAATAGAAGTTTTTTAAATTATGAGAAAAGAGTAAACCACATTTTTGCTGAATGTGTTTTTCCTCTGCTCTTTCAAAGCATTATTATAAAATTATTTTAATGATAATATGTGTTATTATTTATTAAAATTTCTATTTAATTTGTTCATTTCATGTTCAGTTAACTCTTTAAACGTTCATTTGATGCTTGTATTAAATTTTTAATGCATACTTACAAAATCAACTTAGTGGATCTAAACTAAACAAAAAATGATTTTATAATCTAAAAAAAGGCCAGTCTCAGATCTATTTTGTAACTCCGCCCAATTCTTCATTTAACTCCACAGCATCTACCTTTTGCTCTTTAACTGTCCAGGCCAAACTCCTCCCCGTCATCTCAGTTTCCATGGCGTCCATGATCCCAAGCGGCTGGGCGACCAACAACAGCATCCACTCTTAACTGTGGATTTGAGGGGGAGGATCATTTTCTCTCTGAATGACTAAGCCATGTGATCTGAGACGAGATAATCTAACCCGGACCACATGTGAGGATCACTTCCTCACATCGGCCAAACACTCTCAGGTCGGAGACTCCGACCCTAAGGTATACTGACAGGTTGAGCTTCCGAGACTGGACGGGGCTCAGTTTGCATTGGGTACAGCTTCGGTTTTATGGGCTTTGTAATAAGCTGACCTACATATTAAAACGGTTGGTTCCCATTGCATTCCGCCTGCAAAAGCTATCAGCGGGGGTATTCATATAAACCAGATGGATTCACAGCAGGATCTGTGAACCGCTCGAGTCGCTGACTGTTTCTTTGTGGTACCTTTAAGCAATCGTGGTGGCTGCGGGCGTAAAGTGTTTAAGTCGTAAGAACTTATTGTGAGGATACATAAGCTATCCGTTACTGTCATCACGGATAAAGTCACACAGACTTTCTATCTGTTCTTCACCCGAATAAATTTGTTTCAGTTTGGGCGACATGTATTGTTCATGTCGGTTGGGGAAAACTGAAAGCATCGAATAGAGAATGTCATCACTTACTCCACAAACCCGAAGTCAGATTTAATTGATCTGTATTCTCCTTACGCCACTGTATTTTTTCTTGAATTAATGAGGTTTCTTTTATTTTTGACTTTCCCTCATGATGAAAAGTTCTTTAAGAACTTCATACTTCTGAGCGCTCTCTGCTAAAAAATTCTCAAAGGGATGGTTCACCCAAAAAATGAAATCCGTCATGATTTTCTCACCCTTAACTTTTCCTTCTAAAGGATGGGTTTGAATAAATAGCTTCAAAAAAGACGCAAACGCATGCATTGACGTTTCACCCTTCCGACGCCATATGATGGAAGACTGAAATTTGGGCCCTGGTTGACTCAACATTCTGGCACACATCCGTAACTCCTCTGGCCCGTTTGTAAGTTTAATTCATGAATAAATTGTTCTTTCGAGTTTTTTTTTGAGCCAGTTCACAAAACTGAATAATTCATTTACAAATCAAACAGATCCATTCAGCCCACTTACTCAATGAATTTGTTCACAGTGGTTCTGTCACCGGAGAAAATTGACAGTGAATTGCTTTTATTCCAAGCCCTTGCTGTGCATTACACATCACACAGTTTAGCACAATCTGAAGATTAAATCCGTGACGTTTACACAATACATTATCAATTGCTTTTTTTAATTAAACTATATGGCAGATAAGGTGAAATATTGTGTAGTGGTTGCTTAATTCTATTTCATTCTATTGAATATATTTATATTTCATTTTTCAGTTACAGTTTAGCATTATTAAAAATATCTCCTCGTGTTACGTGAAAGGTTAACCCATCCATAAAATGTGATGTGGGTTACAGGCGTGAAGTTCCTTTTTGGCCAACTGGCATGTCTGTTAACTACGGACAGTTGTTTGTTATGTCAGAATGGTTGATTGAGTGCAGATGTGTTATATTAACAATGAACAAGTATTACAACAAGCTTTTGTACTGTAGAAACAAACCTTGATACTTTGAAAAAGCCCAGATGCCTTTTATTTATTTATCGGTCTTACTGATGTGTGTTATACTTCATTTAATGCTTCTGTTTGTCAAACTAGACTATGGCAATTTAATGTCAATTAAATGGGTAGTTTCCCCAAAAGTTTCAATTATGACATCATTTAATCACTCTCATGTAATTTAAAACCTTTTTGAATTCCTTTCTTCTGCAGAATGCAAAAGAAGATATTTTGAAGAATTTTGGTAACCATGGCAGCACCCTTTCACTTCTATTGAATAGACACAAAATGAATCTATGGGTGCTATTGCTGTTCTTTTCCCATAATCTTCAAAATATATTCTTTTGTGTATTGCCAAAGAAAGTCATTTAGGTTTAAAATGAGAAGTGAACTGTTCGTTTTCTTGATTCTTAGTCATTTTTGTCTGTCATTAACTGTTTTAAGGAATACCATATCACGATCATTAAATCCATTAAATTTGACACTGTAGCATGACTATGTAACACAGTTCCACATTGACATTGAAAAATGAGTAATGAAATTATGATTAATAAATAATACATTTTCAAGATAATATTCAACTCAATAAGAAACAAATGTAAGAAATTAGATGTTCACCAATGAATGTTTTACCTCAAATTTTTTTCATATTTGTTGAAAGCCAAAATTTTAATTGAAAATCGATAAGGATTACACTACATTAAATACAGATCAACTTTCACCGTACGATAAATGCAAATATTATTAATGATAAATACAGATATGATAAATAAGATGCTCATAGTATACAAACGTTATACAATCTACTAATATTATTGGACAGTTCAGATGTATAGAATATCTTTCATAATATTCTAGTATGAAACAGGGATCCTTACTGTAATATGGCATTGCCATGTTTTCAAAAGCTTGGAAGTAAAATGATGATATAAACTGTCCGAATCCAGGCAGGACTACTCCGGAATATTGCTCCGGGACTCAGCGTCTCAAGGTCAACATCTCAAGAGTCTCAGAGGAACCTTCAGTAACCCACCTGCCTTTGACAGATAAAACATCCTCAGAGAAAAAGACTGCAGCTGCTTGAAAGACATGTGACATTTGAAAGGATTCTCCCGTTGTTGCTTTATTCTCATTGTAAGTGGACCTGTATGTCACAGAGCAAATAAACCTGAGGAAGAAATGACAAGTACTTTAATTCCAACATGCTGTTCGCCTATAGTGGGACTAGAAACAAGTCATATTCGGAGATGTTTAATGGCTTGAAATACATCTACTGCATATGCTAATGGACTCATAAACTAAAAAAAATCACCATTTACATCACCTGTAAATGTGTTCTTTAGTGTCAGTTATACTAGGTCATTTTTTTCTGACACGCTGGACAAAAGTTTAAAAATTTTTATTATAGTTTGAAGACTTACCACAGGATTTCCACGTTCACAGATAAACTTGGTTTATTGCTTTAGTGTTTGTCTCTTCCAGGAGAGCACCATCTCTCATTACCTCATTTTTCATGTTTGAAATGAAAGGATTTGAGCTGCAAAAACACTTATCCAGATTGGAAAAACGTGCCCATTAAACCAGACGTCACGCTTTGGTATGTCACAAGTTATATACTGTAGAAAATTTTACAAAGCTAGGATGGATGAGGCAGTGATGAGAGGTTAATGAAAGATTGGTTGGAATAATGGAATTTCCGTTTTGAGGAAATATACATTTTTGGATATTTAATTTGGCTGTTTGAAATGAAAAACAAGACAATAAATTGAAAAGCATATTTATATGCATTGCCAAGGTGCTTATAAAAGAGAAAATGTAGCAAAAAATATTCAAAATGTCGATGTTAAAGCTTCAGATTTTGTTTCAAAATTTTTTTATACATGTTTGACAGCACAGTAATGTGTCCTGGGACAAGCGCTGAAAGTAATGTTTTACCACTGTTTTACCCTGCTTGCATACACCAGCTGACACATGTGTTGCCCAAAGCCCAGCTGGCCCAATGTAATATTGATGCCAGACAGCAGACATCCAGTATGAGGGCGGAATGCCTATTTTTATCCTGCCTTCATAAGCATCAATAAATTCTCATTCAGTTTCTAATAAACCAGTCTACAGAGCCTAAAAGTAGAATAACAGCTCTGACGTTTCTTCAAAAATGACTCGAACACTGTTGGGTAGCTTTGGAGAGAGAAGGGAATAGCCTGTGACATCTCATTAAAGTGTTTGATAAGGACATGCTTTATGCTCATGAAAATTTGAACATGGATTTCTAACTTGCACTGGTGTATGTTCTGAATCCAGTTTCTAGAAGGCGATGTCTTTGATCCTTTAATCTGCTTAATGTCTTGTCTGCTGTGATTCCTTATCATTCAGCAATCGTTCATTAAGGCGGATGAGTTTCGGGTGTGATGACGCAGGGCTGGAGAGATCAAGCTTTACGTCCTCCAGAAACACAATTTGCAGTTTTTATGTGGATGGCTTCACAAAATGTTTTCCGTAAAGCAGTGATGGAGAATGTTATGCAAGATTGTGAAAGCATTTCAGTAATTATTGTATGCCCTTGTACATTATGTATTTTTAAATGATAATTTGGGAGAACATTTAACTGGTGAAACATTTGTACAATGGTGCATTGCAAGTAATATCTATCAAACTGCAGTTGAAGTAGTAATAACTTAAAAAGTACAGCTTACTAACACTATAAAACACAATGCAAACATCATTAAACAATAGAATGTTCTTTTTAATCACAATATCTGTTTATGCAGATAAACATTTCATTTAAAATATCCATATTGCAATTTTTAGGTTTAGGGTATCTTCAGAGGAATATATAATATAACTTTAATTATTTAGATATGAATATATACAAATACATCAATACATCATTTAATATATAAATATATTCATTTATTTCCTTGCAAATATACTGTATTAATTATTTTTTGGTTCAAATATTTATAAAAAGGATTTTTTGGTTTTCAATACAGAAATATTGTATTTATTGTTATTTAATTAAAACGTTTTTTATAAATGTACATTTACAAAAGGAATCCAATAATTGACCATTTCATGGTATTTTATGTTTGTATTTTAAGATTTTTTCCTACTACCTGGGTTCAACACATCTCTCTTTACAATACGCGATTCTAAATTTGCAGCGCATCTGTTTCTTTTTGCCAGTAGGTTGTGAGATTGTTTATTATATTCGATAAGAGAGAACGATTGTGTGCTACAAAATAATATACAGACAATAGACAACACAACGTTCTAAGGAGTCATTTGTTGGTGTAGCCTTATATAAAGTCCGACTATCATGTTTAATAATGCATTATAATTAATAGTGCAATATGGCTCGAGTAGGAGTGTGACGGTACTCTATATCAGCACGGCTGTGATAAGGGCCACCACACGAATACAGGTGCCATATTTCATTTATATCACAATTTGATGGCACAGTTTGTAGATAATTCACGGACAACATCAAAGTGTCTTAAAAACTGCTGATATTTCAAAGAACTTGGGGATAACTTTCTTCTGCACTGCTAAAAATCCTTAGTTACTTATTCTACAACGTCACTTAATTCAGATAAATACAGTAAAGTCAAAGAGACAAAATGGTGTAAATGTGCGCGTGTTGTGCAATGCTCACGTCTGTTGTGTATCTGTGTTTAAGTGTTAAGTGGCAGAGTGGCAGAGTAATCTGAACAGTAAAGCGGTACCATTGGTGTCTCTGGTCGAATGTCGTATGCCAATCAGATTCAACTGCCAGAAAGAGCTGTTCTTTAATTAATAAAATCTGATTATCAAATATAAAAATGATCATTAGTTATTGTCACACATATACAGTGTGTAAATCCTCTAAACTGTGTTTTGATTACTGCTGTATTATTCTATAGTTATTGTATAGTGGTGGACACAGAGTTTTTGTGAGGTTAGCCAGGCCTATCATTTTAATCCCATAACAATAGCCCTGATGCCCGATTCATTACTCACTGTATCCATTACCAGTCTGGCCTGAATTAGCTGTGAATTTTTTTGGCAAGCTTAGCTTCAAGTGTTCATTCACAAAATCCAAACAACTCTTTGATGCAATTTTAGATGATTAATACACAACAGTTAGTGATAGGGATATTGTACTTCAAAATGAAGGATGAATGATGAAATCAATTTTGTATACTGGTAGTCAAGTGCATAAGTGCTAACCAGAGCAGACATCGATGGAAATAAACAAACAGGGTTGTTCTCTTTGTGAACATGCATCATCATCCTTCTTTAAAATTTATATTTATTTTCTGGGGTTCTTAAGCCAACCAAAGAAAGATCATGAGAGTTTGCCCCCCCTTTAAAACGAGCACCAGACACCAGTTCAAGAGAAAGTTGTGACGTGTGTCATGTGTTTTTTTTAATTTAATGTAAGGTATTTTACATTTTATTTTGTGTTCTGCAGAACAAAGTAAGTCATGCAGGTTTGGAAAGGCGAGTAAATCATAAATTGTCATTATAATATTCTCCAAAAATGAACATTTTGTCAGTCATTTTAGTACACCACTGACTTCCATTGTAGTCAGTAATATTTTATTTTGTGTACTGCACAGCAAATAGATATATGAAGAGCTGTTTTCCAAAACCTTATAAAAACCACAAAAAATTTTTTTAATCCTAAATATATCCAAAATGTATGGTGTCTTGGTAAAAAAAAAATGATAAATATTAAAATGAATGTATAGCCCTTTAACAATTTCTGAATGATTTGTGTAGCCCTCAATATATGATTTAGGCATGAATATTGAGCAGCTTACTAAATTGAAATGAAAATGTTATTAAAAAACTTTTATTAACATGTCAAGAGCACACTTGATTTGATTTTCTGTTATTGTGATTGACAGGTGTTATTGTAGTACATGTTAAACAACATCATGAATAGTTTGTGTACTGGAACAGGTTCCCAGTTCCCAGCTCTATTTGTCTCTCTCATTCGCACTCCTCTGCGTTGGCATCACATATAGGCCATATGGTTGTGGTGTGGTCTGTGGCTTGGCATGAAGAGAGTTACTTTAGAAGCTTGCTCTTTCATTCTGTAAAACACTTTCATTTAAACGAAGCTGAATAAGAGTTGAATACATCAGCAAATTTATTCCATTAAAACACTTTTTAATAAAATCATGCAGGTCAGTTTGAGCCTCTCTTTGTATTTTTTTGCTCAATAATCTGAATTTGTGAGTACTAGCTGCATTTCAAAGACATTTGATGCACAATATATGAAATAAAATGTTGTTTAATGCATCTGCTCAATAAATGAAGGTTTAAGAGCATTAATAAATCTAAGTCTGTGTATCTGTAAACCATTGCAGAGTGACAACATCATTAATCCAAATATACTGCATTTGAAATAAGGTGATTTGTCTCAGGCTTTATTCATATGGCAGCTCCTTTATTTTGTTTTCTTTGTGTCATTTTATATGTCTTCAGATTACTGGAGTTGTTGAATTACTTTTCACTTATGAAGAATGTTCTTTTTTTTTACTTTTTTTTACTTTTTTATTTGCAAAAATGATTTTAAGACAGGTAGAGACTTTTTCAAAGAAACAACATAAACAAAAGTTAACTCTAGCATGTTAAAAGTATGTGTGGTGGTGTTATGAGAAGTTTTTTTCTTATTATTAAGTTACAAGACCCATTTAACAAATTTAACAAAAAAAATTACTATACAATAAAATTCAACACATGGGTTATTATATACAATAACAAACAATCTGCCTGTAAATACAAATATTTATAATTTGTTGAAATCATTTATTAAATAAAAATGTATTTATTGAATAAATTATACTATAGATATAACATAAATTGAATACAGTATCAGTAGTTATATTATAAGCCACAATCTAGAGCGATCTGGACATCATTGCAGGCACACAATTAAAAAAAATAAATACGTAAAATTATTATTTATTTAAATCAGCTTATGCCTATATTTTCCATTTTGCATTGTATTCAATCACATTAAGCATTTATAGAAATGCTTACCTATGTTGACCTTAAAACAAATGTTCTTTTCAGAAAAGAAGAAAGCTTAAGATCACAAGTGATATCAGAAAGCATTAGTGACCTTAGCCAAGTCCAGTTCTATTATCCAACAGAACATTCAATAAACCCACTTTGTGGTACCTCTGGCTCTCGCCCTTAAATCCCCAAAGACGAAATTGTCAGATGGAGCTGTGGGATCATAATAGCTTTACGCTTTCGATAGGCAGTCAGGCATCAATCCCTGGGATTTCTAGCCTTTGTATCCCAAGATCATCCTTCCTTTGCTGGCCGGCGATCTACAGCGCCTTTGGCTCAGCCTATCGCCATTGTGTCTTTACTGGAAGGGTTGAGGCTTTCGCTAACACAGTACTCTGATTCAGACTTCACGGCCTCTGGCTCCAGCCATTTGTCTCTGCTGGTTTCCAGAAGCGGGCTAAGCCAGAGGAGAAGCGTGTGGAACACACCGTTACGTGTCCATGCGGTGTTCCTGTTTCGAGGGCTATTGTTAGAGCAGGATTACACATTACCAACAACGCTGCCAGGGAACAGCCGTCTCCTCGATTGACCTCATAGAACCAACGGCAAAATATAATATCTCCTTTCAAACAACAGACTGCTGTGTGTTATTATCATTGTTATTAGAACTGGGTCTGCTAAGGGACATGTTAATACCGCTCTTTAATACATTTTTTAGAAATAACAATATAGTAGGAATGAAATCGGAGATCTTGTTTAGTTTATGTAGCTATGTCCACTTTGGAGGTTTGACACTCATTTCAAAAAGAAGAGTTGAACTTCAAGACTCATACTTTAAAGATCATAAAATTCGAAATGAAATTAGATTTATTTTACTTTAGAGAATATCACATATAGTTGTCGATTAATCTAACTTTGATGTTAAGATTACTATTTATGTAAAATATTTTATGTTATAGTAAAATACGGACATTTCTTTAACTTAACTAATGATTTTGTAGTTTGGTTTATTTTGGGATTTCAAAATAGTTGTTGTCAGGCGCACACGGATCTTAATTGCAGCTACATTTAATGTCCATGGGATTTATTTTAATACAAATAATTGAAATCTTCAGCCCTTTTTTTTAAGTGATTATCAAACATTTTTACGCAAACTTACTTTTAAATGGTGAAAAAGTCAACAAAACTGTTCATAAAAGTAAAAATATGACGTATCTCTTTTCCCTAAATATTGTAAAGATTGACAATATTACCTGTATATTATATAAATCTTAGTCGGACTTAGCCAGATCTTGGTCTATGTTGAGTATAGGCCCGAGATTTAAAAATAAAGTCCACTATGTTATGTCCATTCTGTAAATCAGAAGGTAAAGTATAAATATAGAAAATAACAATCCAATACCACAAAATAAGAAAATATAACAGAGTGAGTATTTAGGTATAAGAGGTTTGGCTTTTTTTTATATTTTCACATATTTCCAATATGAACCCACAATTATAGAATGACCCTTAAGTATTTCCAGTTATGTTTGAGTCGTTAAACATTGGAAATTAAGAAGCGAATAAACCTCCTGGCTTTCAGTCTAATAACTTCCAACATCTTAAACTCCAATGGCAGCGATAAGAGGCTTGTGACCAAGCCTGGTTATCATTTCCCAGAAAACCTCAGTTGTAATACACTCAAAAGCACAACTGAACCTCTCTTCTCCAAGTGCCCAGTCTGCTGAATTTACTTGGAAATGAGAGGGAAGCGAAGGGTGAAAGTAAAAAATAGTGGAGAACAAAAACACTCGTGAAGGAAAGAGATGGATGTTGTTCAGCGTAGATTGGCTGTTTTATCCTTTCGGCCTATAGGCGGGATTAGATGTTTGATTCTATGCTTGAAATAGACATGCCTCTGAGAAACATACTTGCTTTAAAGCAATGCTGGATGGAATTGGATCTGTTCTAAGCTTCTCAACGATTGTGTCTAAAGAGCCAATGGTACCGTGACAGAAAGAGTTGAAACTGGATTTCCTTTATATTTGATTTACAAGTTACAATGGGTGAAAAAATTCACCTGTAGGTGGATTTATTAGAATGCAATATTTTATTTACTGTATCAATGCGTTTAAGAGCCGATTCATTGTGTGTCACTTTTATAGTGAGCCCATCCAAAGTAATTTTTTGGAATTAATTTTTTTATACATAAAAGTATTCTACACAATGCACATAACATTCTGTGAGAATATAACATTGATATATCTAATATTGACTGAGTAGGACCATGTCAAAGAATGAAATCATAGTAAACTCGATATGGGAAATCAAACTTTAATGCTCTTTTCCTCAGAATTTGATTTCCAACTTATTCTGGTATTCACAGGTCACCTGACACATCGTTTGTAATGTATGAACAGTAACCCTTGTGACTCTTTATGCATAATAGAAAAAACCCATATGGTTAGAGAAAAGGTTTTGTGCTTCCCCAAGTAATAACTATCGAATACCATAAATCTGATTCTAGTTTCTCCAACAAATCTTCCCTCGGGTAACTGCTTATTCCAGAATGTTCTTGCGTTTTTCCCCAACAGGGTCATTTTTCCTTTGTGGCCTATTGGATTCATCATACCTGTTATAAGAGCTGGATGCGTTCAGCTTAAGCTCAAATGATAGAAGGGATTGAGTTCACACTCTGAAAGTAACGTCAATGGTTTACTTCTTGGTCGGATGTCTTTTCATTAGTCTTGACAGAAGCATGGGAGGCTCTTAATAGCTTCCCTGTGAAGTCTGTTGTGTTTTGATAAAGGAGAAAATTGAACAGTAATGTGTGTTATGTATTGTTCTCACTTTTGAGGGAGATCAAAGATGTGTGAAGTCCTCTGGAGGTTTCAGAGATACTTCTGGAGATGCACAGGGGGGAAAGACCAATGGAGTCCCATGCTGGTGTTTTCTCTCATCTTTTTTTTCTTGGTGTAGTTCATAAATAGATTTCTATTACCGTTGAGCTAGATGATGTCACTTCTGCCTTCTGATATCATTTTAACGGTACATTATTTATAAATGTAAAACGTAAGTTTGACAGTGTTTTTTTATATATAAATACATATTTTATGTAAAAAGGGACACATATAATCTTATAAAAATGGCAAATTTATTTGTGGATATTAAAGATGCAAAATGCAAATGTGATTTTTGTTATCACAGACATGTGGGATTGGCTATTTACCATTTAAAAATATTTGGTAAAGAATATTATTTCATCATATGACTTATTAACAGGACACTTGAATTAACAATTTCAAGCTTTGGAAACACCCTTCAGGACAAATGTGCCACATGCATCTTAAAAGACTCCAAAAGCACCCGTTTGGTAGAATCATTTATAAGAATGTATTTATAATGCAATAGTCTTCAACTACAGCATTTCTGCAAATCCAACCCAAGCCACATTTTCACAATGATAGAACGGTTCATGTACAAACGATTTTAGGATTCAAATAAAAGCGCTATATTATGCATGCCAGGCCAGTGATTGGTGATGTCACTTTGGATAGAAACACAACGTGTCTGCGCACATACACAAAAAAATTGGTTTAAGTACCCCAAAACACTCTTGATCTCACAGGATTTCATATTCATATGTATATTAAAATCATATTTAACCGGTTAAAAATATTATTCCTTAGAAATACACTTTAACTATCAAAATGACATATTTAGACGGTTCCAGACGCTGCTTAAACTGAAAGTAAAGCTAAGGCTACATCCACACAAAGCTTATCCAATCTTTGTTTCTTGTTCTCCGTAAACACGGCTTTGTCTCAGGAAATATTTGTCTACACACAAAACAATGTAGTATACGTGCCACTGTGATATGCTTAAACGGATAAGAAGAATTGGGCCTTTGAATCTATATGGACATTATGCCTATACGACACTATTTTTTACATATTTAGCTAAACGTGTCACCGTGTGGACGGACATAACTGGGCAGCGATTGTTTTATCCCAAAAACATGCGCCATTCTTGCATATCTATGGATGGAACTGCAAATCCATGGGATCAAATTAATTGATGTCATTTGCTACAGGTTTATGATGTCATTAATAGGGGGGTTGTTTTTAAACACATTAGAAACATATTATGACTCCAGCAATGACAAACCTGCTAAATCGTCTCTAAGTCTTGTTGAAAATGTGCAGAATCTTCAAAATTTTGGGGGGGTTTTCTTGTATAAGAGTGCACTAGCATCCTTTATAGAAACATGCCAGCTCTGTGTCTGGTATATGTGTGTCTCCTGGTCTTAAACCCCTCATGGGTAATGCTGTCAAGCAGATTCCGAATAAAGCTGATGTTTGAACGGCTGAGGGCTTTGAAGGGAATCTGTTCCTTGTGACAGGAACGTCTGCAGGCACAACCGCCCATGGACACCGAACCGGCCTTCGGTCTCCTGCTGGAACACAAGAGTCAGGATGAGGTTTGTAAAGTGGACAGCGTAGGGACTGAGAGAGAGGAAAAACACAACAAGTGTGAAATATAACTGGAAAAACTTTAAGGAAAGGCCGTTTAGGGCTCATGAAGATGACTGTGGAGGGAGCCAGAAGCAGAAGCAGTGAGATGGGGTTTAGTCTGCCAACTTATAAAAACTCACCATGGGCTTTTTTCCTCACACCCTATTCTGTTTTTCACTGCTAGTGACGTCTTTAAAGCTGTCAGCACACAACTCTGTAAACCTCTCCTCATTTGACAGAGGTCAGAGACCATCAGACAGCCAAAGGCAGACTGCCGACGACTGTTCACCCCTCGCTTCAGGAAATGTCCTGTCTTTTTTTGTACCGCTAGCATTTTTGGCATATAAATACAAGTCCTTACTCTGCGTGACATTCCTGCTTTCTGTTGACATGACGCGTCTTTGTGGATAGTGTAAATTTTTGCAAAAAGTTTTGGTGGACAGTGCTTTTGACGTTTTCGTCCAAATTCTTATATAGAGTATATGATAAATAGAAATAAGGAAACACCGATATTGATGTCCAACTCTGGACACTTAGTGTCCTGGATATTTGTGCAAAATTATATAAAATATATTTAGTGCTTAAACATATTTGTATAAGTTGCATTAAAGGGATAATTCAACCCAAAATGAAAATTCAAGATGTACAAGAAGTCAATGGGGACCAACGCTTTCCTTTCACCAGCATCTTTAAAATATCATCTTTTGGGTTTTGCTCCGGACAGAAACCCACAGGGGTTTGAAATTTTAGATGGGTGAGTAAATTACCTTCATAGTATACTGAAGGTCAAATGATTTATTAGAATTAAGGGGAGATGAAAATAACCCACAACACATGGGCACAGTCCAGAAGAATGACTTTTTGCTAAATACTTTTGTCCAGAAAATACTACAGAAGTGTAGGAGTTTGACATTTTTGTGGCAAATTGTAGACCTCCATCTCATATTTTGGTTATTGGTTATTAAAAGCACATTGTTTAAGAAAACCTGTTTCACTTTTCACAATTGTATAAATAGAACTTATATCTAAGTTCTTATTTTAATCACAGTATAAAAATAATTCATTCTCATTATTTAGAATAATTTAGGATCAAGTGCTGTAAGATTCCCATTCTCCACTATTCCTCACTTTCATTTGTGGTTCTGTTTTTCAGATGTACTTTATTCATTTATTTTCTTTTATTATTTTTCATGTCTTTTTGTTCTGTGAGGCATTTCTCTCCCACGGCACTGTATCCATCACAATCTCATGCCTCAACACAACAGCAAACTCTTCGTCTCTCTCTCTCTCTCTCTCTCTCTCTCTCTCTCTCTCTCTCTCTCTCTCTCTCTCTCAATCTCTCTCTCTCTCTCTCTCTCAATCTCTCTCTTAATAGAGCCATTAGTCTTAAAGCTGTTGTTAAATAAAACATCTCTAATGGATTCTGTTTGAAAAATATAAATTGCATTTAGTTCAGTTGGAGTGAATCATTTAGCGACTGAACATGTCGGGGCAAAAGGCTCCAGTGATATTCCCTTTGGCCTCCTGAATGTGATTTTAATGGATTGGGTTGTTATACCTTCTTCTCTGGAATGTCTCATGCTTGGAGGTCCCGTGTGTTTTGGATATATAATATATACGTATATAGTCTCATAGTTTTAGTCTAATGTATAACGTCTAGGTTACTATTGTAACCCCGGTTCCCTGATGGAGGGAACGAGACGTTGTGTCGAAGAACGACAGTATGGGGTTCGCTCTTGAGAACCAATCGACTCTGACTTTGTTTAAAAGGCCAATGAAATTTGGCGAATGAAATTTGCATGCCATGCCCCGCCCCGGACATCCGGGTATAAAAGGGGAGACGGCGTGCTCATTCATTACCTTTTGTGCTGAGGAACGTAAGGATGACTCACGATCGCTGCAGCGAGCAGCACAGCGACGTGGCACGAAAGGACACAACGTCTCGTTCCCTCCATCAGGGAACCGGGGTTACAATAGTAACCTAGACGTTCCCTTTCTGTCGGTCTCTCGACGTTGTGTCGAAGAACGACAGTATGGGGTTCCTATGTAACACGCCACGTCGCTGTGCTGCGTCACGATCTCTAGCGGAGCGACCCTGACAGGCTCGAGCGGGTCCAACGGTCTGTGCTTCTACGCGAGAGCGTAACCTTCCAGTGGGGAAATGGTAACACGTCCCAGAGCTTTTTGACAAAAAGGTGAGAGGTAACTTACCACCGGTCTCCACGGGCGACGGCCTTCCTATCTCTACAGCGAGATAGCCGCCCGACCGTGAACTGCACTGGGAAACGCGGCCCCTTCAAGGAGGGAGTGCGTTACGGAGGCCACATCCTACCGTAGGGAGGTTAACATGTGGAGATGTACCAATGGTCTCACCTGATAAGGGCAGAACTCATGGAAAAATTAGTGTGCATTGCTACCTGTATTTTGGGAGCACCACGTGAGGGAGATCACACATTCACCTAATGGGGAATTCTGGTGAAGGAATTACATCGTACGGGGCCACCCCTGAAGGGGGGAGCCACTACGTACGGAGCACTGGCTGAAGAAAGGGGCTCACCTGAAAAGGGGCAGCTCACTCCGATGTTCAGCCTGGTTACAAGGTCCGCTCCGCCCGGCCTGTTACCATGGAGGTGCTGAGTGATGGAATTAGGTTACCTATACTCGCCTGTAGGGGAAGTAGAGAGGTAGATTAGAGCACTGAACTCACCTGAAAAGGGAAGAAGGCTCTTTCGCAGGCGTACGCCCGGCCAGTGGCTAGTTCTACCTGCGTAAAACCCGAGCTGATACTGGTTCCACCCTGAGGTTATAAAACCTTGCAAAGGTGTTGGACGTAGCCCAACCCGCAGCTGTGCAGATGTCTGCCAGAGAGGCGCCCTGAGCCAAAGCCCACGAGGAGGCTACACCCCTAGTAGAGTGAGCCCTCACTGCGAGCGGGCAAGGCAGGTTCTGGCATCGGTAAGCCATGGAATGGCATCCATGATCCAGTGCCAATCTCTGTTTGGAGACAGCTCTCCCTCTTTGCTGACCTCCATAACAGACAAAAAGCTGCTCAGAGCTCCTGAAGCTCTGCGTGCGTTCCAGGTAGAAGCGTAACGCTCGTACCGGACACAGCACTGAAGGAGTTGGGTCTTCCTCCCCTGTGGGGAGCGCCTGCAGGTTCACTACCTGATCCCGAAGGGGGGTGGTAGGAACTTTGGGCACGTAGCCGGGTCGGGGTCTCAGGATAACGTGAGAGTTATTCGGCCCGAACTGTAGGCACTCGTTGGACGTGGAGAATGCTTGTAGGTCCCCTACCCTCTTGATAGAAGCGAGCGCTACTAGGAGTGCTGTCTTCCTCGTGAGACGAGGAAGGTCAGACTCTACTAGGGGCTCGACAGGGGTCTCGGAAAGGCCCGTTAGGACCACGTCGAGATCCCAAGAGGGTATAGGGCGTGGATGCGGGGGATTAACCCGCCTCGTGCCCCTGAGGAACTTGGTGACCAGGCTATGCTGTCCGAGATACTTACCTTCCACCAGCTCATGGTGTGCGGCAGCACTGCACTGATCACACATACTCCGGGCTCTTCACTGTGTGAGGAGCACCAGGACGAGAAGATGCGCCACTTTGCAGCGTATAAACGCCTCGTGGTTGGTGCCCTCGCCTGAACAATTGTGTCCGCCACCGCCGGAGGTAATTCGTTCAGGATCTCCTCGTCCCGTCCAGGGACCAGACATGGAGGTTCCAGAGGTCTGGTCGTGGGTGCCATACCGTACCCTTCCCCTGGGACAGAAGGTCCTTCCGCAGGGGAATGGGCCAGGGGGGAGCTATCGCTAGAGGTATTAGCTCTGCGAACCAAGCCTGGTTGGGCCAGTATGGCGCAATTAACAGGACCTGGTGTTCCTCGACCCTGACCTTGCACAGGACCTGTGCAAGAAGGCTCACTGGGGGGAAGGCGTACTTCCACTTGTCCCGGGGCCAGCTGTGCGCTAGGGCATCCGTGCCGAGGGAACCCTCGGTCAAGGAGTACCACAGGGGGCAATGGGTGTTGTCTGGCGAGGCAAACAGGTCCACCTGTGCCTGACCAAACATTTCCCATATCAGCCGGATCGTCCCAGGATGGAGTCGCCATTCTCCTCGAGGCGGCGTCTGACGAGAGAGCGCGTCGGCTGTCTGATTCAGGTAGCCTGGGAGAAATACGGCTCGCAGAGATCTTATTTTCTGCTGACTCCAGAGGAGGAGGCGTCGGGCAAGTTGTGACAAGCGGCGCGAGCGCATCCCGCCTTGGCGGTTGATGTACGCTATCGCGGCCCTGCTGTCGGAGCGGATCAGCACATGCTTGCCTCTCACTAGAGGTAGAAACCTCCTGAGGGCGAGCATGACCGCTAACAACTCCAGGCAGTTGATATGCCAGTACAGTCGGGGACCCGTCCATCGACCCGAAGCTGTATGCCCGTTGCACACTGCTCCCCAGCCCAACAGGGAGGCGTCCGTTGTCACCACAACGCGCCTCGAAACCTGTCCGAGGGGTACTCCCGCTCGTAAAAAGGTCCCGGAGGACCATGGGGCCAGGGTGCTCCGACACTGAGGCGTGATGGCAATCCGCCTGGTGCCTGTGCGCCACGCGCTCCTCGGAACCCGACTCTGAAGCCAATGCTGAAGTGGTCGCATGTGCATCAACCCGAGTGAGATAACCCCAGTCGTGGATGCCATATGCCCCAGGAGCCTCTGAAAATATTTCAGGGAGACCACTGGACGCCTGAGCTTGCTCAGGCTTCGCAGCAAGGCTTGGGCACGCTCTTCCGTGAGTCGTGCCAACATGGTGACAGAGTCTAGTTCCATACCGAGATAAGAGATGCTCTGCACTGGGGCGAGCTTGCTCTTCTCCCGGTTGACCTGTAAACCCAATCGGTTTAGGTGCTGAAGCACCATGTCCCTGTGTGTACATACCAGATCTCGCGAGTGAGCCAAGATAAGTCAGTCGTCGAGATAGTTTAGTACACGCACGCCCTGCTCTCTGAGGGGGGATAGTGCGGCTTCCGCGACTTTCGTGAAGACGCGGGGAGATAGGGACAGCCCGAAGGGCAGGACTTTGTACTGGTACGCCCGACCTTCGAAGGCGAACCGTAGGAACGGTCTGTGCCGAGGAAGTATCGAGACGTGAAAGTACGCGTCCTTCAGGTCGATCGCCACGAACCAATCCTCGTGTCTGACAGACTCGAGGATGCGCTTCTGTGTTAGCATTCTGAACGGAAGTCTGTATAGACACCTGTTCAGTGAACGCAGGTCCAGAATTGGGCGCAGCCCTCCACCTCTCTTGGGAACAATGAAGTACGGGCTGTAGAAGCCCGATAACATCTCGGCCATGGGAACGGGTTCGATCGCTTCTTTTGCCAAAAGAGTCGCCACCTCTGCCCGAAGAACGGCGGAATCCTTCCCTCGTACCGAGGTCTGAAGGATTCCCCGAAATTTGGGAGGGTGTCTGGCGAACTGGATCGCATAGCCGAGACGGATCGTTCGGTCTAGCCACCGCCCCGGTCTGCCTAGCGTGGACCATGCGTGCAGTCGTTGGGCCAGCGGGACCAGAGGAACGATCTCCTTCACCATCTCCATGGAGGGGGGTTCTGTGGCTCTCAGGACAGCCGCTCTGCCTGGGGACGGATCCCCTAGGGGCTTGCTGTCCCGAGTACTTACCTGCCTGTGGGATTCGCAGTGTAGCACACCGTCTATTTGAGAGAGTGTCTGACTGCAATTCCGCCGATGTGACGCAACGTCTAGTCGTGACGCACTGTTGGGTCGGGTTGACGCAACGTCGGGTCGGATTAACGAAACGTCTTGCAACCGTACACCGTCGCTCGGAGAGTGATAATGGTTGAGTTTTAAGACCAGAGGAGGAAACAGCCATTTTTGAGAGGAAGTGGGCGCCAGGCCCTGAAACGGGCCCGGCACGAGTTGGGACGTGGCAGGACCGTCCCGCACCGGCCACTTTGGAGATCGAATGTCCTGGGCCGGGCATGGTGGTGTCTCCTCCGCTGGTTGCCTCCCGTCAGGTCCGCTTCCCGCGCTTCCTGCGGGGTGGTTGCTGACTGGGAGGAGTCGCTCTCCTCCGGGTCGCCGATCTCCGGGTCGCCGCCTCAGGGGGAGATACAACCGGAGTGGTCGGTTGGGAGGGGCGAGGCCGTTTGGGAGCAGACAATGCACGGAGCCTAGACGGCACGGGGGCGGCCTGGCTGCGGCGAGGGAGGATATGCTTGATAGCCTCCGTCTGCTTCTGCACGGCGAAAAACTGCTGAGAGAAGCTCTCCACCGTGTCTCCAAACAACCCACCCTGCGCAATGGGGGCATCGAGAAAGCGGGCTTTCTCGGCCTCACGCATTTGCGCAAGGTTCAGCCAGAGATGTCTCTCTTGGACCACCAAAGTGGACATCGTCTGACCCAGGGCACGCGCCGTAACCTTAGTGGCCCGAAGGGCCAGGTCAGTCGCAGTGCGCAGCTCCTGCAGAACTGCGGGGTCAGAACTTCCCTCGTCTAGCTCCTTAAGAGCCCTGGCCTGGTGGACCTGCAGGATGGCCATGGCATGGAGCGAGGAAGCAGCCTGTCCAGTGGCCGCGTAAGCTCTCGACCCGAGGGTCGAAGAGATCTTACACGCCTTGGATGGAGTTTCGGCTGACCCCTCCAGGTAGAAGCAGTCTGAGGGCACAAGTGCACCGCAACAACCCGCTCCACCTGGGGTATGTCAACGCAACCCCTTGCTGCCCCCCCATCGAGGGAAGTGAGGGTGGAAGAGCCCGTCTGCCGTGTACGCGTCGAGAACCGCGCATTCCACGACTTCGTGATCTCTTCGTGCACTTCCGGCAAGAATGGCACCGGGATCGGGCGTGGCTTTGAACCCCGCTCGGATCCCAGGTACCATGCGTCCAGCCGTGAACGTTGGGGTGACGGCGGGGCCGTACACTGAAGCCCAATGCCCGCGGCGGCCCGGGAAAGCATGGCCGCTATCTCAGGATCCGGATCATCTCGGGACTTACCTGCCAGAGGCGGAAGCTCCAGGATGTCCTCCGAATCCGAGGCTAGCAGGTCACCCTCCGATGCTGCGACAGACAGCTCGTCCTCATCCTGGGAGGAAGCGAGAGACAGCGTACCGTCTCTCGCTGATGGGGTAGACGAGCGTGCCGAGGTATGGATGCTCCGCGAGCCACAGGCTGACGGGGTGACATCCATAGAGCCCTCGTAATCACGGACGCCGCTCCTCGAGACCGCCGACCGTGCCGTAGCCGCAGCCAACGATCCGCAAGGAGCTGACGAAATGGTGGCTCGCTCTCCAAGGAAAGAAGCCACCCGTAACCGCAACGTCTTGATCGACATCTGCTCGCAATGCGGGCAGGTCGGTCCCATAAATGCCGCCTCAGCGTGCTGGAGACCCAAACACACGAGGCAGGCATCATGGGTGTCCCCATCTAGGACAAGCTTGCCGCAACCAAGGGAACAGCTATGCGCCATGAGGCAACATGCTGTTAGAATTTGCTCTTTTAAGAAAGAGAAGACACTCTCTGTCTTCTGCTGGACGCTCAGGGGAGTCGAAGATGGACAGTCCGCTGCAAACCGCGTCGTGACACCAGCAGGAAGATGATCGCCAGAAGTCGATTCTTGCTTCAGACTCGAAGTCATCCGCCAGGTTCCGAAGAACAAAAGGTAATGAATGAGCACGCCGTCTCCCCTTTTATACCCGGATGTCCGGGGCGGGGCATGGCATGCAAATTTCATTCGCCAAATTTCATTGGCCTTTTAAACAAAGTCAGAGTCGATTGGTTCTCAAGAGCGAACCCCATACTGTCGTTCTTCGACACAACGTCGAGAGACCGACAGAAAGGGAACTGTATATTAGATTGAATAAAACTAAAGTTCAACAAGGAGCTTTTCTGTTTTCAAGAGATCTGTTTTGAATAACTATAAAAATGTTAGTCTTTATATGAAATATCGCCATATAGAATATATTATTATTTATATTATTATATTATTAAAATATTCTTTAGAGATCAGCTTGATATAATATGACCAGGTTCCGACTGATCCCCAGGATAAAAGTTTGTATAGTGTCTCATCCAGTAAGCACAACTGTGTGCCTGACATTACTCAGATTTAAGAAGGCTTGTGACAGATGTTGACCTCCTTTTCTTTTCCATCACATGCTGTCTCACACTGTATGACCAGATGGATGTTAGCACAAGCTTTTGTTTTTTTCAAGATTCCCTTCACAAATGTCGTCTCTTTGAAACTCTGTTGCAGGTGTTAACCATCTGGATTACGCTCATCTCCAGAGCGACGGCTGACCTGACCTGTGATGCTCTGCTCCTCCTCTCCACAAATCTCACAGGTAAGGCATCGTAACTGATCTGAACCCTCTGGTGCTCTGTAGTTAAGGTTCAACGCTAAGAGAAGTGTGGTCATACATCAGATCCGCAAGTTAATGACCTCTGGTGTTAATGGCCTTTGGTTTGAAGTAATGAACAAATGTCATGACCGGCGACGGGATTTGTAGTTGAGCTGCATATCTTCCCTGCATCTGAGAGCAGACATCTGTTAACTTTAATGAAACCCATAGGGTGTCCAGAGGTACACATTACATAAGAGGGTATCTGCATTGCATCCTTCAGTACTTTTAAGACAACAAATTTTATATGGACAACATGAGATCACAAATATTTAAAGTATGATCACTTATGTTCAGCATTCTTGTTATTGCTCAATGAGGCGATGAAGTAAGGAGATGAGAAATTTGGTTTTAGTTTGTTGTTGCTTTGAAAGCCTCAAGACATCGCTGGGGTTTGGAAACGAAGCGGGATGCAGGAATGTTGAAATACACACAACTCCTCTGTTTATGTTCACAGCTTTGTAGGAACTTAGTAAGTGTGAAGGGGTCTGACGGGATGAAACAATTTAACATGTTTGGGAATATATAGTTCATTTTCAGAAACAAACCACTTGGGTATTACTAATGACATCAATAAAGCTGCAGTTGTGATTTAGTGATAATAACAAAAAAGTATTCTAAGAACGTTTTCCCACAAATGTCATGAATATTGTTTGAATGTGCATTTATTTTCAGAAAATGAGAATAGAGGAAACAGGTCAAAATAAAATCAAACATTTTTCAGAACCCAAATTCTTGAAAGATTACTAGTTCATGTTTACTTTTTGGCAACACAACAGGAAGATTTGTACATGGGTCAGAGAGGAAAAAAAGTTCTAAGCATTAGACTAATTTGATATAGATTTAAATTTATTACAAAATATTGTATATTCACAAAAAAAAATATTTATGACAATGGCAAATGCTAATTGTTTTGCCAACTTTTCATTAAGATAGTTATTTTAGTTATTTAAAGAACAACACAATCATCATGTACTACCTTATTCTTATATATTGTCAAGTGAGTATAAGCATATTGTTTGAATTTGTACCACAAAGTTGTGTAATATTTTAAATGATTTCATTATTTCAGTATTATTTTAATATTGTCATTTTATTGTCTAAGACTTTGAACCATAGACATACTTTTGTAAAGACGCTGACATCTTAACATCTTTGACCCATGCATTTAGGACAATTAGAATATTTATATTTTATATTTTTATATGTCTTGTCATGTTCACAGTCTGCATTGCGATTGGCTTACTTAAGCTGGGCGCTCAATGCAAGATTCTCGCCAATATTTCCCTGTCTCTGAAAATTTTGAATATCCTAACCGATTTCAGAAATCCTTTGTCAAAATCTGTAGTATTCGATCGTTAGTTTGACATGTTCGCAGACAAACGATTAATTGAAATAACATTTTGAGAAAATCTCCAGCAGTGTGAGAACATTCCCAATGACCGTCAAATCAGAATCCAAAGGAGCACAAAACATGATGACTCAATTTCAAAGGCAACAACAATAGAACATGGAGAAAATTACATAGAACAAATGTCAAAGACAGCGAGGTAGATTGTATAATTAGAGGAAAACTTGTTGAGTTAAAAAGGAAGAAAAGGTGTTTCTACAACATGTCATGACCGCTCTATCATGACCTGGAGAAAGACAGGATTCTAGAATGTGTGCCAGATGATCTTCTTGCATGTTTCTCACAGTTGGTCATAATTATTAGGTGAGCTCTCTGAGTGTGACATGTTTTCAACTGGGTTCTTGTCCGCATAGGGTGACAACTCTTAACTAACTATATAAAATCACACAGTGTGCGCCCGGCTTTAGTTACTATTTTTGTTGTTTAAATTTAATAAAATCATGATAGTGCGACATGTTTTTTTATTTTTGCATTTTGGTTTTTATTTTAACTTTTCATACTCATACAGTAAATGCAAATCATGTGACACCAGTCATATGAATGAGATTAAACCTCAACAGTTCAAAAGTTAAATCTCTCTCATGTGATGAAGTTACATTTTCCTCAATCTCAGTCACATCCTATTATATCCTATTATTTCTTATCTAATCCGTTTAATTTGGATTTCAATTATGTACTTATATTAGGGCCATTCTATTGTGCGTTATGACTTAAAAACACTTTTAGATGTAATCGTTACCAGTAAAATGAACCAACTGTTTTTTCTATACAAAACCCTTGCTGATAGTGTTAAAACATCAGACAAATTCCATTCAATGAACAAGTTTTCTGTTTTAAAAAAGGTAAATGAACCAAATTGTTGATGTGCCACAAAAAAACAGAGGATTTGGTTGACAACAAACTTTTTAAGATTTATGTTAATTAAAATTTACAAATTAGAACAACAACAATATCATACACATTGGTAAAGGTTAGGTCTTTATTTTAACATAAATGAATTACATATTCATGTGTCTGCTCACTTAACTATGAAAAATCATGCACTAAAATAAAAAAAATGCTCTCAAAACTTCAAAAGAGAACGTTCATGGGTATTTAAACCAACGAATGTTAACAGCTATTTTACGCTATGAGTGTACTTAAAATATTTGGTAAAAAAAAAGATAGAGGTTGACAATTTCACGAAAATTCCCATTAACTTACAATCGTTATGCCTCATTAATATTGCAATAAAATAGTTAGGATTGTATGTTTTTCAAAGATTCCATAATTAAGCCAAACATCTTATCTTTATTGTTTCTTCATAAAATGCACGATTAATCTGTGTACAAGGCCTGTAAAATCCCCATGCTGTCCACCCCAACCAAGTGAGGATATAATTATCCAAGTCTTGAGGAATTTGAGCGATCATCTCCAGCACAGCTGTGGCAACAAATCTCCTGGTGCCAACGCAACCTCACACAGAGCTACAATCAATATATTGTAATATTGTTTTTAAAAACATGCATTAAGCGTGTGAAGATCTATCTGAAAAGCTTTGCGTTGTTTTATGAAGGTTTTTACTGGTAGATTTAATTTGTGTGTGTGCTGCATTTAAAAGAGTGAAGCAGGCTGAGGAAGTGATTGTCTGGGGGTTGCAGCGTTCCTGTGGGGGCGATTGTGACATACAGAGTAATACCTTTGGCCCATCTGTCATGCTCAATATCGACGCAGAGCACTAGATGATGTCAAATGTTACCGCCTCTCCTAGGTGCTCTTGTGAGTGAATCTTGCATACCGAACAACGCCTCTTAAATTTTAATGAAAGTGATAAAGGGCTCAGACGGACAGGAGAAATTTACTCTCTCTCAGAACATTGGTGGATGATGGAGGACGGATGTAGCGGTTTGGGAAATGTTGAAGAGTCTGTATTGCAGAAAATTTTTCAATTATATTTGATGAGATTGCATTTAAGAAGATTGTTATTAAAGTAATAGAACGCTCAAAAAATCGTTCAAAACTTAATTAATTTTTAATGTATCATCAGAATTCTCATCTATTTGGAAAAACTTTTTCAGATGAATGTAGAAACAAATTGAGAAGGAACAGAATAACATTCATTCTTTTCCATAGAATTAAAAAGTTACCAGAAGCATTCTAAGTAGTTTTGTGTAGGAAAGAAATATTTAAATTATACTGATGTCATGATTCTGCCTATCTTGGTCATGTTTTTCCTGTTTTTGGCAGAGTCATGGCAGACCTGTGTTGTGTGAGTGTCACATGGTATTGTTTTCTTACATGCCATGTGCTCTCTTGTCTCGTCTCTTGACCCGCCCCCTTGGTATCCCGTCTAGCTTCCCATCATTGTTTCATTCCCCACACCTGCCTCGTGTCGTTATCCCTTGTTATGTTTCCCTATATAAAGCCCTTGTGTTTTCTGTCCTGTGTCGCTGCATTATGCTTGTTACATGTGTTACTCGTGTTCATGATCTTGTCCCTGAATCCTTGTTCGTGTTACGGTCTTGTTAGTGTTTTATGTTCCTGTTTTGATTGTCCCCGTTTTGCCTTGTTTTAGTTATATTAATATTACCTTGTTTTGTGCCCCCTCGTGGGAAGTCTTTTGTTTGCCCTTGTTATTGTTTTTAGTATACTGTTTTCCCCATCGTGGGTTTTTGTTTTGTGTTTTTTTATTAAAGTCCTGTTATTTCACTATCTCGCCTGCATTTGGGTTCTCTCTCCTTCACCATCCATCCCATTCCTGACAACTGATATTATCATTGATATATCTAAAGTTTGACATATTAAGATTCGTCAAATATCAGATATTACATTACTAATGTCAAATATTATTGGTTCTCATGTATTCGCAACGCTTTTAAATTTACTTATTTTTTGTGTACACTGTTTCAGGTAAAAGTTTTGCGTGCATAAATGAAATATTCATTTCGAATATGTCATGTCTTATTTCACTGAAATGCAGAATGAAATCCCTTTAGAAATGTCTTTAGCTAAGTCACATATACACTAGTTTACTTGACATTTTTGTGATTTTATGAACTTGAAAATTAAGTTATAATTTTTTTATGCTCAACTGTGAAAGACAAGTCATATGTTTAGAAATTTTGTTTCTGAAAGAACTGTTCCTTTACATGTGACAGAAACCTGGTATATCACTGGCTTCTGCGGTCAAGTGTTTGATTCCTTAAAGCGTCTTTGCTGTCGCTGTTGTTTAGCAACAGTTTGTAAAACGCAGTTCTGTAGCACTTCTTAAATTACCTGTAAACAACTACACTAACTAGCAAAAACAACACTCTCACAACAGACTTTAGAAGAAGTGTGTTAAAGAAAAATCAAACTAATGAAGTGATTCTGACTAACTCGGGGTAACTGATTTGTGTGTCTGCCGTAACCATGGTGATATTAATAGAGAGTCTTGAAAGAGAACTTGAAGAGTTTAGAAGACGTTTAACAAGCTGACCTTTAACACCCCACAGTTGTTTGAGGAATACAACGAGTGTCATGATCTATAAAAGGCAGTTACCACAAAAAGTGTTTCAAACACTACATATATCATTTGAAATATGTCATATTCCTCAAAAATTCATTTATTTCCCTAATAATTATATGATTGACATTTTTAAGGGAATGCAAGGGACATGATGATAGTTTATTAAAGGAGTTTAACAAAACTGTTAACGTTAGTTAAATTTTTTTGACATGAATAAAGAAATACTGGACTGTTGGTTGTTTATTCAAAATAGCTTACGTAATTTGTGAAATATTTATAAAAGCTGTTCGTTTTTGCACTAGATTCATTAGATTTCATGTTGGTTTTATGTCTTAGAATAATTATGGTAACGTCAAGTCTTGAATTGTGACCATTTTGGTTCCAAAATTAAAATTAAAATTAAAATTATTAAAATAGAGTTTATGTTATTTGACTCTATTTCTCTTTATGCGATTTTATGAATTTAGAGCTCAGTGATTAGAGAAAGGATGATGTATTGTATGATGCCTTCTCTGTCCCCTCACTTATCTCAAATAAGTTTTGTTGTTTTATGATAAAACATGTGAATTTAGAAAAATCATATCATGAATGTTTTAATGGTGGTGTTGTAAGATTTTTTATTCATGAATTCAGGCAAGACATGGTATCATTTATTTTCTTTGAAGCAGAAAGCACCGGTGCCACCAAGTAAAAATAATTAATTCAAGCTTTTTATTTTGTTGTGCTTGTTTGTTTGTTTGTTTGTTTGTTATAAATGTAAAATGTTATTATGCTGATTGTGATACGGATATAAGATTTTCTAACGTGATATAACAACAGGAGTTGAAATGTTCAGAATTCAGAGGTTATATTCTGTGTTGTGGTTATTTTTTATCAGTAATTATGAAGCCCAAACTTTCACACATCTGTTCATGTTAAGTTGAGGGTGTTCACGAGACCCCAGCCATTAGCGTTAATTCTGAAGCCCACTCAATGTAATTAACACCAAGTATCAAGTCTCTGTTTTGTTCTCTTGCGTGTTGTCATGGTAATGATGAACAAGTTTTTGTAGCCTGTGATGTGATGTTTAATTGACATCTCTCTTTTCATTTATACAGAACATACAGTTGGGGACAAAAATATAAGGACAATTTAATAAAAGAATGCTGATATTTCCCCCACTTTCCATTTCAATGAAACATTGGATTATTGGGAATTCTTTAAATAAAATATCAAAATGACAAACAAATCAGATTTACTTTTACAGCTTATATTTACCAAGGGGGGTTCTTTTTTGTCCCCAACTGCAGTTGCACCCATTCACTTTTATTGTATAGACACAAAACCAATGTGAATGAGTGCCAGTTACCAACACTGCAAATGACTCCAGGTGAGGTCCAACTTTAATGTATGTCATCGTTTCAGAAACGAGAGTTCAGACATTTATGAAATTGCAGAATCCATCAGAAAACCGGTTTTCAAGTAGATCCTATCCAGGAAAAGATAGTGTTTCCTGAGCACAATCCAGAAGCTAACACGCATCACGTTGTATGTTTATCTCGCACGGCTCCTCAGAGGCATGTAGCTCCCAAAAAGAAATCTAAACAAAGCTGTCAGGATAAATTGCGTTTACAGGGACAACAGTGAACTTCATTGTGCAGCCAAATAAACAAATTCCAACCGTAGGGATCTTCATTAGAGAATTAACGTGTTTATGGCATGGGACCGGGAGCACGTCATTTTGGAGAGGATCCCTTACTGGGATTTGAAGAGACTGTAATGTCGCTCCTGTCCATTATGAATGGTTCTGTACTGATGTTCTTTCGCCACTTATATCAGGTCTGGAGGACATGCAGATCCATGATGGGTTTTGCTGATGTAGGATAGAGTAAGTCAAGCACACAAGGGTTGAAGATTAATAGATGTGTACTTGTTTTATCTCTTTGTCCGGTAGACCAAAAAGCGAAACTATTTCGTCATCATGTCAACACAGAACCCTTAAGCGAGATTCAGATGTTTGCAATGCTGGTGAAACATTCTACAGCTATGTATTGTTAAGAAGGGGTTTGTTTCTCATTTTATTCACTTTGTTTGTTTGTGAATACATGTCCAGCATTGCCAAAATGGAGTTTGCAAATGCATCATGTCTGTGCAATGATTTTATGTTAGAAGACCATATAAACAATAGATTTGTTGCAGATACACAACAAACCTAATAAAACAAGAATGGATTGAGTTGGCTTCAGTGGCACGACTGACATCACCAACTCAGACATCTCAGAGAAAATGAATGAAAATTCTGTCTCACACATCGTGGTTTATATACACATTGTGATGCATTTGTGTTCATCACAGACGATAAACATCAGAGAGTGTGCGGTCATGAGAACTTATCACGGAAATAATTAAAATAAACTCTGGCTCCAAGTTCAAGTTTTTTATATTTTATTTATGTAGATAGCATGTGCAAACTCTGTGAGTTTCGGATGAGATGAATGCACGAGTAAAGGAGGGGTGATGAGGATTGTCATGACTTAGTTATTGTGTTGTATAAAGGTGTTCCGTTAAAATATGGAGGACTATTTTCAAGAATTTATCATATTAAAATAGCACAGAAGTATACTTTTGCAGGTGAAATGACTTTTTGGGGTATTTTATTCATGTTTTAAGTTCATCCTAATAAAAACTTGTCATTATTTTTACTTTATAAAAACTTGGTTTTACACCATTTTCCAGTTTTGCATTTACATGTGATATTTTTTAAACAAAGTGGTTTATCATTTTATCAAAGTAAACTAAATGTGTTTAAATAGAGTATACTTAAATTGTAGACTTGAAAAAAAGAACAAACAAAATGGATTTATATTAACATTGTTGTACTTAATGCCCACTTTTATGGAGTTTGTCCAAAAATACAAATTTCTTCTGATTTCTTGCATGGTTCTGAAATTTTTACATTGAAAGTTGGGTGCATTCCTTTGTAGCCACCCAAATATATATATAAAAAATAATATATAAAATAGGAAAATATATTCAATATACAATAGGGGTCAACCGGTTTATCACATACAGAATTCTACATTTAATAATGTCATATTATTTATCACAAAGATTATTTGGACTCGATGCTGCATTAGTGGAGAACAAATGAGTTATGTTTGCTAACAAGGCTGAAGTAATACTAACAGTAATACCTTTAGCACAGGTAAAATATGAAAATACACAAACACACAACAGTGCTAAATCAAAACTGTCGGTTAATTCATTGGTTATCTGCAATTACTTCTTACTTTAGTTATTGTTATCGGAAATATCCAGCATCGGTCGACCTCTTATATACATTGCTTAAACATGAATTCTTTTAGAATGCACAAAAAAACGAAATTTCTTTAATTAATATATTCATACAAAAACTGGCCCCCCTCTAATTAATTTTGTGGTCCTCAGTTTGGAAACCAGTGATCTAGATAACGTAAAAAAAAATTTTTTATTAATGTTGTTTAAAAATATATATTTTTTATCACAAAAATATATAACGATTGAAGAAAAAAAATAGAAAATATAAAATAAGGGAAGTAGTGAAAAAAATGTATGGATGTCATAGAATAAACTGTGAGACAGACTGTAATTTAAAACCATAAACAACAAAATATCTTATTAACAGTTAATATCTTGTACACAATGACATGTATTTAATTATAGTTTTTCTTTGTTTTTTTCCCAGCTCGCACTTTAATCCTTTGGAATCAGACATCTACTCCCACCAACACCACAGGTCGGTTTCCATTTCTGCTCCCTGCATCAGTAAACATGACACAACATCACAATCACAGTGTTTACAGTAGTCATGTCAGGTAAAAATCCAAGAATATGAATTTAATGATAAAAGTACACAATTAGAAGCTGTGGATTTCACATCTCTGTTATTCAGATTTAATAACATTCATGTGATTCACTGAGCGATGTCTACAAAATGTAATCATAAACCTTCAGAATCGAACATTAAATCGAGTGCTTAAAATTATCTTTTGTTGCAGGAATGAGCAATATTTACTCCATTCCCCAAGCTCTCAGAAATGAATTAAGGGATAACAGTGGCAAACCCAATAATGGGCTTTGCGTGGATTTTCCAGCTGTTTGTAAATGTGTAAATGTGTAAATTCCCTTACACTTAAGAAGCTTTTACCTTCCTTTGTACGTTTTGTAGAAATTTGTTACAATTTTACATAAGATAAGACAAGAAGTAAATGGAGCGCAAAATGCTCCCGGTCAGAACACGTTTTGTGAATGCAACGGATTATGGGCCTTTCAAATACTTGTGAATCTTTGCTGAGCACCCTAAGATCTGTTTTGATTAAAAAAGAATGTCATAAAAATACAGAGATGTGAAAAGTAGGCCAGTTCAGAAGATACACGGGTGGCCTCCAGCTAACACAAACACTGAGAAATATACCAGAAATGAAGATACGAAGAAATACCAGATCATTGGAAAAGTCTGATGCTCGCAAATACGGCCATCACAGCTGAAAGCTATAAGTGCTATTGTCAGCACCTCTAAATATGTTTATTTTTCCTTATTCTTTATGAAACTTGAGACTTGGTTGAGAGACTGCATAGAAAATAACGGGTGTTAAATGATCTCCTGTAGAGTTAATTTGAAACACTTGAAAATGTTACACTCGATTTGAAACCACAGTCAATCTACCCAACATGCAGAGCCACATGAAATCCGCACCCGCTGACCTCAGGAAAAAGCTCAGCGGATTTAAAAGAATCACAACATCCATCATATACATAGTGACTTTCAACACTTTCACTGACAGCAAGTGGACAGGAAGAGTGTAAACCAGAAACACACACAAGCAACGTTTAACCCTTGAGCACTCAAAGTTCTCTGTTTTTCTACCAGGTCTGTTCTGTAATACATCTATTGATGGCATTGGCACGTGTTGGCCCAGGAGCAGTGCTGGGGAGGTGGTGTCTCGTCCCTGCCCGGAGACCTTCCTCGGGGTCAGATACAACACCACCAGTAAGTTTAAATTGTATATATTTGCCAATATGAATGGGGTTTGGTATCGGTTTATTTTTAATATCTTGAAAAAACATGATTTTGTCTTTGTCTTTTGGGAATTCATATTATGTGATTTACTTTTAAGTTTAATTTGCTTTTGCCGCAGTGATGTTAGGCTTAGGAGTTGGGTAAAGAGAGGGCACTCATATTTAATATTAGATAAATAATTTGTATTTGGCATGTGCTTTTATTGTTATTTGGGATCAAACCCATGTCTATGCTAACAACAAAGCTATGAATACATTTGTCACCCTTCATGTGAAACCAGGGCAAAGTTAGAAAATCAAATTCTGAGAAAACAAGCATAAAAGTAAGATTTGACCCACTAATTTCACGACGCCTTCAATCTTTGACCCTTTGACCTGAGTCTTGCTCGGTCAATATTAAAGATATTCATTTTGTATTCTTACATTAGTGTTCTTTACATTGTGTAGAAGGATATTATGTATATAAAAAGTAAATCACCCAAAGTTTTAGCTGGGTTTTTAAAAGCAGGTCCACATTTTAAACAGGTCTTTTAACATTTTGTTTATGTTCATAAGTATAAATCCGTTTTCTGAACATCATCCTCTGCACAGGCTGCCTGTTATTCTCTTCTGCTTTGTTTTATGGTAGATTTAGCTGCCTGACTCCCGCATATATCACATTCTTTTGTCAGTTGTCAAGACGGTGTTGTTGGACATCACAAATTGGCAGGTTTCTTTGGGGTATTTCTGCTTCCAACATGTGGAAGTAAGGGTTTAGATGAATATAAACTTGGCACTGCTCGATCTGAACAGCAGTAGTCGGAATACCAGAACAGAGACGACAGCCGAGAGATTTATAACAAGGGTTTAAATTTTGTTTGTATGTGTGCAGGGAAGGAGAGGGAGTGTGAGCACACCGGCCAAATTAATCTGTTTGTGTTGGGATACCTGTAGGTCAACTTCTCTGTGGTGATGCATGATGCAGTGTTGTTTCACCATTAATAACAAGCTCACTAATTGTTTTGCCGATGTTAAGCGTACAGAGTGTATCTTCTGGGAGGTTCTAGAGATGTGATTGAGGGATAGGAAGTGTGTGCGTGCGTGCGTATGTGTGTTTGTGTTCTAAATGCTTGTTCTAAATGCTTCTTTTGTAAACCTCATCAATGTATGTATTTATTTAAGAAAAATATAAAATGTAAAACAGCTGTTTTTAGTTTACCACGCCATGCTCTCTTCTTCAATTTTATTAAGTCCATGAAATGTTCAATTAAGTATAAAGCAATAGGCCGGGAATTTGGAACATGGTGGTAGGATCGTTTTTGTTGCGGTTGATAAACCCAAAGAAAATAAACTCCCTCATACACATAAAAGAAGGCCGGCCCTTTTATACTTGATAGTTTATCAAGGTTTACTGGAGCTGATAGCACAATTGATTTAAAGCTTAATGGAAGCAGCATATTGTAAAGCTTTTTTAATTTGGGTATGTTAGATGAACCTCACATGAAAACCAGTAGCATTCTTTTTAGTGGACCAAATGTTTGTACAGAATAAGATTTTGTCTAACTTATGTTTAATGCTTATTACAAAACAAAATATTTTATTTAAAAAATTTCTACAGTGCTATGTATGTATATATACATTTATCAAATTTAAGATTTTATAAATTATTCAAGTAATGTAATACAAAATACATAAAGTAATAATAATATTTAAAAATTGAAATGTCGATTTTCAAAGATTCTATGTCAAACAATTGGTGATGCTCACTCCTGCACATAAAGATCACTCCTCCTGCAGAGTTAACTTTACTCTTCAAATGAATGACCCGAGTCGGCTAATGTGGCTCGAGTTCATTGGGAAAATGACATGCAGCGTTGTGACTAGACTCTGCAGGAAGTCAAGTTTTCAATAACTGTGTCGAGCACTTTTGATATAGAACGGTTTAGAGTGCAGCTTTAAAAATAGAGCCTTATAAAAGACTTGTTTCAGAACACAAGAGCCCTTGAGAGAAATGTGGAGGGGAAAGCTTACGACTGTCTAGTTCCCACCGCAGGGTAAGTGTGTGAAAGTTAATTATACTCCCTCTCTGGGAGGTGGCTTTTTGCGTGATATGACATAACTTCTCATCTACCATCTCCACATCACTTTTCCTGCCTTCCTTCAGGCACTGTCATTCTCTCCCTGACCTTGATACACTCTTTTATTGCCTCCGCTTTTGGAAAAAGCAGCTTTTCAGTGAGCTTTAGTGACAGGTAAAGATGCTTCGACGGGAGCCGAGCTGGATCCTTCTTTCTTTATGTTAAGTGACACTGGCTCTTCATGGGTCACCGGTGGAGGATGTGACAGAAATGGATCTGTGACAGTGTTTTGATTTCATGTTCAAAGCACTGCTGCAGTTCTCTTCTGATAGTTCTTTATGTCTCTCTGTCAGTTATTAAAATTCCATTCCATTTATGTCCGGTTTCTATATATCTGTTTGGATTTTGTGTTTGCACGGTAAGTACAGCAAAGTATTGGCCCCAATTTGCACAATATTGACTTCTAATTCCCCCTCGAGTTTGATGAAAGCAATCAATATATTGTTGAAATGGTTTACAAAATCTATAAACACTAAACTCTTATGGAATTTATTATTAGTTCAATTCTATTATTATTTAATATTGACAATAGTATTTAGCAAAAGTGTGAACTTAACCATTTAAAAACATTTGTGTTTTATTTAAATGTTTAAAAAATGTTATTATGAAAAAAGAATAGCAAGTTTTTCTCAAAGTTATTCTTTCAGCACAGATGTCAACATTTAGTTGTTCAAATACCTAAGGTCTCTCTTCAAATTTTAGAGAATTATATATATTTTGATTTGATGCTTTTTCAAAGTAAATATGGGCTAATTTCTGGATTGTCACATCCATAACACTACAGTTGGCTCATAAACAGACAAATGAATATTACATTTACATTACATTTACATTTAGTCATTTAGCAGACGCTTTTATCCAAAGCGACTTACAATAGTCGAGGAGACAATGAAGCGGTAAATAGCCGATACAACAATAGGTTAACAAGTGCTACAACAATGCTACCAAGTTACACAGAGAGAGAAGTTACAAAAAGTTTTTTTTTTATATTTTTTTTAATAAAATATAGCCATTATTTTCTGTCCTATAAACAGCTAACCCTATTTTTGATTCTGGTTTGTAGATCACTTAAATCTTAAGAAGTCAACTATTATATTTAATTTTTATCAACACTTTCAGTTTAAATTTTTTGCCAAACCTCCTTTAATTTTCAAAATGCTGAGCTTCATCACAATGCAAATTTGAAAAAAAATAATAATATAAAAAAGCATGAACTTTTGCCACAACTATGTACAGTACATACACTGTATGTATGGAATACAATATATGTCAATTATATAATATATGTTTAGTCTATAGTGTAGTTTTGGCTTAATTGATGTTTAAGCCAACAAAAAGTGGAAATAAATTTAATAAATTCTTCCACAAATAAATACTTGTGGAAAAAGGCGTCTTCAAGACATTGTTACATCATAAATTTAATGTTCCATTTCTTTTTTCAGCTCTTCCAAAAAATTACACATTAGACCCATTGGACTAAATGAATTTGATCCCAAATGACTAAAAGTTTTAAGTTATATTCATAATTCGGGTAAGCAGGTAAATCTTTTTTTAAGTTGAAGTAAAACGGGCGATCTCCTGTTTGTCTCATCACACCTTTACATGGGCTTGAGGGAGCTTTGTGGTTGATCAGACGTTTGGAGGTTAACAGATAACTCTCTGTGCAGCCGTTCCTCTCTGCCCTGATTGGTTGAGTGATCTATGGAGCTGCCATTCTCCTTCAGTTACTAAATCAATATTGCCATGGGCGAAAAGTAAAGCGAAGAGGGAGTGTGTGAGAGAGTAATGGAAAGAGCATTTCCTTCCCTGCAGTAAGTGTTTGGGTTGTCTTGGGTAGACAAAAATCTCTTTAAGTTTTAAGTGCGTTTCAGACACATTGAGTGTTGGGGGTTTTTGTCCGCATTTCTTTGCTTTTTATAAATTAGCGTTAGATTTACATTAATGCATTTGGCAGACACTTTTATCAAAAGAGACTTTTTTATCTCCGATGCCTTTTTATCGGCATTATATATAGAAATGCTTTTACCAGAGCTACCAAAAACAGGCTCAGTTTTTGAGATTAACGTTCTTTTTTGTGTTTGTTTGTTTACTTCTCACGTTTTATCCATTGTTAGTATTTCCTAAAAGATCGATGAATTATGAACTCTACAAAATTGCATTAAATGGGGAATATTACAGTTCATGAAGTTCAACTGCATCTCCCAAATGTCATCATCAGCTGACGAACCAAGAATGCTTCCCGTAATTTTTTATTACTCACTCAGTGTATAATGTGACTCCAGCTGGGAGGAAAATGGTTGGAAGAAAAATCAACCATGTTTTTAGGAATAGTATTGATTTCTTCTTTCACTTCCATGATGGACGACAACCTCCAGGAGATCCGATAATTACATTTTGTGATGATGGCTGCTGATGTTGGATCTATAGACCAATCATGACTCGGATCAGCTTGTGGCATTCAGTGTTAGAAATTTCCTTTTTCATTAACGGAATATTTAATCCATGGATTTTTGGAGGCTTTTTACCCATACTGTAGAAATAAAAAAATAATCCTTTATGTTATCCCTTATATGACGTTAATGAACTTATTAAATTGAAATGTTAACTCCACCTGTGTAACAATATATGTAGTCATACTTAATCATATAATTAATACTGTAATTACAGTATATTTACACTTTGCCCTGATATTTTAAACCAGTTAACATTTACTTAATGATTTCCCTTAAACTTATAAATGCTGCATTTGTTGTGTTCATTATTATTTAATGTTATTTTATGTTATTGTCGCTGTTAACATAAGTTAATGCACCATAAACTAACATGAAAAACTTTGTTGATGTGAAGTTACTTTAACAAGAATTTATAAAAAAATAAATTGCTAATTGCTTGTTTTAGATGATGCATATACCAATGTTCACAAATAGCCTCTAGTTACCCAGTATGTTACTTTATAACATTTTAAAGCCAAAAGTAAATTGCAAGGGAAGATCAAAGGAAAATTTCACCATTGTATGGCTCTGTTTTCAAAAATCTTCTTAATTTCTAAACTTGTTCAGATTGTGGTGTTTTAACTCTTCCTCGGCAGACAAATTGCCAGTGTTGCAGCAGTTACCATGGAAACTGAAGTTGATACGATTCTGTGACTTTTTAACTTGTGAATCTGTCCTATAGCTTACAGCTAATAATAAACGTGTTCATCGTGAGACACTTAAAAGAAACATAGTTTTGATTGTTTTAATGTACTTAAAGATATGTTGTACGCTGACGCGTTGGTTTCATCATATATTGTATCACACTTTACCTGCTCCTGTGGTTTAAGTGGTAGGAGATGATATTTATCACATGGCTTCATGAAAAAAAACTTTGTCCCAGATTCTTATGTGGTTGTATTTTTAAACTAGGTTCTAAAATAAAATAAAAAAGAGGTCTTGTTGTGCAAATAGACTACAGAGAAATAAGAAATGTAACCTGAACTCACTTTTTCCTTTTATACTGTGCACACCCACAGATTTATGTCTTGTGTGTTTTTAAAGAAAATAAAGGTGTTAGGTTTCCTGATGGTTTGAATTTCTGTTCTTTATGTTTTGTGTCACATAGATGTTAAGTCATTGCTCACATGTAGTGAGGGTCGATCTGTAAAAAATAATAATACTAGTACTATAATATATATATAGTACTATAATATAATACTAGTTAAGAGTTTACAGTTAACAGTTATATGAGGTTATATATTGATTGGTGTTTATAATAGGATTTCATGCATTTGAGGTCATTGAATAATCTTATACGTATTTTATAATGTAAAAAGTGCAATGCATTATTCTGGGAATACTGGGGCTAGTTTTTTATTTTGCACAGAAGTGAATATAAAAAGTTTTTTCTTTCTGAAAGTCAGCACAAACAATGTTGTGACAACATATTTTTAGGGAAACATATTCGTTTTTGACAGTGATGCACTTCTAACTTTGCTTGTGCTTTTTCTCCAGATAATGTGTACAGAGAATGTCTTGCCAATGGGACCTGGGCAAAGAAGGGAAACTATACACAATGTCAAGAAATACTCAACGAGGAGGTACATTAAGTGCTTTATTATTCATTAAACACTTTGTTAGAAGATTAGATGCATTAATCATGTTTATAAATGTTTAAAATTATTGCATGTGATTTACTATTAAAATGCTGGATTGTGTTAAGCTGCAGCCCACAACCATACAGCAAGATGTGGAATTGCCATATTTGCGTAACCTATTTTGCATAATTCAATTGGTAAAGCAAGCAGTAAAATAACACAGATGGCATATAGAAAAAACAGTTGCCTCAGTGGATGCAATTCATTTATGTTATATTTTCCACCTGGATGTGGATGTTGACCTTGGATGTACGGAAGGGGATCAAATTAGATCTAATCTCTCTATAATAAAGAGTTATTGTTAAATGATGGGCACTTGTAATGTTTTTAGTAAGGGTTTTACTATATGATTGTGCTATAAAATCCTATAAGTCCTTAAAAAAGACCTCACGCATTCATGTTGAATCTTTGGCAAGGTTATCGTACATTTGTGATGATTGTGTTCTTTGGACTTATCTTTTTGCCGTTTAATGTGTTTCGTGTTCCAGCTGGATGCTGGGTGGCAACCCTTAGATGTATTATAAATAGTAACCCCTGTTACTAGCATTCATCATGGTGTATTTCATAGAAAAAAATCAATAAATAGCCTTACAAATATACCCGTGGAAAATATAGATCATCCTAATGTTTAAGTATAAGTAGTTTTAAAAGCATTGTTGTTGTTCAAGTCTAAAGTGGGTTAATTGTCAACAAAATCAAACCTCAGAAGTGACAATGGTCATCCAATAGCATTGTGAAAGAATGACAACATGACAAGACACATGAGATTTATTCATGTTTTTTTCCTTTCCCTAAGTAATTATACATTTTATATTATAAAGTTAAACAAATAAAAATAAATATATTAATTAAATTAACTTAAAAAATATTTGTTAATCTAAGAGAATTAATTCATGTATTTTTATTAAATTATTGTAAATTAAATCCCATTGTAAAAATGTATTTAAAGTCTTTAAAATGTTTAATTATGTTTTAAATTAAGTTTAATTTAACAGTTAAATAAAACTGGTTATTTTTGTGATAATTACTGTGCCACATGAAATATTACGTATTTTATATAGTGTATTTTGACAGTAATTAGTTAATAATAATTTTTTTTCATAAATGATCAATAGTATTTTATAATTTATAATTACAATTTTTACTATCATTAGGCTATTTCTATACACTCACATCTTTCATTTGGCACTTTCAAATGGATATAGAATAAAAACCTTGTAATCACTAATTAAGCCTCATAAGACTTGTTCTTCTGCAAAACACTGAAAATAAGATATATTAAGAAATGTCTTTTGGTACGTATATGTGTATATACGCCATCACTGTTAATATAGAGATTCTTGATTCTAACATTTGAAATTGTGAGTGACTGTATTACAATGACATTTTTATGTCTAGAAGAGATGTGATATTCTAACAGGCAAAACTCTGGTTAAAACACATGCACACGTGTCAGACAGAGACAGGATTCATTGGCTGTCTTCTGGTGTGAAAGAAGTAACAAGGAAGGATTAATAATACATGTGCTTTTATCTGAGTTCAAAGGAAGCAATTTAAGCAGACGTACAAAGCCTGTGTTCACACGAGGATTGCGAAATAAGAAATCGCTCATCCAATCAATTTGGACGGAGGGGTCGGCAAGGAAGGATAATGTTCAGATTTATATTTAGACGGCAGGAGGGTTTTTTATCCACAGCCTGTGGCTTTCTGGAGCTTGTGATTACTAATAGACTCTGAGCTTTTGACAGCGATAAGAGTTTTTCTCATAACTGAACGAACTGTTGGAATTCATGTTCATATCGAGTTTAACAATACAACAAAAGAGAGCCTTTATAATGTCCTGCTATTTCATTTGATCATGCAGGAAATGTTTCGACTGTGATGGGCTCAAACTGATTTTATGTTTGTCAGGTCAGGAGATCTTTACTATGTGTGTGAAGGCTTGAAGAGTTTTTAGAGTTTTTAAGGTAACAATGGAAATGTGAAACCTATACTTTAAAAAAATGTGTTCTAGGTCAAACTATAATCGGCTTATTTAGTGGGTCGGCGTTATTTATTTATGTCATCGTAGAAAAGGCATAAACTGCAAATGTCACAGATGGGTCAGCATGTTTTATTCTTGGTTGTATCTACTAAATAATTGATTTCCTTTTCAGCTTTATGAGTATTCCTTTCTGTGTTTTGTGTAAAAGGTGAAAGGGTGAAATTTTCAAAACATTTCTAAAGCGGTTAGGAGGGTATCTAGACTTAAAAGCTAAATGTCTGTGTCTTTAAGTCTTTAAGCTTTTTATATTATGTCAGCAGAGGCCGAGCTGGCATTTAGAGCTGCCGCTGTGGGCCGGATGAATTGATGCGAGTTCCTGCTGTTGAATGTTTTAAATGGGCCTGTAAAAAGAATTAAATAACTGTGTTCTTTTATTCTCACTCACACCAGTTTATTATACTACATTAAGGTCAGTAAATAAAAATAGACCAACATATTTTGGCAGGAACAATACTACTACTACTATTACTACTACTACTACAACTACTACTACTACAACTAATAATAATAATAATAATAATAATAATAATTTATAACAATTAATAATTACCATAATAATAGTAATAATAATATAATATTAAATATTTTGTATTATTAATTTGTTATAATTTATTTTCTGTTTCCTTTGAATGGGATACAGAATGAAAACAGTCAATAATTCATCCCCTTAGAGTACTTTTTCTTCTGAAATATACAGTGAAAGTCAATGCAAGCCGGTGTTGTTTGGTTACCTGCAGTACGTTTTTCAAAACATCTCTTTGGTGTTATTTATTTTGTGAAAGAAAAAAGTTACGCAGGTTTGGAATGACATAAGAGTAAAAAAATGATGACCACATTTTCATTTTGAGTGAACTATCCCTTTAAATGATGTAACAGTGTTGTCTTATCTTGGTCAGACAGAATATGTAACATTACCCACTTAATGCTTTACAGTACTCATCTACGGAGTTTTGAATGGTCATTGAACTCTGTGAGGAATACAGACATCAGTAGTTGCCTAGTCACCCCCTTAGCAAACACACTATTGCTTTAGACTCTTCGGCATCACTTGGTAACCATTCGGAAAACATGTTTCAAACCGAGGAATAGATTCAATGAAGACTTAAAAATTATAATGATGCCTTTCATATTTCAACTACGTAAACTAGAATTAAAAACAGAAGTCAATGAATGTCAGACAGAGCCATTCAAACTGGATTTTGTTCACAAAAAAAGCAAGCGATTTGGAAAGCAACCTTCCCAAAGCACTTCACTCTGGCAGTTTATTTTTCATTATAGTGAGCAATAGTAAGCCAATGTAGCTGCTTCAAGTATATTATTTTCTATTGGTATAATTTGTGAGATTTCATTGCTTTGACAAATTTGTGTTACTCAATGTGTTAAATAACATGAAATAAGCATCATCTATTGCATGTGTATTTGAAACTTTCCACTTTTTTTTTTATTGGTCTTAAAGTTAACAGTAGTTTGCGCGCCAATCACAAAGCACCAGTTAACCAACCAATCAGAGCATGCCTCAGTTTTCAGAACGATGAGCCTTGTGAAAATGTACATGTTTCAAAATGACGAGGCAAGGAGTAGATACATATGTATGGTATGTGGAATATATGACTCTTTATCCCCAAACCCTGTATTTACTTTGCATTACAACAAATATAAACAATAATGTTTTTGTATTGGCAATATCATCCCTTAAAATACAATCAGGAATTGTTAATTTGTAAAAACTTTAATTGATTTTTATATTACTGTTCTGCCACAAGTAGTTAGCTAGGGATTTAATATATATTTACATACTTAACATTTGTTTTTGTAAAATTCTAATGTCATAAGGATTGTGAACTACAATCAAGAGTCATATGTGTCCTATTTCATCATACATTGATGTTTAAATGTAGTTGATTTTTAAAGCCATGTTGATGCATAAATTAGGTTATGTTTTTTTTTTAATTGAACTACTCTTTTCTGAAAACCATAACACTACATAAACAACACTTAAGATAACTCTCTGGCCTTGTGTTTAAATAAATGTGTCTGGCCTCAAACGTTTGTTTTTTTCCCATGTCATTCATCATGTTGAAGTGTTGAGAGATGAGCTGGAGGAGTAAATCGCAGCGTGTTGTATTCATTCATGTCTCTTAATCCAAACTGAAAGAGCGTTTAAATAAACATTGTAGCGTGAAAACAATCACTTCTGGTATACTGGAGGTGATGATGGCTTATTAACACTTCAGCTCTGATCATTTCAACAGTGTTTAGCTCGACCTTAACCACGAACCAATTTCTCCCAGATTTTGCAATAATTTCATTTAAACTGCAGTACGCACAAATCATACCACTTGCCAACTGGCACCAGTCACTGTTGGGACGTGTAACAGATCCTAGGTAGTCTAAAACCACCCACTTACCTACAGTTCACACAAACACATGCCCGTGCCCGTTATCCGTGCCATCTGTTTCCTGCGGGATTGTTGATTTAATAATTAATAAGTTTGCTCACATAGGAGAACATGTGGTGGCGCCATGGTGCTCACAGCTTAGGCAAATGTGAATATGGAGCTGGCGAGGACAGCCACTCTTGTGTGGGTTTTGCCTTGAGCAAAACGTACGGACGGGCAGGTTGAACAAACCTACAATCACAGCGCTTCAGGCTAAAGAGAAAAAAGGAGACAGTGAAGTGTGGCAGCTGTCATAGGATTTAAACAGACCAGACTAGCTTTATTGATTTATATAATGATGTCTGTGATCCGTGATGTCTTCATATACAGCAGTCACGTCTGACAATTGGTTGGGATTTTACACTAGACTGTTGTCTACTATGAATACTTGGCTTTAGAAACTTTTCATAAAAAATACTCTTAAACGCAATCATTTTTCTCTTCATTAAAATCATAAAAAGAATACTGGAAGTTCATCACACTGTAAGACATAAAAGTAAGCTCAGACCTCCAGGTCCTATTAAATAAATTTTTAAGGAAAGATTAAGGATCAAATTTTTTATATGTTTAATGTCATTTTCATCTGTTTTTCTGTCTTTTATTTTTGAAAAATTCTTTGAACAAACATTGCCTGGTTTTACATGGAAAACTTTACACAAAGGAAGTATTCAATTTAAAATCTTAGAAATTAAATAAATAAACAATTTAATAATAAATAAACAAAAGTAAATTTGATTAACTCGCTTATTCATATTAGAATTCACCAAAACTTAAAATCATTAACTTAGAGAAAATTTTAGAGAAATTAAATATGATTACTTTAACTGTTATTTGGGGATATGTACTTAGCCTGATTAAATAATTTTTATAGAGTACACAAAATATTTTCAAAACATTAAAAAGATTATTATTGGTGTGTGTGTGTGTGTGTGTGTGTGTGTGTGTGTGTGTGTGTGTGTGTGTGTGTGTGTGTGTGTGTGTGTGTGTGTGTGTGTGTGTGTGTGTGTGACCACACAGTAACCAACTGTCTCATAGAACCCATAAGTTTCAATTAAAACTTAATAAAAATAATATAACTGTTGGTTTGGGTCTTTGTATTATGAAATTAAGAGATATCAGATGCTTAATGAGCCTCTGAATATTGTTTAATCTCACTTTTTTTAGAAAGGATGTGAAAGATATCAGATTGCCACTTACGCTTTAGCAATTGTCATATTTTCCATATTAAAATCACATTTTCGTATCTCCTGCTAATGAAAAACAGGTTTTCCAAATGAATAGAGCAATTGCCCTTAAACCACCGGGATCTGTAACAAACATGCATGCTCGGTGTAGTGGTGCATGAGCCAGTTTTAATCTTGTTGGTTACCTATCTGATATTAACACTGTACGAATATCACTTATGTAAGCGTGAGTGATAGTATAGTTATTATCACAAGTGAGCCAGGTCTTGTGTTATCCTAAAAAAAAACTATTTTGCAAGGCTGACTGACTATACTTTACTCCGCCTTATTACACAGCTGCTTGTCAAAGAATGAAAGTAAATGACATTGATTTGATTTTCTGTATGAGCAATGAGAACAGAGCTCGGCGTTGAGGAATTGTCAAGTATTCTGTATTGTGTGCATTATTCAAATATACATAGTGTAAAAACTGAAATGCCCAAATCAAAAATAGTGATTTGTTGGATCTGTTTAGGTGTGCAGTACAGGATATTCTTTATCTCTTATAGTTGTAATGTAAACTTTTAGAATGAGAATGATCTATAAAACTTTGTTGGCCATTAAAGAGACCACAGAATGTGCCTCATAATTTAATACAGTTTAATTCTCAAAATACATTATTAACACAGATTTTAAGTTAGTTTATCTGTGACCTTAACAGTAGACTTTTGTACCAATATTGTATATTAATACATTTCTGTATACCATTTTATATTCTATATTTATTGATATAAAAAAAGGATCTTTCATATGTTTTTCAAAAATATGCACAAATATAAAAGTTCAAATGTTTTGATCTTATCATTCCCAATGCGATGGGACTTATGTCTCTGAATTCATATGAGCGGTGCCGATTTTCTAATTGGTGTTGTCAAGAATCCGCCCACTTGAGTGTTAGAAGTACAGAACTTCTCTCGTAAATCAGCTATTAAATACAAATTGTATTCATTGAGTTATCGCCCTTGTCTGATATCTTCAACAGAATCATGACTTCAAAACCCTGGCTTTGTTTTAAAGGCTTTTCTGTTATTGGTAAAAATCCCTTTCCCTTCGGAGAAAAGGAATTGCATTTTTTTACTCCAGGAGCTTGACTGTTGCTCTCTATTGGGTCGTGAAATTTTAAGCCATTGTAAAAAAAATGGTGAGTAAGTTTTTGTCTGCTGTGTTGTCATTTGTAGAAAAAGGTTGAGGCCAAAGCCCTTTTTTCCTAACGGCTCCAAATATTTTGCTTGCGCTGTTGGTGTTGAGATCTTAATGCTAAACGCTGGTGCTCTTAACACAAAAAAACACTCTGCAGAAATCATTTCAAAGAGTGCGAGACACTACAATTCGGTAACCATGCTCCCTTGGGACTTCATAAGAGACGTGTGTAAATGCAGAAATGTAGTCTGACAGACAGTACCTTTGGCTCAGTTCCGGAATTAGAACATGATGATTTAGAAAACAAATCCTATATCCTTGAATTTGTGTATTATTTGTTCACACAATTTTTTTAATTCAAATCGAACCCACATTATTTGTTTTTGGGAACAATTGGAAAACATCAATAATGACTCTTTTAACGATTTTCTGATTGCATGCTCCGATCAAAAATAGAAAAAAACAAAAACAGGATTAAATAAATATAATTTTTTTATGTAACCAAATTGGCATTACCCGAAACTGCTTATAGCAACATGATATAGTGTTGTGCATACATGAAGGACTAGTCTTATGCTGTCAATCACAAAAGATCATGTATGCGGTATATAAACTTCTTCGATAGTTAAATTTGCTTACTTTGGAAATGTAAAAGTCAAGTATGTGATATGTGATATGAAAAATGCAAGAATATGGGATTCAAAATAAAACAGTTGTGTAAAACTAGTCCAAAGAGCTTTGTGCGCACCATTCAGGTGTGTTTGCTCCAACTAGGATAATTTTTCTTACATAAGAGTTTTAAAACCAAAACAGGCGCTTAAGTATTTGGCTTTCGTTGGACATGCATTCTTTGTATTTACAAAGATTTTGGAAATTCTCCCTTGTTAGAAATTGTAGACAAATAAGATGATATAATTAGTTACAATAGACTACTATTTGGATAATTGAGGGCTTAGTGTATCTATTTTATATGAAATAGAATTAAAAAATTTATAATTTTTTCACATATTTTGCGTGTAGCTCAAAATTAAACTCATTCTGATTTGGCCATAATCCTAGTCACATCTTTGTATTTACATTTCTTTATTTGGCAAGTGCTATCCAAAGCGAACAAACAGGGGTGAGGTGACTTGATCAAGGACACTTCAGTCATTGTTTGCTGTCCATGAGATTAGAACCATCAGCCTTCTGCTTACAAGTCCAGCTCTGACCCCAATCGAGGGCATTTAAAGGCGTTTAGACAATGTTTTAACATACCCAAATCAGGTAACACATTGCAAAAGCATATGCTTTGCAAAGACTATGTTGCGTTCTTTTACCAATTAAAAAAAACATACGTTAAGTATTTAAGAATATCCCCAGAGAGGGCCTGGTTGGCAGATGCCATGCACAGTACTTTGGAAAAGCAACAGCCGCATGCATTTCCCTCAAAGACGTGACCTGTAAACAACATTATGCATGCGGAACTGCATCTACAAATTCTCAGTACTTTTAAATTACATTATATATTTCCTCAGTAAGCACATTTTTACCATCAAGGAAGTTTATTTAACAATGCATGTGTTTGTTTGTGATTGACAGCAAAAAGGTCACTCCTTTTAATATGCACAATTATACAACATGCTACTAAAGAAGTTATATTTCAGGTTTTACATTGTTAAATATTTGCGTAAAGGACTGCCACTGTACAATCCATGAATAATCGGGTCATGCCAATTTAGGATAATAAAATAAAAGATATTGTTTAGGTTTTTCTAAAATTTTAGGAAACAAATCATGGAAAAACTGCACGTCCCTTTTGAAAAACAAGTAGTTTTTTGTTTATATATTTCTGATTTCATTTTGAAAATCCCTCTGCGTTTAGACGACTCTTGTCTAGCCTGAAGACAGCAGCGGAATCCTCCGGCGGAATGCTTTGCTGTGTTTTGGTAAGCGCACCGTCAGTGTTTCGGTGGAGCGAGACTCTTCCTAAAATAGGACAACCGTGATACAATGCGGGGATCAGAATGGTTTGCTTTGAAGAGCTCTTCTTTCAGGATTTAGTTAAAAGAAGTGGCTTCAGAGGGAATGTGTGAAGCTGTGCTCATGCTTGAATCAAAAAGCGGATACAGGGTCCTTTTGTCCCTTGTATGGCTTTCAACTATTAAAAGGGAGACAATAATAGTGAAGTTTGTCAGTTTTGCACCGCTCAACACTATTATATGCAGATACTGTATATAAACTAAAGGTATATTTTTAGGGTAATATCAGGTTAAGCATTAATAGCAGTGCTGTCAGAATGTATGCGGTGGCGAAATGTGACCTTGAGATTTGTGCTGTATATTTATAATCAGATCTAATATATTATGATATAGTATGATATGATCTTCTAGATTGACACCTGTGAATGGATGTAAATTCAATAATCTTAAATAACTCTTTTTCTTAGAAAATATAGAACTTATAGTTAAACAAATTGCTTACAAGACGATATGCATGTTCACAGCTTTTATCTCACCATTTTCAAATAGCCCCGTTGACATCTGCTATTGCATTATAAGTGTGTGTTGATCTGCAAAGTCCATTCTGAAAAGAAATATCAGATTTAATCACCCAAAACGTTAACATTTCGTCAAGAATTATCAAGTATGACTTACACTTAAGTTGTTCCTATCCTGTATAAGTGTTTTTTTTTTGTTGAACTCAGGCAAAGATATTCAGAAGAATGTTAGCAACTGAGAGTTCTGTGGCAACATTGACTGCGATATAGACAAAAATAAAATTGACATTAAAGGTGACCGAGAACTGTTTGTTGTCCTAAATTCTTTAAAATAGCTTCTTAAACCATATATTTTTGTTCCATGGTTTTAGTCAATGGTGACCCAGAAATCTCAATTGCTCACATTCTTCTTAATATCCTTTTTATGAAATTGAATCAGCTTTGGAACCACTAAATAGCGAGAAATTCATGAGATCATTTTGGTTGGATTCATCCCTTTAAATTGTAGCTGTTCTGTTCATGTGAGGTTTACAGATGTTGGATTCCAGAACCGAGATTCCTCCTCATGGTTGGACAGTCTGTTCCTCTGGTTTCTGTGCTCTACTGGTTCTGAGCAGTGGGAGCTTTGCTTAACAGGCCTGTGAGGACAGCAGGAAATCTGTGGCAGATTTGTTCACCAGGAGGACACAGTTAGTAGCAAGAAGAGAAAAGGTCTCGGAGCCATGGTGCCGAGCACATGACGCCTATAAGCTCACACATACGCATGTAAACATAAGTGTTATGTGATCAACATATGCTATCGGAATGTAAAAGTGCCATTTGGCATATACCCATAAATCATATTGACTTTTAAATGCAGTCTTTGGTATCTTGCAAATCTGAGCTTGGTTTAAAAACATGGTTAAGATTTCTTCTACGCTGTAAGAATCTTAAATTTTTCTTTTCTGCAAGTTTTTTAGTTTTCTGACTGCCAAAGGATGTGATAACTTGGATAATTTTCTTACATTTTGACAAGTCAATCGTATAAACACAGTAAACTGCGTTTTGACTACAATGAAACCAGACATTCATTTTTAAAATTATATTTAAACCAAAAATCCCTCCTGATCTCACATCATACAAAAGTTTAAATATTAATGACACGAGCTGTACAAAAACATGTGATTGCAGAAAACGCAAGAATAAAGCCCCGCCCCTAACTCCACCCTTAATTTAACATTACTGGATCCGAAGCAGATTTCATTAAAATAATGTAAAACATAGTTAATTAATCCACATATAGCAACTTCATAAAATGGATACACAATATCATAAGTTGGTTTAAAGTTTCAAATTTTGGACGTTTCACCCCAAAAAAATGTATTCTGCAGAACAAAAGAAGAAGATATTTTGAAGAATGTCTGTAATCTATGTTGAGTTTTAGTATTGACATAAAATATCTTCATTTTTATACATCAGAAAAACCACATACAGGTTTTACATGACACGAGGCTCTATAGCTTATAAGTTAAATATACTGTACATACGGTTGTTGTGCCGTTAGACCCACTGACTAGGCCAAATTGAATTTTGTAATTAAAGGAATTATGTCAGACTGGATATTAACATGATAGTGGAAACCCTGAACATCTGCGTCCTTCATCACACACCGACATATTCATAATGTTTGGAAACAGTTGCTGGTTTGATATTATCACAGCTGCTATTAGCATTAGTCTCGGACAGAGTCGTGTAAAATGATCTTCGGGGTTTATGGTTACAAATAAGACTTTTTATTATGTAATTGGATGGAGGGTCAGTATGTGGTTGGCTACAGTGGGTTTTAAGTTGTTTATTTATTGCTTGTTTTATATCTGAGGCGCCGAGACTGATCTAGAAGTTCTCGGTAGAGTAATAATCCACTCAATTGGCAGATTGAACAGATGTTGTTAAAGGAATCCAATTCAATCAGCAGTATGCTGAGAGATCGTGTTAACCGAGAAATTGAAGTAATGTTTAATGCAAAATATGACAGAGCAGCATCATGTGATTCATTTACAGAGGGTTCTGTTGTAGCTCATGGTTTTACAGGATTGTTCACCCAAACATGTAAAGTCTGCCATGAATTACCCAACTTGTATTTGGACGAAATAAAAACGAAAAGAATTAGTCAACATTACCCAAAAAAGTTTTTGGTGTTTTACGTTTTTCAAAATATCTCATTCTGTCTCCAAAAGAACAAAATAATATAAAGTATTTTTTCTACTACAGTAGCCAACAGTGTTCAAGAACACTTTGGTTAAAAGCAAAAATCTTTCTCTATGTTCATCAGAAATAAAGTCATTTTTATAGAATTGAAATAGCATGGTGAACTATTCCTTTAATGCTTTTTACTTTATAATTTTTTTTTCATCTTGACCCTATACCCCATACAGGACAGTTCTCATGGGTTAAAATTGGAGGATGTATATGTTTATTTTATCTGAATGTTTATTTCTAGAAATAATATATGGAATGTCTTAAAGGAACAGTAGACCTAAAAATTTAATTGTTATCATAATTTATCAAACCCTTATGTTGTTGGATTATGTTTTTCATTTTGAGAAGATTTATTTTCTGTATAATAGCTGTTAAGTTAACATTAAGAAGTTAAACAATTGAACATTTAATTACCTTCTTGTTGCCGTTTTGTCCACTTTTGATAGATATTGAACCTTAGTGTGGAAAATAAAGTAGAAACAACATACAGCTTTGGAGGATCATGTGGGTAAAGAAAACAATGACAGAACATTCTTTTTTTAATATTTCTGTCATATAAAACACACTTTTAATTAAAGACCATTCTTAAAATTCAGTTTTTCTAAATGTACGGATTGGAGGTTCAAAAATAACTTCCCAAATGTCACACTAAATTTTTGCATCTATTTGCCAAAACTGAAAACTGGAGAATCAGGTCAAAATAACAGAAAAGACCTCAACTACTGCAAAGACAACAAATTTATATTCACCTTTAACCACAACAACATTAAGATTTGCAAATGCATTCAGAAAAAATTAAATGGAATGCGTTTATTAAATATTACACTTCAAATAATGTGTTTCCCCTGATTTGATCACAATTTCCATGCGTCTTGTCATGTTGTCATTCTTTAACAATGCCGTTGGATGACTTTGTCACTTCTGAGGTTTGACTTCGCTGAATATAAAGTACCACAAGACTGAAAGCGCCACAATACATCTAAAAATGCAGATTGAATAAAAAAAGTCAGTCAAACCCAAAACAAAGTTGCTCATAGATTTTCTTTCTCCTAAGATGTCGTCCGTTCCTTTAATGCCTCAAAAAGCTTTTAGCGCTTCTTCCATGTTGGGATTTCGATGCCACATATCTGCAGGAAGTCTCTCATCTTCCTAATGTGTTTCTCTGTGTGTCTGTCTGTGATCTTTCAGAAAAAGAGCAAGCTGCATTACCACATCGCCGTTATCATAAACTACTTGGGACATTGTATATCTCTGGGAGCCCTGTTGGTCGCCTTCATCCTCTTCATGAGACTCAGGTGGGTGAAAGCCTCCGCCGCGAGGACTTCTGATGTGCAGATCGTGTGGAATTGAGTGACGTGTGCATTAGTCACACCGCTGCACATGTACAGTGTAAGACAGATTTATGTTTGGGCCGCTCCGCTGGGACCAAAGCGGATGAAGAGGGCATCTCAGGAATATAGAGTGCACCGTTTTTAGTCTCTTTTTAAACTAGGGGGAGATTTGAATCGCTTGGACTCTATCTCAGGAGAGTTTTAGTTACGTTTCATTAAGAGGGTACATGGGGTCATATCGGAACTTTCAACAGTTTAAATGCATGGTCCCCGTTCCAAACACAAATACAGGTTGTCCTCCTGTCCCATCTCTTCAGTACATCCACTGCGTTTCCAGCTGCTGACATGAACTTTACATCAGGTCCTAAAGATTGTTTACGCTCCGCGATCACGTGTGACGAGTGATTTGGTGACGGGCCCTCCTTGAGCTCGGATTTCTGCGGTCCAAGGAAAACCCGTACAGGTTATCTCTCAGTTGTCACTTCACATGAGAAATCGATAAGGCACGGGTCAGCAGACTGCCCCGCGGCAATGAAATTTAAGAGTGATAGTGTAGAAATTAACACGGCTCAGCATCACATCCAAGGACACGTGCATGTGTCTCGTTGTTTGATTATTCCTGGGAAGAAATATCACAGTTTAGGGATTGGGACTGAAGGTCTTTATTGAACTGCTTGTCATTGAATGATGCTTATTCAAACTGAGATGTTTGTTTATTGATAAGGAGTCACTTTTTAAAATAGCTCAAGGTTGGAAGGGTTTCTATTATTGTTGTGGCTTTCTTGTAGTTTTGTGGGTTATTTTGATTTAATTTCAACTTGGTGTGCAATGTTATGTGTAATACAGAGAGAATATCTGTATATCTGAGTCATTATATATTTGATGTTGTCCTTCACTTTTCAAACATAATAATATAGTAATTAGCAATTATTATAAGGAATTATGATACATTTATATGGACAAAGTGTACACATCATATTGATATTTGAAACCTCTATGACATTTAGTCCTCAGCAGAACACAAAAGAAGATATTTTTAAGAATGTTAACCAAACAGCAATTGCGATCATTCACTTTAATGATTTTGTAGAACTATTTATTTAAAGTCATAGTTAACCCCGAATAGAACTTTAACTGGACATAATTTGCATACCCTCTTGTTATTTTAAACCTAAATGACATTTTTTCTTCAGCAGAAAACAAAAGTAGATATTTTTCAGAATGTTGGTAACCAGACAACAGTTGCACTCTTTCACTTCTATGAATTCATTTGAAGTTATTTTGCAGAACTATTGATTTAAAGTCATAGTCTACCCACATTTGAAAATAACCCAACTTGTCATTTCAAACTTGTTTCACTTTCTTTTTACAGATTACGAAAGAAGATATTTTTAAGAAAGTTGGTAGACGAATACTTCTGTTGAATGAACAGGAAACCCTTGCAAGTGAAAGGGTGCCAGTAACCAACAATGTTCATTCTTTTGTTTTTCTGGGTAAGATAGAAAGTCATTCAGGTTCTAAAAGTTAAGAGATTTGGTAAATAAGAAAACAGAATTATTATTTTTGAATGAACTATCACTGGACTAGACCATAAACCTAGTCTGATGCGCAAAACCAGATGTCACTTATATCACTCGCTCTAGTGTCTGTTCCATCAGTTGTGGAGACATAGATTAAATCCCCATCGCCTTTAGGACTCTTTAGAGTAGATCATCTCAGACCTAATCTGCCTTGATTAATCCCCTAAAGCTATTCCGGAATCTTTTCCTAGATTTTCTACTGAAATTACACTGGGCATCATCTGACTTTTCTCCACTTTCCTTTGAAAACGGTGTTGTTCTACCTCTGTCTCGGACTGTCCAGCTAATCTGTTTGTGTGTCATGGATGAATTGAGACTGTGTGAAATAAAGCGAGAGATCATAAAGTTAATTGGGCTGGAGCTGTTTTTGTAGCAGAGAAACAGTGTAATGAAATAACTGTTGAGCAGATGTTTAGGGCACACGCTGAGAGCTCTTGCACTCGGACCTTCCAGCAATATTTATATCAGGAAAGAAGGATGTGAGGATCCCATTTTCAGCGAATTTATGTTCGTAAGGCTTTATTTCCAGGGTTAAGCATTCCAGTTTTAAAAGTGTTTTTATGAGAACCCTTTCACCAGAGACTCTGATTTAACTTGATGTTATCGAGATGGCTTAACAGGGATTGCTGATCTAAAAATAAATATACTTTTAAAGGATTTAAATGCTGAGGATGGAAATCAAACAAAATTTAATCAAGTTTTTATTATTTTGGTGCTTAAAGGGATAGTTCATCCAAAATTCTGTCATCATCACCTTGACATTTCAAACCTGTCAGGCAGCAGAATACAAATAAAAGATATTTGGAAGAACGCTTGTTAGCAAAACTCTCCATTTAATTCTGCATAGATCCAAAACAGGTCCAACTCTTTTCATTTACTGACATTTTTTATATATCTTGATGTGTTTTCCAGAAGAAGGAAAGTAGACTAAGGGAGAGTAAATAAATAAAAAATTCATACCTTTTAATGCAATGTGTTATTATATTATAATATTTATATAATATTTTATTCTTTATTATAATATACATTAAAGGGATAGTTCACCAAAAATTAAAAATGATTTTTAAGGATTTAAAACCAGTATGACTCAATGAATGCAATTTTGCTGCTCTAGCCTTTGTCTATACAGTCCTCACCAGAGCATGATTGTCAGGGAATTTTTATCCTCATCTTCAGTCATTCACAAAACAAGTGATGCTTGGATGTTGCTCATTGGCTTTAACAGCTATCAATGTCTGAAAGAAGAGCAAAGCTTTGGCGGGTGCCACTATAGAGGGGCTCAGCGGGTCAAGATAACAGAAATAGACCCCAGTTGGCATCACCGTCTCTTATCCTGTTTCTTGACAAATGCCTGAACCTCGCTGACTTCTTACACATTCCTTTAGGGCAGAAACATGATGCTGTAAAAATATGACAGCACACATTATTGCATTTGAATCAGCAAGAAATGCTAAGAAATAAACAAATTCTTCAATGCAAGTTGAATACCGGGGCTGTTTACATAATCCACTCCACCGCAAGTTTTTCTCTATAATAAGAACTTTCTTTGTGATCCTGGGAAACTAGCGCATATCATTTTCTTTTTGAAATTTCCACAGTAATGTGGCTTTGATTAAGTGTGTTTATCTGAATTGGGTTGTGCCTCATTATTTCAGACATTCAGAGCTTTCATTCAGAAAACAAGACACATCCAAGAACACTTTGCATTACTCTAACTGGAATAGTATGCGTCCCTTTGAATGTATCTAATAGATCACCTTAGGCTAAAACAAACTGGAATACAGGAATGTGACACATTGTTAAAACTGCCCTGGGATGACTTTTAAAATAGTGTTGTTTTGCTTTTTAGAAGCTTGTGTAAATCAAACCCAGAAAGATATCTTATCATTTTCACATGGGAGTGATGAAGTAATGTGAGGAGTGAAATGTGTTGAATGAGGTTATTATTTTTATTATGTAAAAGGATACTTCACCCCGAAATTAACATTAGATCATCTTTTACTCACACACTTGACATTTCAAACATGTCAGACTTTCTTTATCCTGCAGATCGCAAAAGAAGATATTTTGAACAATGTTGGTAACCAAAAACAGTTGGTCCCCGTTTACTTCAGTATAGACAGAGAACATGTCAACCAAATCTCTTCATTTACCTAGATTTTTCTAAATATCTTGTGTCAAGCTAAATTATGAAAAAAATTTCTGTACCCCTTTAATGCAACATTATATTATGATTACCATGAAATATATACTATATATTATTATAAATTAATATGCATTTCTTTATTAACTACATTAGCTTTAGTGTGGCTTGGATTCTCACTGTTTTGCCTGTTTTTTTTAATTTGCAACACTTTAGTTTCAAATTTGGTTTCAATATTTTTGAAACTAAGAAATACATTTCTTCTATGAATAAGTTTCAACTCTATAAAAATACAAAGTAAGGATTTTTGTTTAAAAGCAGCCAAACCGTTAACCAAACCATTAAGTCTCTTTCCATTTTTTTTGAGCAACTAACCCACAATGCACCCTCAAACATATTCGATTTAACATGTCCTGCAATTCAAGTGGCACAAGATAAGGAGGACCTCTGTTATTCTATTTTCATCCGTGCTTACGCAATGAGTTCAGCAGGGTGATGGAGTCAGCAGACCTCCGAGCACATGGTCACCGTATGAGGTGATGGCTCTCCGCCAGCACCCCCGCCGTACCGTACGACTGGACAGACAGGTCGCTCGCCCTGGGCCCCAGCAGGGGATGATACCAGTACATCTGCACGCCATCTCGGCTTGCGGACGCACTAGGGGTCCGTGTCTCTGCGGCATAAAGCGATCAGGGTTCGTTAATATCCAACCCCCGCGGAGCGAGGGACCCTAAACTGCCCCGAGCACGCTCAGCTCCCTGCAGTTTTTGATTAGTGTTACCATGTTTATGGCCTAAAATTGCAACACTCGGTGACTTCGCCGGTGACCCCTTTCCGAATTAGCTGGAGGTTCAAATAGTGCAGCCCAGCTCGTCACACATTGCCAAGGCAGGCCATTATTCATAAGGGACTTCTTTTAGGGCGAAAGGAACCGGTGCAGTGGATCAATGAAAAGTGAATGATGAAGGGGAGGTCTTGAATAGACGGCGGTGATAACGCACTTCTATTAGCGCAGGCGATGGGAATGCTAATAAGCAAAGCATGTGCAGTTGTGTGCAGGCACTGGAACAGTGATAGACCCACGCTGAGATTGAACAGTGAGAGGCATGTGGACCAAAGAGCTTTCCAAAAGCACATGAGTGGGGTGTTGAGTGCTTCAAGTTCTTGGCACTGGTTTTGAAAAACTGTGTTTGTGATGTGTGGTCCTGATATACCCTACAGTATGGGGAGATGAAGTGAAATATACTATAAGGGTAATTCCAGTGTTATGGACGTGACATCTTGTGTTATAGACGTCGCATAAAAATGCTCTTATAATGTAATTGTAACCTGCAAACTGAACCAACTGTTTATATTATACAAAACCCTTGCTGATTTAAACAGGGGAAAAAATCTGTCAATGAACAAGTTTTCTTTCGTCATGGACGTGATAAAGAAAATCTATATTTTCATGATATGGTTGACATTTCCACGGAATTGCCTGTAGCCATTATGAAAGACACTTTAAAAGTCACCATACAACCTTTCACACAAACACATTGGGTTTTCATTCACACTAAAAAATGTACAGTGATTTTTTGTGAAACAATTTACTCCCTCAAAAATGTGTGAAAATATTAAAGCTTTGATACAAATTAAATATACTGTTCAAATTGTTTATATATGTATAAAAGTTAAATTGTTAAATGAATACTTACATAAACAAATAAACTATTATTTGTATATTTTAAAGCAATAAACATTTAATGAACATTAAATAATTTTAAAAGATTTTATAAAATTAATATACATTTATGTGATATTTACTAAGCAACAATATTTAATTTTTTGAGTGCATGCATTAAAAATGTTCACCTATTGTTGCATCGGCTATTTACTGCTTCATTGTCTCCTCGACTATTGTAAGTCGCTTTGGATAAAAGCGTCTGCTAAATGACTAAATGTAAATGTAAATGTTAAAACATTTTTTGAAAACACAGATCTCTCTCTTTTAAAAAAAATGTTTTTGTCCTATCATGGTTTTATTATTATTATTATTATTATTATTATTATTATTATTATTATTATTATTATTATTATTAGTTATTATTTTTGTGTGACTTTTTTCATGACTTTTTAAGGAATATTTTTCACATTCTGAAATAATAATAAAATAAACAAAACTGTGCAATAACACAAATCTAAACTTAATGTTCTCAGCTTTTTTTGCATTGGCATACCAGCTTAAGATCCCACTATGATAGTTCAATCCGTTTTATTTCCAGTGTTTCATAATTATTTAAACAAATCCAAAAAACGTTTTAACTTATATACTATTTACATTTTCCAATGAACAAAAGTAATATATTCTCAAATATAAAGATGCTAAACAATGCCATTGAAGAACCAATTTTTTGCTCCATCAATTATTCTTTGTTTTAAAAGCTTCCGTTTAGTAAAAAATGTTTTTTTTAAAGCACTTTTACCTGAATAATCCTTTTTTTAGAATCAAATAGGTGCATGGTTATTGATCATGTGTTCCACCACATTTTTAAAGATGTAATGTGAATCTTTAGCTTTCAACTTTTGCACTCAGTGCCAAATAGTTGTGTAGTCTCTTTTAATGGACTTTTAATGGTGGAGTTGAGTTGTGGTGTGTGGATTGAGGCTATGCTCTGTGTTGCGATGTAATGACCCGATCTTCTCCTGCCAACCTGGCTGGCCTGACATCGGAAACACAAGCCTCTGGGCATTGGCTCATTCCTGCCCTACAACCAGTACCCACACTACCAGACAGCTGCCAAGCATCGAGGATATCCAACAAAGCTTTAAGGTTTATCCTCTAAAGCCTGTTTGTTGTCAGATGACAAAATCCATGATGCAAAATAATGCTTGGTGGTTATGTAGATGCATTGAAGTATAAGGTGTATACGATGTGTCCAGCCGTAATGAATTTGCAATACCATTCATTATGTAACATTACATGAATGGAGACATGATGATCCCGAGGACCATATATTTTGTGAATATCTCCCATCCCTGCTCTGGATTAACATCATCTTTATTAAGGTGCTACAGAAAAAGGAATTCATTCATTATGGTGTGAATTGGGCTCTTTCTGAACTTTGCTGGTTTCATAAGCCCTGCAGTAGGCGCACGTCCAGGTTTCCACTGGAGAGAACTTATGTCCATTTTTCACCAGTACTGCCAGCCTGTGCCACCCCCCACCTTCAGCTACCATGGTGATGGTTGGCAGAAATGCCACTCTTGCCCTATGTGTAATATAAGTTTGGTTCTATTCTTTTCATCTTTATGCATTCAGGCATGGTTTGAATTTCTTTTCAGCAGGGGTTGTGCTGGTCTGAAAGGAGCTATTGTTGCATTGTCCCTTCAACCTGATTAGAAATCTATAATTTTAAAATGGGGTACAAAATAGAGACCTCATAGCATAATAGCCCCATCAGCTTAAGAAGTGGATCTTTGTTCTGATAAGTGGATTACTTTCGAATTAAAATGACAAAGGAATGATAATAGCATTTTGCAAAGCTATAAAGTGTAGTATGGTTTTATGAATTTCCAACATTGAATATTTTTGTAGTTTCCTCTGCAAAAAGGAAACAAATGCTAAAGTCAGATTTTCTCTTGATGTAGCAACACATAATCTCACACGTTTCATCTAAAGTGTCACACTATGTTCTATGTTGCAAACTTTATGATGAGATGTGTCTTGTAAATGTATGTTATAACTTTTAATTTTTTCTGCTAGGGGTTTTGGTGATCCTAGAAAAATTAAAATAGTCAGCTTTATTTGAAATCCATTTGTTTGATTCTATAAGGCAAATATTTAAATACATATTTCATACTTATTAAAAAAAGACAGTTATTGTATTTGTGGTATACCTAATAAAGAACTTCCTCGCTTGTTTTTCCAAACTTGTGATGCAGATAACACAGACTTCCGCTTTAAAATAAACAATACTAAGAATTCAGTGATGACTCTTGAGCATTGAAAGAGTAATGTGTGAGAATGTTCTATGATCTCTCTGACCGTCATGTCCAGATTATTTGGTCATGTGTGGCCTTTTCCTGTGTGGCTCACTGGGATTTAGAAGCTGATTTAGGGCATGAAGGGGGGAGGGTGAGAGAGATGGAGATTTTGGATGGGCGGACACAGTGTCAGTGCAGTAGACACAGTCGATGTGATCCATGCGTCACGTTTACTGAAGTAGGTCATCGGGAGGTAAGATCCACTCCCTTAAATGTCAATGAGCTTTGGTGAATTGGTCTCTTTGGTGAACTGGACTGCACACAGACAAATGCTGATCAAAATAAAAGTTTATTTCTATATTATTTGCCTTATTATATTTTTTCACATGTTTATTTTTTACCATTTCTTTTGCTTTTATTATTATTTAATCATTATGTATATTCTCAAATAAGCAGTTTACAGATTGTTTTTCAGTGATATGAGGCTGAAAAGGTCATTTCATGGATAGTTCAAATTTCCTCTCATTTATTTATTCACGCTCGTTTGACTTTCTATCTTTCGCAGAACACAAATGAAGATATTTTGTAAAATGTTCATAGTTTGCACTAATATTTAGATTTTCGGCAGAAGTTTTTATCCAAAAAGGACATACCTTGCCTTACAGTGTACTAAACAGTATATTCTAAATATGTGCAATTCCCATAGTCGAACACATAACTCTGAAATTATTAGCGCCATGTTCCAACCGTTAAGATACTGGAAAACTGTGGCCAGTCAAACGACTTTAAAGCCCATTCCCTTTCAGCGAATGGACATTTTCCAAAATATCTTCTCCAGGTTTTGAATAACATAAGGCTAAGAAAATGATGAATGATTTTTATTTTTGGTTTAACTTCTCTTAAAACTATGCAAACGATGCAGCTGCTTGTCTATAAGCAATAATTCAATTTCTTTCATGAATTTAGTTTTTCTGTATTTTGGTATCTTGTCCAACCACAATAAATGCCGACTGTAAGGAAAAAAAAAACAGATGGGAAATTTAATACGAGACTGTGTGGTTATTATACACATGCGATGTAATGCGCATTCAGAGAAAGACAGAGACATCTCATTGTATTAACAGAACTTCATTAAAAATCTTAACGACATACAAAGCCTGTACCAAGATCTGCAAACAAATGCATTTACACTGACATTTAGTGTGTGTGTAGTTTGTAAACGCACATCAGTGTGTGTGTTAGCGAGTGTTCCATCCGTAACTAATGAGGAAAGTAATGTCAGCTGCTCAGTGGGTTGTGTGAACGAGGTCAAAGAACTGCACAAGCATCAGATACTCGGCTGCTAACAGCCCTGAGCTTGTGTTTTTGCACAAGGGCAGTTCTGGCCTTACAGCTGTCCTTCCTCTGGATGAAAGTCATCTTCACCCGCTCTCAGTGTGTCGGCCCACATCCATCACACCAGTAAATGTACTGCCATTGCTACCCACCACAAATCGATTTGTTAAGTTTGGGGTTTTAAAGGAACAATTCACCCAAAATTGCTTGACAGCTCCAGTCCCCATCCACTTTCCTTACATAGAAATGTACATATTCCATCTCACACATAGAGAAACAGATATCGGAACTAATAAAATTATAACCAGATTTTAAATTCTGGGTAAGCAAAGAAGATTCACAATGCTTTTAGGACCGTGGAAGGGGGGTTGTTGTTTCTCACTGGTTTCGTATGATAATGTTCATAATCGGATTGCAAGAAGAAGATACGGAATGAGAAACTCTGAGCGATTGGCTCAATATGAAATAACCCTTAATGAACCAGCAGCGGCATTCATAAACAACAGCATGTAGCTTCGCTTTCTACGTCAACTCTCATCTCTGTCTCAGACTTCACAAATTTAAGCTGGCAATTACCATTCAGACAACACCACGCCTTCCCATCTGTCACACAAATTACATCATCATTTTCACAATCCATGCACGCTGAAGATGTCAGATGTCCTCTCCTCACCATTTATTACTGACGGTTTTGATAGACAGGAGTTTATTTGTGTGTTTTAAACACCATTTTCAAACTGTCAACTGTCATGTAATGCATGTACATCCATAGCTGAAAAAGTGCTTTGGAGGATCTGATTTGGATAAGGAATGGTGACTTCTCTGTGTGAGATGTGTGGGCTTTCGCAAGAAGCATGCTTTTTAATCGTGATCCCGTCTTGGACCTTGGATGTAGCTACTCTCTGAAGTCACTTTCAAGATGTAATGTCTTTGATATGTTATCTTCAGAGCTGAATAAGCGTATGTATTTCAGGGATCCTTCATCTCCACGGTAGTTTACATGACCTGTATGAAGTCTTTTTAATACTTTTAACCACTTTTTATCCCTCATGTCACATAAAGGGATAGTTTACCCAAAAATTCTCATCATTTACTCACATTCCAGTTGTTCCAAATATATATTGGAAATATATTGTATAAATGTCTTTGTTTTGCTAATTAAAGGACAAGATATTTGGAAGAATGCTTATAACCATTTTGTTTGCCATTGACTTGTAAGGAAAAAAATACTTATGAAATAAATAATATATAGCATAATACATATTATATGATATATGTATATATATTTGTTTAACACAAAATGTTGGACAACTGTTCATAAAATGGTCTCTTAATTTCTTTCATGCTTACTTTTTTCACTCAAATGAAATAAAAAATTTTGCTGATTCTGTTCGGCTTGTCTATAAGTCAGGCATATGTATGCACGTATTATAAAGGCATTTAGGAAGAGAAATGTTGTTACTTTGTTCCCATTTTGTCCTTCTGTGATTAAAGTGTAGGCAGTGAAACAAAGGCACGCTTTGTGCCATGAAATGTCATAATTTCTTGCCCTGCGTCCCACGTTTGTACTAAATGAATTTCCATAGACTTTCATCTTCCTGCTGAGATAAATGCAGAATTGAGGCGAATGCTTGCTCATGAAACGCGTTTGTGCAAGTGTGAATGAATAATCATGAATGTTTACTGAATGTGATAATTCTGAAAGAAATTTTCATGTGCAAAGATATTATTTGTTGTAGGATGCATATTAATATTTCACTTGCAAAATGATGATCAATTCAAATGACATGATAGAAAAATATTTTTATCCTTGGTGTACAAAGCTTATTTGAGACTGAAAATGTGATTGTTTGGGCAGTCCTGAAAGTGACAAGTTCATTGCCTGAGGTCAATTCAGCAAAGCCTCTATTTCTCTGTCGTAGTTAATTGGAGAAGAGTTCAGAAGCTCAGACACACACAGAGAGAGATGGATATTAATCAGCTCTTAGGGGTATTAGCAGTGATGGCAACATTGTGTTTCTGTCTACAACAGCTCGGATTTAATTTAATCGATGAAATTGATGACATGGTTCATATGAATGATGTAAAAGCAGTGCTATACATCTTTTCATCATCATAACACATTCAAGATTCCAGAGTTTGTGGTTTCACGCCGCATTTGATTGTGCATAACTTTACATTAAGATTGCATAAGAAAAGCCAAGGCCTTTCCATGTGAATTGTAAATGTGTCTTTGGAGATGATTATGGGGCCAGAGATCATTATGGAGATGACTGAGCCATATTCCGACATCTCTGCAGTGAGGATGAGGAATTGAAATCTAATTTGCACATTTGCATCCGTTTTTGTGCATGCATTCTTTGCATGTTTCTTTTAGTGAAAGCGTTATTCATTCCTTTTGAAATCTGAAGTGTTTATCTTCAGAGATAATTAAGGTCGAATATTTTATTTTTATGCGTTGTGTTACATTATTTACTGTTATGTTTTATTGGTTGCGGTGTTTTAGGCAACTTTATGTGTTTCTAAAAAGGGAAATTTAAGGGAAACAATAGTTCACGCAATATAGTAAATTAGGTTGTTATTTACACACCCTCCTCATTTTACTTACTTCAGAATATCTTCTTTGACTTTCTCTTCTCTACAGAACAAAAAAGAAGAAAGTTGTCAACCGATAAGCAAAACCACTCATTCACTTTAATTGTAAGGACACAAAACCAGTGCAAGTCACCGGGAAGCATTTCGGTTTCCATTCTTCAAGATATCTTCTTTTGTGCTCAACAGAGAAAAGAAGTCAAAAAAGATATTTTGAAGAAAGATGGTAGCTGTGCAACAACACCACCCATTTACTTAAATTGTGTAAAATCAAAGCTTATGCAAATGGATAGAGAAGGGGTGCCAGTTCCCAACATTCTTAAAAATATATTGTTTTATGTTCCGCTGAAAAACGACACTCATACATGTTTAAAAGTCAAGAGGATGAGAAAATAATGACCGAATGTTCCATGTTGGGGTAAACTATCATTTAACTGTAGAAATGATAATGATCTTCCATGGCATCAGCCTCAAGCATTGTCATGAGTTACTCCTTGTTTTCTTCTGTTGCATATGTTATAAAGAAAGACTTGGGTTTAAAGCTGGGGCTGGTCTTAAGCTGGTCGTAAATACTGTCTCCAGCCCAAAGCTGATATCACAGCCAAGTTGACCTTGGAGTTGCAGTGGTTGTGATTTATACCACAAGAAAAGAGAACAAGGGACCTAAAACAGGAAGAGTGCTTTGCTTTTATCCAAAGAGACAGTTACGCATTATTATAGTATTTGTTTTACTGAGAATTTATCCCCAGATGTGTTACTAATTCAATGCTTTAACGTTGTAACAGTGTAATACACCAGACCTGAGCCCTGTCTATCTATACTGCATGGGTCAATACATCTATTTTACCTATATAGATTAAAGTTATTTATATGAAAAAGACTTTCCACTATATCATGTATTATACTGCTTTGGATCTCTGCAGCTTTCGCACTCGTCGCCAAAGACTGTGTGGTTTGGCCTGTAATAGCTTTTTGCGTACAGATTGCTAAGAGCTGTTCACTGTTGTCACGGTTTACGTGCTGAATCATATTCATCATCATATTATCATCCTGCTGTCGTCATACTTCGAAATGAGTGTTGTTCGACTTTCGCTGTGAGTTTTAAGAATACATAAATCGTGATTTGTTGAACATTTCAGCTGATTTGAATTGCCACATATTTCCAAATACCACATATTTCCATTCTAAACCTGCTCACGGTGTATCGTTACATCCCAACCATTAAGACAAAAAATACATTCCATTGCACCATATTATAAAAAATTTTAAGAGCATTTACCTTGAAAAAAGTGTAACCCAGGAAAGCTTAAGTGCTGAAGAAAAAAGAATATTGACTATTAAGTCTTTCATTGAGGCACATAACTTGATATGTTTTATGATGTTAATGCTGAAATATGAATTACTTAAAGATGTTTCACGCACTTGGTGTTCCGTCTGAGGATAAACATAACATGCTCGGGTGGAAATGCATGCAGAGATGTCAAGACACAATGGATGTACAACCAATAAAACAACAGGAAATCTGTTGTTTAATCATGCTGCAAAGCCAAAAAACACACACTACACAAACCCTCATATATGCACACAAACACACACACAGCTCTGCAATCTTTCTTTATTTCTTTCTTTTATCAATTTCCTTAATTTTTTCTCTTCCTCCTCCGCCTCTCTTTCCTCCTCTATTCTCAGGAGTATCCGGTGCCTGAGAAATATCATCCACTGGAACCTGATTACGGCGTTTATCCTGCGGAATGCCACCTGGTTTGTGGTGCAGCTCACCATGAATCCCGAGGTGCATGAGAGCAATGTGGTGAGTGCACAAACATGCAGACCAATGCATCCAAACACACGTCTTCCTTTCTCCTATTACTTGGCAAAATACACAAATAATGAACACGAAATCCAGTTTTTCTCCTTGAATGACCCACATGCCCTCAAGAAAGCATCCATTGTGCACTGATTTTAGGTTTATTTTATTTATGCAAACGTACTGTACACACAGAGAGAGCAAGTTTTCATCTTCATTAATAGGATTAAGTAACTCTGACCCCTAGAGTTTTTCTACCCTCCGAAACCTCCGGCATGTGTGCCGTAGTGGGCACTTCTGTACTCGTGGGTATTTGCGAATGCAAACGGCTTGGTCACCATCCAGCGCGCCTTCCAGAAAATGAATCACCCTCCAGATTTCTGGGCTTCTTTAATCAACACATCTAAGCTGGGCAATTAATTTATCTTCCGTCGTGTCAATGCCAGTCCCGAAGGGTCCTTCCCAAGCGTGCTGTTACACTCTATTTTACATTCAAATTCAGACCCATGTTGGAATTTATGACATGCACGGCTCTCCAAAGGAATTAGAATTACATTCTATCAGGTTTGACCTCGACGCTTCATCTTTTGTTGTTTCCAAAGCCTAGATTTCACCGATTTGTTCATCAGTGTTTCACACGAGGCCGAATTAATTGGCTCTCCGTGCTTATATTGTGCAGTCTCGCATTAGGTCCACCTCTGAGGTGGCATTGTCCCAGAGAGGAGGACTTTTAAAAGAAAGCCCAAAATATTGAGGAGATTTTAAAGGGAGGGGTAATTAAATATTCCTTCAGGCCTCTGTGTAACAGTTGTGACCTAATTCTCCAGCTCACTGTTTGGTGAAAGGTTGGAAATTTGCAGAGATTTGGAAAATTAAATGATTTGTGAAAGAATGACTGCTGTTGAATGTGTACTTTGGATGAATGAAGTTAATGGGCCATTTTTATTTACACAAAAGGATATTTCTTTATCAGAACACAATATAGATTATTTACCATTAGTTAGTTTATTAGTTACAATACAACCCTGACCCCTGTTGACTTCCATTGTTCACAGAATAGAAATAAATGTAGAAATACACACACATATATATATATATATATATATATATATATATATATATATATATATAAATGAATGATATGGATATTCAGCCACCATTGACTTAATTGCATGGACACATTTCTTAAAATATTGTCTTTTGTGTTTTACAGATGAAAGGGTAATTTAAAGATTATGAAAGACATAAAACTTAATAAATGATGAACACATTTCTGAACACATTTTTAAATATTTCTGTTTCTCACATAACGTAATAATGGATTAAGGAGATTTAGAAATTGGAAATTTTTTCCATACAGAAAAACCACACAGATATTACATGTTGCCACCATCACTTTTCAGGGATTCTTGGGATTTCACGTAGGCTTTTACATGGTATTCACACAAAAATGTTCCCAACCACATTCCACATGTGACCATGTGTTTCACTGGCTTTTAGTTTTTACTATAAAGATTGTATTTCAAGTGCATGAATATTCCTCATCAGTCAATGACAGTAATAATGGCAGATTGGCTTTGTGTCTCATTTGCTATACATACAAGACCCGTCCATTTAGAAAAGTCTTCTGACCAGTTTTATTCCCCCAGCGTTTATAGCACAAAGTATCACATTTGGTTGTTAAATGACACTTTATGAATCATTTACGTAACACCAGTCAGTTAATGAAAGACATTGTTCAGTAAACAACTGCAAAATTAGCTATAAAGTTCGCACAGAAGCTTATAATCTCTGCACGCTCTTAAATTCTTGTCACACCATGGGGCTTATAATGAAATGGGTTGTAAAACTGTAGACAGGCAAACGGCTTCAGAAATACTTCTAAGCTGGAGGGCTTTATGACTCAGGGTGCTTTTCATTTTTATCCCTCTATTTCACATGTTGAAACAAAATCGCTACCACAGAATATATGTAATGGTCTATGGACTATTAGGTCGCCGTTTAATGTTTGGAAAATATGAGTCGATGTAGTTTGTTAAGCCCTCAATGCTGAGATAAGTGTTAGTTTAGATTTTGTTTTCTCTAGTGGCTTGTAAGAAAGCAAGGGAAGGAAAGTGTGCTGCCCCTTTTTCGGTAAAACCGCAAGTTTTAAATCTTGTAATATTTCGGTGACACCTAACATTAAACTAAATTTAAATAATTCTCAGTCTAGTGATGATATTGTTGCATATTTATCTTCTCGTGGAAGAAAATTGTAGTGGGCTAGTTTGATAAAATATGTTCATAAAAATATGAGTAAAAATTAAGAAAACAAATACATGTTAAAATCTATGTACATGTGAAACAAAAATACAATTTATAGGGACAAAGTAACAAATGGTGGAATAAACTAATTAATAACTGCATGTAAACAATTTTTTTATATGCAGAGATAAACATTTATTAACCGTGATTAATCGCATATATATATATATATATATATATATATATATATCGCGCACACAGACACACACACACACACACACACACACACACACACACACACACACACACACACACACACACATATATTAATTAATTTATATACAATTTCATATTTTTTCTAAAAATATATGTTTGTACTTATGTAAATACAAAAATAATATGCGCAGTACACAGACAAAATTTATGTACACAATTAATCTTTTTGAAATATTTTTTTAATTCTTTCTAGTTTTATTTTGAACAACTTCTAAAACGGACATGATTTTTTAGTTGAACGTATTCATAAAGTCAAGTTGGTTTAACTTAAACATTTAAGGTAGCTTCTTAAGGTAAGTTTTCAAATAAATTTTCGTAGGTGAAATGTATTTATATTTCAGTATTGGTGAGATATTTAATCTAATATCTTTTGTTTACTAAATTAAGCAAGTTTCAACCATCTACTTTAAATCCAAATCTTCAAGATTCATGATGGAGAAATAGGATCTTTAAAAGCACAGCTTCAATTTTGGCTCTGACCATTTGTAATGGGTCCTAAGAGGTGTTCTGCACTTCTGAAGGTCCTGTCAGAGGAACTCATATCCCTCTGGCTTTCATCATACTTCCATCTAAATCTGCTCCATCCCAAAGCCCTTCTTCAAACTCCCCGTCCCTCTAAACCCATCTGTAGTGTCAGCTCCCTTTAAAAACGTGGGTTTTATCCCCTCTGCTTGTTATTTGAACTCAGCATTGGTCATAAGGAGTAGGATACACATACACGCATACTAAAGCTGTCATTTCCTAAAGCTATTATAATAAAAGTGTTCTTGAAACAACAAAAGCTAACAAGAAGTGCCATGGTGATTTCCTCGGGCGGTTTCTAACTGGATTTTCTCTCCTTCTCATCTGGTCTCGCTCAGATCTGGTGCAGGCTGGTAACAGCGGCGTATAATTACTTTCATGTGACCAACTTCTTCTGGATGTTTGGAGAAGGATGTTATCTGCACACAGCCATTGTACTCACCTACTCTACTGACAAACTGAGGAAGTGGATGTTCATCTGCATAGGCTGGTGTATGTATCCCATAATACACAATACATTTTAGCTTATTTGTTCTACTGTAGATTTTATTATGGCAAAAGTCAACTTCACATTCACCGCTGAGGCCTATCTTTAAGAGGATCATCTACACTGATTGTAAGATGTCTCTGATGTTCTTTGTAAATAAAATAAGTGTGAATATACTGTTTCTGTTTTCGCAGGTATTCCATTTCCAATCATAGTTGCCTGGGCCATTGGTAAACTCTACTACGACAATGAAAAGTACGTTTGTGCTGATCTCCTTCTTGATCTGTTCCCTTTTTGAAGTGTTTACACACACACAGTTAAAGCAATTAAAGGTCAGATTAACTCCAGTTATCTCCATTATCCGCCTTGCTTCTGGTCATTAAAAAATCGATCTGTGATGGTGGAAGGCAGAGTAACATCTGTGCAATGTGTGATGCTGGTTAAAGGCAGAGTTCAGCTAAATAATAAGAAATCATTTACTCATATCTTTACAAAAGCAGATACAGTATATTGAAGAATGTTTTGAGCAATGGTCTACAATGTTTTTTATAGCATGGCACAAAACTAATGCACGCCAATGGTCAAAACATGATCAAAACAATATCAATAATCAATAAATGATGTGAAAATATAAACATATAAAAACAAAAAGGGGAGATAAAGAAATAAATGTTCAAATAAAATAATACATAAACGTAAAAATACATGAATTTGATTATTTTTAATTTATTAATCTTTCTGGTTGGATTTGCACAAAATGTTGACTAAACTTAAACATTTAAGGCAGCTGTTAAAGTTTTTAAGTGGTAATATATGAAATGTATTTGTTTTTCATTAGGGTTGATGTGAGCTGCTTAATCTAATATCTTCGTTGGTCACAAAATGAATTGAAATTAGTTTTTTTTTTAAGACCAATGGTTTTTCTTAATAGCAATTATTCAAAATATCTTCTATTGTTTTGCAGAAGAAAGATGGTAAATGATAACAAAATACTGTTAGATTTAAACACTGGATAATGTCTACTTAATTTTGTGTGTATGTATTGTTTGTAAAGTTTTTGGAACGCTAAAGATATCAATTCATTAATTTCCCACACAAGCATAATTAAAGAGTCTCTGGTAACAGCTTGCTGGTCGTGACCCTAAAATGGGTCGCGCGTCTGCTCATATTAATTCACAGGCAGCAGGGAAAACTAGATTTTCACAATACAAATAATAAATTCTGTCTAACCGTATAATCACATGCGCAAAGCGAACAAGAGTAGAAAATGCATCACATATCTTTTGTTCTGGATGTTTCAAAGCGGCGTGTGTGTGCAGCCAAATGAAACATGAATCAACATGGACAGGTTACATCGCGTGGCACATAACCCTAAGAAACAAAATAATGAACACAGACGAGGATCAAAAATCTGACCCAGACCACATTAAACATTGATAATGTGCTTGGCCTTCATTTGGTAATGTAAAATGTGTTTTTTAAATGCAATGTGTTAATTGGTTGAGTTCCACAGGTGACATTATTTTGCCATTCACATATATTCCCATAAGCTTTTCCCTCTCTCCTTCAGTGTGGATTTGACACATTCAATGGCGAAAAAAGTCCGATTACGCTCTCAACTCAACCGGATCTATAAAATAAGCGAAACTAGTGCATGTCTGCCCAGGGGACTGCATCCTTCTTGTTATTTAGAAAAGTTACATTTTAGTGCACCACTTTACAAGATATTTTTCTTTAGACCAAAAATCTATTCTTGCTCGCAAAATCCCTTTACAAAAGGGTTATGATAATACACGGAAACAAGGTCTAAATTACAACAGCTCACCTGAGACAAGATGCAAGGAACCGTAAGAAATGGCAAATGGTCTCCAGTGTGATCGAACCAAAACATTTTCCATCTGATTGTTTCTCTGCAGATGCTGGTTTGGAAAGCGGACTGGAATTTACACTGACTATATTTACCAGGGTCCCATGATCTTGGTTCTGCTGGTGAGTCACAGCATAGTAATAACATGAATGTTTCATGAGATTTGGTGTGTGGGGGAACCGAACAGACGTTTTCCTTATTCGTTTATCTCTCGTTCTGCCTACAAAAGTGATTTATGTGTGCAGTTTTATAATGAGAATTCGTGTTTTTTTCTTGATTTTCTCCCTAGATTAACTTCATCTTTCTCTTTAACATTGTGAGGATACTTATGACTAAATTGAGAGCCTCCACAACTTCAGAGACCATTCAGTACAGGTGAGATTCGGGGAGGTATTGACCAGGTATTGAACATTGGTTGAGCTGTGGGTATGCGTGTGCGCTGCTGCGTGATGGAGGGGGGTAGATATAATGGATAAATGATTTATGTAATGAAGATAGAGAGAGATTTGCTTGTGTCCGCATACACGATACTCATATTCCCTCAATTTACAGTATGACTAATGTGTTTGACAGTGCCAGTTAGTGGCCCATGGCAAATGCAATGCAAACTACTTCAACTAAATTCATCTCAATGTCATTCTGGTCAAGTCATTGTGTTTAAGCCAGTGACATTGTGACACTCTTGTTCATTACTCAGAAAGCACAGTGGTAAAGATATCACTCATATTTTGCTTGCAATTAGTTCTATAGTGTCCAATTGGCTCAAGTCATTTGTAAATCCAAAATAAAAAACTGTCCGTTTCATTATGTTAAGGATATAGGGAACGTGGTTTGCCCTACCTATACATTCGAGAAAGAATTATTTAGAAACAAAACAGATTTTTTCTCTGTGCTTTTATAGTGTTTATATTTTATTTATGTTATTATATATTTACACTATTCTAAGTTATTTTCAAACAAACTTTGGGTCATAAAAGATGAACCTAAATGTGTGTTTAAATTAACCAAATAAATTGTTTGATATTCACACAAAATATTTACTCTATTAATTCTGTATGTATGGAATTGAGTGAAAAGTTGCTTTGCAAAAATTCATTTAACAAATAAGTTTGAGTTGAATTACAAAATTGTTTTTGAAAAATAACATGAATTTATTGTCTGAAATGAATCTCCTAGTTGAACGAAATAAAATCTGTAATCGTGAGCTATACTCACTCATGTTCAATCTTTATGCTACACACAATCGAAGATATTTTGAAGAATGTTGGTGACCGAACAACACTCTTTTACTTCTTTTGTATATAAACAAAACAAGTGCAAGTAAATGCGTTCCTCTGTTTTTGGTTGCCAACGTTCTTCAAACTTTCTCTTGTCTGTGACAGTGAAAGAAGGTGAACAGATTTTGTATAAACTTTAAAATGGACGATCATTATTTGTTTAGCTCAATTGATTCACTAATTATACTTCTCTAATATATTGAAGTGCTGTAAGTTTTATTAATGAATGTAGTTGTTGTGTTTTCATGTTTTTTATTTTTTGAATATCAAAGGAAAGCTGTAAAAGCCACACTGGTACTTCTGCCCCTGCTGGGCATCACCTATATGCTGTTCTTTGTAAACCCTGGTGAGGATGAGATCTCACAGATCGTCTTCATCTACTTCAACTCCTTTCTTGAGTCCTTTCAGGTTGGTTAACAGATTGTTTACTCCAGTTTGAGTCAGTTTACTTTATTTCAGTCTGATTATGTCTTTTAAATTGGATTGTCTTCAAAACTGATGGGCTCAAACCAGATGCACAGCAGTATGTTGTTGATTTAGAAAATTGCGTAGTTGTACATTTCTCACTGCGATCCAAATCCACCGTGTCCAAAGGACACAAAGGTCAACTGTTCCCCTTGTTTTGCCCCATTTGCTTCCTGCTGTGACCCGGGGGTCTCACGCATGTTGAATCTATGTTTTCCTTACATTCATCTTCCTCTCACAGCTGTCCAGCATCACATGGGAATGACCTGCTCATCTATGGGGAAAACCGAACATTAGTGTACTCACATTATGTAAACACGTTAAATTCTCAGGGAATCCATGAAACTGTTGCATTACGTGTTAAGATTCACTTACAACAAACAATTATGTTTAAAACAGATGCTAAATCTGATGAAATAAAATTGAATTATATAACAAGTAGCACGTACTGTTTGTTATGTTTACAAAAACAATGATTAATTGAAACATAATATTAATTTAAAAAATGTGAATAAATTTGTATAACAAATAAATAATGTGTTAAACAGATTAAGATGTATGCATAAAAAACAAATCTCCAAATGTGATTTTGTGTTCAAAGGAAACAAATTAAATGCAAGGAAAATGATTTTATGGGTTGCACAATATTTATGAACGCTATGCTTATTCTAAGCTGAATATATCAAAATATAAAAGAGTAAATGAGCATCATACATTTTATGTACTTTTAATGAGTTAAAAAAAATCGATGACAAATGTGCAAAAAAAGATATACGAATAAAACAGAAAACTTTTCATTTTATCTTTTTGAACAATAATTGAAAGCAGAATTTTTTATTTTATGCCTAGACCTATTTTTCGTTATTGACCCATACATATACACTGCTAACTAACACAAAAAAATCACAATAAAAGCAGAATTAATAGCATTGATTTTTTAAAATGAAGTAATTTGCAAAAAAAACTAAATATATGTATTGATACATGGAAACCTACATACACACAGACGCGCACGCACACACACACACACATATATTGTGATGAAAAAATTTTGTTTCTTCCTGTAACATAATTGTTATGAAGTTTAAAGTCCTCTTGTGAGTTTGTTTTCATTCAGGTACTCAACATTCAAATGAATCATTGTATAGTTTAAATCAATATCAAGTCACAAAAATCTCTCTCTCTTTCTCTCTTTGCAGGGCTTCTTTGTGTCTGTGTTTTACTGCTTTTTAAACAGCGAGGTAAGAAAAGCTCAATTCCTGATTTTCTTGACCTATTTTCAACTCTATTTTTCCTTCAGCATTAATCTGTTGTCTTGTTTTTAAGTCTTCTAAACATCTCTTTAAGTTATGAGTCTCAGGCATCTTTAGCTGATGGGTTTTTTGAAGTGCCACGCAAACAGACTGAGTTATTCAGCCATCACAGATTCCTTCAGCCACAGCTGCCCGATGAGACATTCCCTAAAAATAGAATCACATTAAGACCCCCTTAACCCTCAGTTAACCCAAAACCTGTCCTCTGACAGTCAGTAACTATAAAACACACTGCGTTCATTAAATATTAATTGCTAGAAGGGCTGAAACACGCTTCTATTACATGCCCTTTAAAAAGGACAGTAAACCTTGGGGATTTCCGCCAACTTTGATCCCGAGCTCGGATCTCAAACACAGACGCATCTCGTGTATTAGGTTGGTCCTAAAAGCAGACGTGCTTACGGTTGTTAAAAACAATAAGCGATCCTCTCAGCTTGGGCCGTTTTGTTTGTCATTTTAGCTCTGAGGAGGCAGGAAAGTATGGGTCTGTATCTGAGGTCACCCTGAATCCCAGATAGATATCAGAATACACAAGCAAAGCAGAGAAGGCCAGAGTATACAGTATAAGCGATAACATTGATCTGTTCCCGGTACGTATGAAAAGGACTCCACGCTGTCAGACGCAAGCCTTCCAAAAAACACAGAAGCCATCTCATCGCTTTGATAGTTCAGAGGAAGGATTTGGCTCCACAAAGTATGTTCAGAACAAAAAAAACAGTGGTGCCAAGTTACATCTGCAATGACAATGACGCAAGTTTCTGAAAGTCAAAGGAAAACAGAGAAATGATCCGGCTTGGAAGCAAGACAGTAGGAAAGATGACATGATAGAGAAGCTATTGTTAAGTCGTTTGGTCACTTGTCTCGATGTATCTTCATTAAATGCTGCAGTTTGTGGGCTAACATTAAAAAGAAAACTCTTATAAGGACATTCAAACTATTAAACATGAAGGATTAAGATGTTGTACGCATTACAAAATTACAAGTGCTTTAGACTGTTAAATATGTAGAGTTTGTTAAAAAAAAAACGAGCTAGACGCATGACATAGTTATTTCTGTGCTCAATACACTCCCCCCATAGAGACGGAAAGAATTCGGACAGGTTCTTTCAGATGTTCAACCTATCACAGTGAGAAGGTTATGAGTCATTTATCGGAGAAAGGTCACGAGGGATGGAGATTAGATTTTTTCTGAACAGCTGTATCTGTCTTCTGTAAATGTGAGTAAGCCAAATACTTTTTCGGAGATATGACCAACATGATTCTAAACTACAGGTACTCAAGATTAACATAAGAATGGCAGAAACTACCCAAAAAATTAGCAGAAAGCACTAAGGTTTAACTTTTCTCTCATGTTTGAGGTCAACCATTCTTAAGCCTTGAATATAACAATAAAACACATTCATGTAATAATAAAATAAATATATAAATATCAGAGTGATGCTTTAATTTATATCAAGGATTTTTGTTTTTTAGAGTTTGAATACTGTGAGTTTGTTTTGTTTTTCCATTAGAACGATGGGCAAAAATACACATACATAAATGTGTTAAAGGGATAAATCACCTCTTTCATCATTTACACATCCTCCTGTCAGGAAACCACATAAGATATTTGGAAGAAAGTTAGTAAACAAACAGTAACGGTTAAAAAAGGAGGATTAATATGGTAGCTAAAAAAGCTACTCTCAGTTAAATGCGTTTAAAGGATAGCTAACCCTAAAAGGAAAATTCTTTCATCATTTACTCACCCTCCTGTGATGATGACAATCGAAGGTATTTTGAAGAATGTTGGCAAACAAGCAGTGATGGTACCAATTCACTTATATTGTATAGGCACAAAACTAAAAGTCAATTGCGGGTGATTAAACACACAATTTTTCTTTTTGAGGGTCTCTTTAACGTATTTTCACTTTACATCACGCATAACGATACTCATTATTTAAACGTGTTCTGCCTGTTATAATGATGTTAAATAATGTTAATTCGCTGTGACCTAAAATAAACATTCATGTCAGGGAAGGTTCTCTGCAAATTCCAAAGCTGCATTTTAATTCGGCAATCTCCGACCCCAAGACCTTCAGGCTTGATACAGAGAATAAGAAATGCGGGGCGACATCTCTATCTCCAAGCGAAGCTTCAAATCCCCATTTGTGTTTTATTTAGCTCCTGTAGATTGGTTTTTGATCGCCGGATATCATTTTGACCCTGAGGGCTCATCCTTTGAATCCCTCTTCTTGACACACAACACCAGGTCTCTTCTGATGTGACACTAACCTTTGACTGTTGTGGACACTAATTCAAGATTCATGAGTGATCGTGAAATATTGATTAGCCTCTTTGAGTTCCGATACTCTAATCCAGCTTTGATGAAATCAATTCTGATTTATGAATATTTATAATTGTCTATTAAACATGGCTTTCATCTACTGTGTCTTTAAAACGCTTTGATTTCTCAGATAATGATACGCCCGATGTGATGTAGATCTGTCTCCTGAGACGGTGAAGTGAATCACTCAGATTATTAACAGGCCAACAGAGCGAGTTATTTCTGCGTTTATCTGGATTGTGAAGTGTGCACTGGTTTCAAGGCCAACAAACTTTATTGTTGACACGTATTGTTGAATTGCTTGTCTTCCAAGGGTCTCTTGCGAACTGTATTGAGTACAGAGGTATGGAGAAAAGGTTTAAATGTTTACTCTGTCATCAATCTCATTGATTTGTGGACAGGTAGGTCTTTAAAGGCATCCGGCCTGTCTTTCTGAGAGCAACCACATTGATTCAATGAAACACTGTGGCAAAATTCTCATGCTCAAACGGTGCATTGTGTTACCACACATGTATTTATACAGTATTCGACATTTTGGTCATCTAAGTATTGTAGAAATTTTAACCTCTGATGACACCATTGTGTTAGGGAAAAGCCATTGGTTTGGTTGTTAGGGAGAGATATGTGTAGTTGATATGTACCATTCCAAGTAAACTGCAAAAATTATTTGATTTGGCTTAGTAAATATCACAAAACTAAACCGTTATATTAACTTAATAAAATCTTTAAAATATTAAATTAAATTATATTAAATTAAATTAAAATAATTAAGTTTAGTTCATTTCTCTAATTTTTTTTATGTTTATGTATTTTTATATATTTGTAATAAACATCTATACAAAAATATTTGTGTTGGTTAGTTTTACTTTTTTTAACTGAAATATACACAATATTTTAAGTAATTTCAAAGCTTTAAAATCCACACCTTATATGTTTATGTAATGGAACAATGGGATTTATTTATCAAATATATATTTGTAACATACACCTTCTATTTTGTGAAATCTAATAGAAATATTTGAGATATTCCCATTTACTTTTCTATGTACATGAACACAAATTAAATAATACAAATGTTTCATTTCAACACCTTAAAGTTTATAGAGTAAATTATTTTACATGAAAATACAGTGTGAAAATGTCAGTGCATGCAAACGATGACTTTTCTTTATGGTAATATTCTTAGATTGCTACAATATAATATTAATGTTTTAAAGTTGAAATCTGTGACCAGTTTTAGCATCCATTAGCAGAAAAAAATAACCAAACTGCTCTCACATCCCTCTCAGCTTTATGATATTAGATTTGTTTACACCGTTTTTTTCCCCTTGGGTCCAAAATAGTGAGTGATGTATGACTTTAGATGAAAAAAATGCATAATATTACAATTTGGACCCCACTGTATAATTTATAATAATTGATATGTGTGGGCAATCTCTCACCCTCTACCCCACCCTGCTTCTCTCTCTTTTTCTGTCTTCACTCTTGCAAATTAAACCTATTGAATCACAGTCCCCACACACAGGCGTTGACACATAGACCCACACAAATTCACACATCTTTATTTCCTTTTTCACACATACAAACACATGCATCCCAAAAGACACACACACATATTTGTCTTACATGCAAACATTAGATTATATGATGCGTTAAGTTAAATGCAAAACTACAGTCTTCATATTTCTGCGTAAAAATACACAAAAAGCATAGAAATATAAGGTCTCTTTATCTCTTTACCGTTAATTGCAAGATTATAAACATGATTTATTACTAAAGATTTCAGTGTGATTTTACATGAAAAATGATTTTAAGCTTGTAAGTGTTCCAGGCTTTTTATAACCAGTATTTGTCTTTAACCCTAGGTGCGGTCAGCCGTGCGAAAGCGCTGGCATCGCTGGCAGGACAAGCACTCCATCCGAGCGCGGGTGGCTCGGGCCATGTCTATTCCAACATCCCCCACACGGGTCAGCTTCCACAGCATCAAACAATCCTCTGCTGTCTGACCTCAGCCGAAGTTATCCGTCTCTCTCGCTAACCCTCCGCACCCTCTCCAGAACCCAAGGATGTCGACTATGGGCCAAACAGGGTATAATCCTCAGCTGAAACAAATAAAAAGCAACTGCACACACAGACAGTTAAGGCCACCTCACGAGAACTTGCCGGGCACAAGCGCTGATGGTCGTATTCAGAAGGGAGTTTAATACCTGGCGTATTTTGTTAAATTGACAGTTATAATCATCCTATATCATGATCACCTGAAGTAGCTTATTCCTAACTTGTTTCCAGAATTTTCGGATTATGATGATATGGAAGGCCAAAAAGGCCAAAAGCGCACACTATCAAACTTGTGGAATGAGTTTGAACACAGACTGTGTGCAAGACTTCTTTCACCCAACATCAGTGAACCAAACATGAGCGATGGTTTGACATCTACTATGGATGAAAGCTGTCTCACAAAAACTGATGCTGTCATGGCACCAAAGAGAGGACCAACCATCTTTAAATGCTTATGGTTTTGGCAAGTGAATGCTGTGTCCGCAAACGTTTGGTCATATAGTGTATTAGTTGTAAGTGTTAGGGGTTCTAGAATCACCTAAAAGGACTAAAACAGCAGTTATGTTGGAAATAATTTGGAAAACTGACTGATTTCAGCAAACTGCATATATTTTAGAATTCCCTGCGAACGCTCATCATCGGTAACGACTTGTTGATTGCATACGTTGGGCGTTAATATCACATTTTCTTCAGGTTGTTCAGATTGTGACTATATATTTTTGTTACACTTTCCTTGCTGCTCTACAGTGTCCAAATGATTACAAAAAGCTATCCCTTTCGTTCCCATAAAATCCAGTATATCACCTAACAGTGAGTAAATTTTTGCTGTATTTTCGCAATTTCTTTCGCGTCAAGATGTTGTTAACCTTTTCTACAAGGATGTATATGTATATGCTTACGTTCTTCACACCTGTTTGCATCCTGGGATGCAAGGATATATGAACCTTATAGAAATGAAGAAGGAAATTCGCAAGAAACACAAGACCCTAAGAAAGACACTGGAGATGGACGACCCAAAAACTCTTCTAATGCTAAGCAAACAACACATTTTTTTAAGTAAGGGGTCAAGGACAAAGTATGCGGGTTCGCATTTGGAGCGCAGCAGGCGATTGAATGTATTCAATTATCAGATTCTTTGTCTCTCTTTTATTCTATAAACTCTCATATTTCCAAGCAGAGATGATGGTGGCACTAGATGCCATGGAAGCTGGATTCTGGAGATAAGCTCTCAGAATTAATTCTTTTTTGGATTGCGTTGACATCTGCCTGGCACAACAGCCTTAAAAACCTCCAACATTACAATCAAGGTACATTGTATGTTGTTGCTGTTGCTATTGATGTCTTGTGCTGAATTCTGGACAGCAGGGAAATCACGTATTCTTAATCATTATTTCTGTCTTGTTCTTCCTTATAATGTCTGAACCTTAAAAAATATTTTGTTACTTAGATATTTTACACATTTAAAACAAGTAGGGTGTTTGTACCAAACAATTGGTTGAAACCCAGCATTATTTTCAAGTGTGCTTAAAATCAAGACAGAAATACTGATGATATTTCTAGCAGTGTACCATGGATTTCTTTCTTCTAGTTTCTTGCTACAGTTATATTTAAAACAAAAACATCTTTTCATTTTTATAATGGTAATCTAGGACCAGATTCTCCATGTCAGCTTTCTACATAATGGGCGAGTCCAGACAGATCTCGATCTTAACATCAATCCTTGTGTTGAATTTCTCGCTAAGCCTGAGCCACCGTTGACCGCGTCCTGTGACCGCTCACTGCTGACTCAGCACTAAAAGCAGATATGCCTTTTGTGCTTCACAGATTCAATCAATCACATCTGATAGGGACGGAAGGACAGCGAGGTTATTTAAAAAAAAAACGACTCAGGACCTCCATATGCCTCGACGCTCTCTGACCTTCTCACCGCACTTCTGGTCGTATCATGTAAAGGCTTCAACATATTGACGTGCACTCGCTCATCCGTGCTTTTGGTGGACGCATATAGAAACGCCCTATGTATGATTTAGCCATCTAGTTACTGTATGTACATTAGATCTGTATTTGAGTTTGTGGAGTTTGGGGTTTTAAAGCAAAGTGCATATCTGAGAAATCAGTGAAGGACCAATCTCATGCCCCAGCTAGTAAACAGAAAGAAACTGTCTGCTATAAGTTCAGTACTTAGATTACTTCTGTCCTGACAATTGCAGAAACAGTTAGTTTTCAGCATTAAGCAGTTACTTTTTCCGTTTAAAATGACTGACTTTGAAAGGCTTGTAGTGAATTCACCAAATTGAATTCCATTAACATTGCGAGCATGATTCAGTCATATTAATATATTAATAGGAAACTAAGAATAGCAAATCTCAAAGATACATCCGTGGGTTGTACTATTACTAAAATCAGAAGAACTTATCTTACACAACTTTAAGAGAATCTGTTTGCCAGCGCATGTGAAATATTGTCACCTCGGGTTGGATAAAGCAGTTCTGGTCTTAGGGCTTCATAGCACAGACTTATTACAATAGCCTTTGCCTCACTATTTAAAGCACTTTAATAGCAAACAGCTCAAATATTCACATAGGACACAACTTAAACAGGGTTACCGGTATAAATGCCCTCTAGAGAGACAAATATAGTATATACGTAGTATATTACCTTTTTGTGACATGTGTAGTGACTTAGGTGTTTGCTGGAGCCATAATCTAGTGTCCATTAGTGTGTCTTACCTTAACTATTCATGTATCATATACAGTAGAAGATAATACCATATATACTCTTGAAGAAGCATTCTCAACTTGGAAAGATAGTGCCACATTTTTCAGTACATGTAGATGTATGTTGCTGATTTTAAATGGATTTCGTTATCAGAACTGACGATTTTTATCAAAGCTCTAATTTAAAGGGATAGCCCACCCAAAGATGAGAAGTCTGTCATGGATTCAATCTAAAGTTTTTCCAAACCTGTGTACATGTCTTTCTTTGTATTTGAATGATATTTGGATTAATGTAAGCAATTGAAATTTCTGGGGCACCATTGACTACCTTGGCGGAATATTTCATAAGGGTCGTCAAAGGTCTTTGTGAGCTGTTTGCTTTCTAGTGGTAGTTAATTGCGCCCCAGAACTGTCAGTTCCAATATTCTTCCAAATATCTTTCTTTGTGTTCAACTGAACAAAGACATGATACAGGTTTGGAACAACTTGAGGGTTAGTAATTCATGGCCCGATTTTTATGTTCGGGTGAACTATCCCTTCTAAAGAGATAAAATAGTGGGATTTACCCCAACTCTTCTACCATTCAGGATATGAATGATACCTGAGAATGACTGAAATGTAAAAGAACAAATGATTTGTCTTAATGACCTGAACAGATCAGTGCTGTGGGCTCTTTTGAAATATTCCTGTAGTAACCTGCACAGGCACGCACCACTTCTACTCTTCAGAAAATGTCTAACCTCAACCGGATCTCATAGAAAATCATAACTTTAGGATCAGACGGTTAATAAACGAAAGCATGAAAGAAGCTCCACGGCTAATTGTAATATCTCTAGAAAAATGCGTATCCAACACAAACATATTCGTACAACTTTGGCACCTTGTAAAAATGTTCCAAAACAGTTAAACTGATGCTCATGTCCATTAATGTGAGATGATTACGGTGAAAAGTTTTTTTATCTTAGATTCTGTGGCCTGTAGTAGGCCCAACTCACTCATTTTTATTTCAGTTTTTCTGTGGCAGGTTTTTCTGGTTTGAAATGTTGGTCATGTGACCATCTCACAATAGCCAGCAGTTGTCATTCGGTTGTTATCAAACCATTGTCCTCCATACCTGCGAAGTTCCACTTGGTTCCTTAAACATGCCTTAAAGGTACACAAAGAGTTAAAGAACATAAATACCTTCTAATGCACAAAGATAAAGCTTCAGACTGGATGTTGGTCAGGTCAGTGTATATATTAGATTTTTCAGATGACATCCTGCGGACAGACGCTGAGAGTTTTAGGTATTACATTGTTCCGTTCATGTTCTTTCGTCTATGAGTATAGTGACGAAGACTCGTTTCACCCCTCGATTTCTCAAAAACAACACAGCTGTCCGTGTTCGTTTCTGCTATTTATTTTCCTCTGATTTTTTTTTGTTATTGTGAAGTTCTTCCAAAGTAGTGGCATGCGTAGAGGGGCAGAACAAGTACATGCATCATAGCTGTATTTGTTACACAATGTCAGTAAGAGATCTTTTTCGGTTTTCTCTTGTGTCTATTGTCGCTCATGTGATAGTGTACAAAAGAAGATATTTATTTATACATATATGTGGCACAGAAAATATATTTATCACTATTTAAATAGAAGTCAGAATACACAAGCCCACACACACGTGACTCATGTAGGTATATCCATAATGTCCAGAATGGGTGAAAAATGTAAAATTGTGTGTCTTGGTTTTTTTGTGGTTCTGTGAGACAATCTTGCCATTTTCAATTGTATTCTGCAGAGCTTCAAGAACATTCTATTTATTTCTCTTTTTTTCTCTTTTATTTTATGACTGTGTATTGATGTTTGAACAATTTTAGGAGCTGTACAGAAATTTATATGAACCAAATACACAAAGAGTCTAATGTTGAAGGCATATGGTACTGTGCTGATCAAGATGTGCATTAAATAGTTTTTCTAAAACAGTATGTGGTATGATTACGCTCTCACACACAGGTGGACACAAACGCAAGCACGCACGCACGCACGCACACACACACACACACACACACACACAGACACACACACACACGCACGCACGCACGCACGCACGCACACACACACACACACACACACACACACACATACACACACACGCGGGCACACACACAGTAGGTAAAAACAGATTTCGCCTGTAAGATATCAAGTTCTTTCTCTGAAAGCTATTGAGTTTGATCCTTTACACATGATATTACGTAATGTTTAAGGGGCATGGATAGATATGCTTAATCCTTTCTTTATGTTGAAATATGAGCTATGTATGAAAACTTTTTTTCATGTTCTAAGCTTGACAAAACAACACAAGATCTGTCAGCTTGAGTACAACGATCCGTTATAGAGTAACGTAATTGTTTTCCTTTTTTATAAAAATAGCTTTTTGTTTGGTTCATGTCTCAAAATAGCATCTCTTCAGAATGAGGTGTTACCTACCTGCTCAGGTTCCCTGGGTGTTTCTCATTATGCTGAAAAGCAAACTATTATTTTGACATCCTTTTATGTCTGTTTTTATGCTTTTCCAGCGGCGTACAAACAACCGGATTCATTTCTATGGATTCCTGTGCTGAGAAAAGTTGCATACCTAGCAGCTGAGATCAGGAGAACATTTAGTTGTCATTCAAGGTATAAAAACACCTTAAAAGGCATATTGTGCATCTATACCAGCACATTTTTTATCATGCAAAAAAAAAAAAAAACATTGCATTGAAGGACAGCTGTTCAAAGCACTCTGGATCCAAAAAAGATTGGTTAATGATACTTTAAAGGCACAACACCCAATAAAAAACATGTAAGATAAATCCAGGTGCTTTGAAATGTTTTGGGCGTTTTGGGGAAAATTATAGACGAGAAACACCTGGAATCGAAGATCCTTTAAGTTTTAGCTTTCTTGTGTAATATTGATAGTGTGGTTAAGTGTTGTAATACTTGAAAGCTTTTCAAGCCAAGCTGGAGAGATTTTTTTATAAAGTATTTACAAAAATCTTAACTGTGAGATTAACTGTGATCGTTTAGTTGAAACAATTCCCACAGAAAACATGTGTTAAGGTGTACAGTTAAATATACTGTTTAAATTGAGTAAATATAAGGGGGAAATCTGGTACACTAAACTATTTCTATAGACTTCAAGAGATTATTTTAAATGTATGTGTACATTAAATAAAATTAAAAATTGGATTTGCGTTCAATTTTTCCACATTAAATTATATTACAGTGCATTTTTCCTTAAACATAATTCGCTGTAACAATTTTAAAACAAAAAGCAACATTACATAATGGAAAGAGAAACAGTGATGAAATTTTTTAAATAGGTCATGTGAGGTTGTGTTTTAATGTAATGAACGCCCTCAGATCCATTAGCATAAAATAGTATAAAAAAGGGATGTGGATGGTATTGATTTATTTGTTTGGTTAACCTGACATGAGTCTCTGGATGGGTTTGTTTTGCATGATTACATGTGTAATGCTTTTGCAAACAATATTCTTCAATAGCAATAACAATAATGGTGCTGGCGTTCATCGCCATCGACATATAAAATAAAATACCTAATGGATCCGGAAAAATCATCAGCATATTGTTTTATCTACGTTTACTCATGACTAATATCTGTTTCACTTTAATGCCAAATGATGTCATTTTTTAATACACGCAAAAAGCAGATCTAACTGACACATTTACAAAAAAGAGAATTTTTAAAAGCTTACTTAACTATTGGCTATGGTTTCGCCAACTACTTTTTAGAACACAAATCATTCATCATAGATCTGTATTCTTGGCTGAAGACAGATTGATGAAAGCTCCTTTTTTCCCGACATTTATTCTGCATTATTGTAATTCTTTTTCTGCTGCTGTCTTGCTCAGATATTTCACACATACCAAAAAAGACAGATCTTGACATTATTCTTTAGAACACAGAAGAAGATATTTTGAGAAATGTTTCATTAATATTGTGAAAACGGGAGTCAAAGGAGCTCAATGTTATCATTCTACAAAATATTTTTATTTGTGTTTTGCCATATAAAGACTTTCAGAATAATGTTAACATGCAGAATGGGATGAACGTTAGACATGTTAAAAGTTAAAACTCCTGACCTTCAACGTTGTGGTGCAATTCATTTTTATAACTAGAACTATTTTTAGAACTATGAAAAAAAGAAAAAAAAACTCTATAATAAAGAACATAATAAAGCACATTTTATAAGAACTACCTATTTTAAATAACCAATGCGCCTGGATACTTAATGAGCCTCAAAAAATTCAAACACAGTTTCTTTATTGATTTAAACCTGAAAGGCCTTAGAGTGTGTAGAGGTGTCTCAAATATCCACTGTTTTAACAAGATACTAACTAAACTCTCAATTTAGATTAACAGTCAGGAAATGTATGAAACATGCTGTTGGTTCAGCAGGCAGAATGAACATATGCTCCTTGACAATGATGCGTGGAAACCCAGATTCATTAGTCTTGCTCTGGTTGAAGTCAGCCTGTCTCATCACATGGGCCAAGTTTTTCATCTGCTGTATATTAAGGATATAAAACTGTATTTGTTCAAGGTAAAATGCAAACTATTTCAATTTTATACAGATAAAAATTTTAAAATGTTGCCTTTTCCGTGTCAGGTATTACCCGTATACATTACTTTTTGTATCTTTATAAGATCTGCATACAATGTCTTATCTTTTTCGGGTACATTACTGTATCCTAAGAACCTTTTGTGTGCCTTAAGGACCTGTTGTGTACTCGTTAAATTTAAGGGGTAGCTACAAAACATATAACGACCTTTAAGGGTAAGGTACAATAATTTAGTCAAAAAGGTACAACATTGTATTATGTTTCATATACGTATAGAGGTACAAATAAGAACCTTATCAAAAGATCAGAACATTTTAAACCTTTTATTCTGAAAATGTAGAAAAAATCTATACTATCTATTAGTTAGTTAAACCAAGCAGTATTTCAGAATAATTTTTCAACCTCATGTCATTCAAAGCATGCTGACTTTCTTCTTAGGAACACAAAAGAAGATATTTTGAGGTCTTTTTTAGATTTGTGTTGATAAAATGAAGCCAATTCTGTCCAAATGTCATCTGTTTTCTGCAATGTTTGGAATGAAATGAGAAACAAAGATATTTTGAGTTTGTTGAACTGTTTTAATATGAATTATTTTCATATGAAAAGAAAAACTGCTGTCATAGACAGACTTCAACCAGAGCAAGATTTTTAAATGATTGCTTTTGTCTGGGTCTACAGATGATAATTCCAAAACTGGAGAGCATGGACAAAGGAGCTAATGTTATTTGTCAGTTTTTGGTTCACAATTTGTCTAATTGTTATTTGCTTAATGTGCACTGATTGATGAAATTATTTTGATTATGTTTTTTGAAAATAATTTATGTTTAAATTTGAAGAAAATAATTTTATAATGCATAACCAATGTTCATGATAAAATTATAAAACAGACCGAATCTAAAGCAAATAATCTGTTAATGTGTAAATATCAAAGTAAAAACAAGATCTACGATAGCTTCTATTGTTGATGCTTTTATGTCTATGAATCAGACATTTCTGCACAGTTGTTGATATCCAAGATTGTAAATCTGACATTTAAGTGACAGGATTTGATTTGTCTCTCCCAGATTACAAGACGTCACATATATCTGTCACTTGTGATGTAAAATTAATGCTTATTGTCAACCCAAACATTTACATCCGACCTTAAAAAAATGCAATGGGAGATAATAGCATGCAATGTTTTAATGTCTGCTTTTATTTAGGATGGGCATGTGTGCCCAAAGTACACACTGACCTCTTTAAAATCCAGAGAGGAATGACTTCCTGTTTATTTCTTCATAAGTCATTTTATCAGATTGTCGTAAAATTTGGGAGCAATTACATTGTCAAGAAGTCAATAAACAAATATTTATGATCTCCAGATGTACATCTCTTTAACAGCGTAAAATAATGCTCAGACCTCCGGTATTTAAATATGAAGTGCTCTGAAACTCCTTTTATATTTTGTATGAATATAGTAAAAAATCTTATTGTAGCTATTTGTTGATGGAGGATTTAAAAACACAGTAATTAATTGGACAGGTTAAACCCAAGGGGTTTCTCACTCAGGGTAAGAGAGGGTTATATAGCTCAATTAGCAACTGTTTCCTTTTATCGTTTCCTTTGTAACATATCGTACAATCCATTATACTATACATGCTTAAGTGCTTTTAGAATTTAAATGTCACAGTTTGCATTGTAATTATACTTTAAAGTTTAATTTCTTCCTAAAGTTTATTCTGGCCCAGGCTGCCATTGTACAAGTTCCTTACCAGAGGGGTTGAAGTACACAATTCATCACTTAAATAAAAGTGCTATTTATCAATTATTACACCACTACAAGTAAAAGTTGTGAAAACAGATTCTCATTTAACATAAATTACAGAAGTACACACTTACAAAAGTTCTCAAGTATAACATTTTTGTAATGTCAGTGCATTTCTTTTATTGTCACATATTATAATTCCTCTTATAATCATTTAGTTTCTGTTTTAAGATTTTTTTCAGCAGAGATACCTGAACTATAGTTGTAATAGTGAAAAAGATTCATTTCCAAACGGCTTTAAATCAACATATCAGAAGTTAACACAAACACTTATTTCTTGCTATTTGAGCACACAATTAAGGAAAACTACATTTTCTCTGTCATGTACATTTACATTTATTCATTAGGCAGACACTTTTATCCACAGCTTTTGCAGTATTATAAAATTGACAATTATCACTGCAGAGCAAACAGGGGTGATGTGTCTCACTCAACCACACTTCAGTCGTTGTCTGCTGACACTGGGCTTCGAACCCACACCCTTCTGCTTACAAGTCCAACTCTGTAACCGTCAGACCACAACTGTCCTCCTCTGTTCCTTACCGAACAAGGTCAGCTATCTCTTTCCTATAAGGGTGACTTTAAACCTGAGCTATTTCACATGGCACCTTTACTAGAATAGGAAATGTATTAATAGTCAGTTCTTCTTCAACTTTTGTAGAAAGCACAAGACTCATTCGTTTCTGATTCATGTTTGTGACCCGTAAGGTTATAGACTATATATGGTTGGGTTAAAGTTTGAACTGTGTGTTGATAGAGAATTTTAAGGATCTGTTTTACTTTGTTTCCCCCCTCTCATTCTCTCTCACTCCCTCTCATTCTCTCTCGCTCTTTCTCTCTCTCGCTCTTTCTCTCTCTCGCTCTTTCTCTCTCTCGCTCTTTCTCTCTCTCTCTCTCGCTCTCTCTCTCTCTCGGAGCAATGAGAAGGTTAAATGCTCAGAGCGTGGGCCTTACCCTGAAAACATATCTCATCTGTCTGACAACCCCAACACCCTGCTGCGTTTCAGTCGGCATACTGCCTCAGATTAAATTGCTGTGATTGGTCGATAGCTGCAGATGGGGAATGTCAGATAATCCTGTGGGGCTTTGAGAGAAGAGCTGGTTCACAGGAAGTCAGGTCTGGTCGAGCGTAAGAAGGTAAAAGTCTTTTTTTGAGTCTCTGAGGCTCCCGGGTATCAATGCAATTAATTGCCATTAACTCGAAACGTCATTATCAGTTATAGCAAATATTAAAGGCCCTTTTAACAGAATTCTATATTTCAAACTTTAGTTAGTGTATAATGTTGTTCTTAGAGTATAAATAATATCGGTAAACGTATAAACCTCAAAGTTCAATGCCAAGCAAGATATCTTATTGAATAGAAATCGTCTACAAAAAACGGATGGTTTGGACTACATCCCTCTAGATCCTGCTTTAGTGACATCACACCCACTGTTAGCCTCGCCCACAGAACACACAAAAAGGGGGCGTGGTTTTTTTGCACTCCCACTTATGTTTGTCGCCATTGTCGTTGAAACGCAGTTCTGTCCAATCACCTTTGTTTGGCTTTCACAGGGACGCTGTACTTTGAGATGATTATGATTTATGTTTAATTCGGTTCCTGAATATTTTAATCCACGTGTAAAACTATGTGCAGCACATTTTACTGAGGACATCTTGTCACGTGGCTTGAGATGACAGAACCCAAATGCAGACAACTCATAAACAAAAGGTTTATTTCCACAAAAAAATACAAAAGAAAATTCCTCAAGGGGGTAAACAAGATCAAAAGGAACTTGACAAGAAAACCACAGACAGGTTGGTGATGAACCAGCACAGGACAGAAAACACGAGGGCTTTAAATAGGGCAAACACAACAAGGGATAACGACACTGGGCAGGTGTGGGGAATGAAACAATGGCGGGAAGATAGACAGGATAACAAGTGGGCGGGGTCAAGAGACAAGACAAGAGAGCACATGGCATGTCATAACTAAACAATGCCATGTGACACTCACACAGAACACAGGTCTGCCATGATTCTGCCAAAATCAGGAAAAACATGACCAAGATAGGCAGAATCATGACACATCTCCCACAATCTCAATAAGTTTAATTTCGGATTTACATAAAGATTATTCTTGAAAGATGGATCAGTTCCCTGTATTGTTTATGGACCACAACCGGTAGGTGTGTAAAGTTGGTACGTTTAACAGTTTATTATGATCAGTTTAAATTATTTGTTGAATATTTCTATAGTTTACTGTTTAAACACATGCTGGTTTAGATCGGGGTAAAGTTTAGCTGCACACACCTGAACACATCATTGTTCGGGACTTCATCAGAACGAGGAAGGTATCCGCCGTTTTCATGACAGGAGAAAAAGTGGTAGACAGAGAAGTGATTTACGTGAAAAATAAGGGTTATTTTTCCAAGTGAAACACATGTTATATTGCACACTGTTAACACAATCAAAGCTTCAAAAACACATGAAAACGGCACCTATGGCTATAAATTTGGGTTTGAGATTAAAATTGTGATTAATGATAAATATGGTTTTGTGAAAGATAGTTTTTGGTGTAACAATATTTGCTCACCATTTCTCATGAAAATTTGTGTTGTGGTTAAATTGTAGTAAAATTACCGCAACTAATTGTTGTAATAGAAATTCCCCAAAGTAATGATATTAAAACTTGTAAATAAAAAACACATATTGAAAAATGTGGCATTTAGTAGTGCAAAGTTTCTAGCACAACAGAGGCTGTTAGAAAAATCAAGTTTTTACTAATTTACTGGAGGAGATAACATGTTTGCAAACACTTTCTGTAGAGCAGTTTTTCTGTTTAAGACTACTGTAGAATCATCACAGCCCGTACTGTATGAAGATATAAATAACTAATTCTAATGTAATGAAAACATAACATTATGTCAGGTGTTTATATACCACAAAAGACATTGTCGTGTACACTGAATTGCAGTTCTGTCAATACAGTACATCCTTAAAAAAACGCATTAGGCCATTAAAGAAATGTCATGCAAAATCATATAATAGAATGTTTTCATCATTCATACTGTACCAGCCCAAGTCCAATCTCAATATGAAGAAAAACACCATTTGTACAAAGTGTAAAATGACATGATTATTTAGAATTTTTCTGCAAACTATTCCCTGACATCATGCCAACCAGCCTGCCATCCATGACAAATATTCAATAAAGCATTTGTCAATCCAGCAGCTTAAACACCTCAGATGTTTGTTCAGGTAAAGCAGTCATTTCAAGCTGCACTTGGCTCTCTATTGAGGTGTAAAACCTCATGGGACATTGCTGAACAAACCCCGGAAAGAATTGTTTCACTGTGGCTGTTTTACATAAATCTGAACAGTAATGATAGATTCCTATTTTAAAAATTTAGAAACAATAGATTACAAAGTGCCTTTGGTGGAGGTCATTGTCATATGTTGTGTTAACACAAGATGCAAAGGATTTAACCAAGGTGGCTAGACGTTGCACTGTTCAGATAAATTGAAATAAAATGATTCACATGCTATTAATTTGGCTTTTTGACATGCCGCAGAAGCACATGACATCGCTTATGTATATAGGATATGTTGGAATGGAAAACGCATTTGCATTATACTCTGTATGTTATGTAATAAAAAAAATGAAGAATACTTTCACATAGCTTGGTTACACCGCCTTTTCATTCAAAGTGATATAATACAACGCATACATTTATAATTAGACTATTAATTCTGAAATTATACAAAAGCTGTGGTCTACGAAGAGTTCTGCTTTATCACATCTTACCCAGTTTAAGATTATTAAAACATCAAGATACACAAAACCACTACTTTGATAATTGTGTGATAATTCCCATGTGGCATGACTTCTGGCTTTGTCAGATTGATTTTACAGCCAGATAAAATGCTAAACCAATCACAAATATTAAACAGGGTCTGTATTGATGACATATTGCTTATATAAAATCTGCATATAGGTTAATGTTGACTGTGTGTATTGGTCTTAGGTGCTATCACACTTGCAAGCTTTGAATTGAGCCAGAGGTCAAGAGACTGATGGTTTCATTCTAATGGCAATCTGTGGTCGTCATAAGGCGACCTCCCTTTGTACCCCAATATATCTGAGAATAGTTCAGCCTAAATGCATTAGGTGAAATGACTCCATGGGGAACTTAATATAGATTGTTGACCCAGCTAATAAAATTATAGACAGGGTCAATTTTCTCTAAAAGAATTAAGAAAACAAGCCATTCTGCTGAGATAGAATCATTTCGATTAATTTGAGATTTCATATGAGGCTCAGTGTGGCGTTTAATAATGTGAAGGATATGAATATCTCAGATAAAGTATATTATTTACAACAATATTACTGTTAGTTAGTCTTGCACTAAGGGGCAATATATTCATTTAAAATTACTATTTTATTATAGTAATATTGTTGTTTCAGGTTTGTATTGTGTTTGATTGGAATGTGTTGTGTTGTGTTATATTTTTTGAATGTCTCTCAATATTACTTTTATGTTGTATTGTACTATTCAGCAATTTTTTCCATGAAAATAATTATAAAAATTAATTCATATTTTATTACTGTTAATGTTCATGTTTATATTGTGTTGTGATGTATTATCTTAAATTGTTTTGTATTTTATTTTTTTAGAACAGAATTATATTATTATATATAATTATATTTATGTTAAAATTAGTTAAAGTTTAAAAGTAGCTCTAGATTTATTTGAGTTTTTTCATTAATATAATTTATGTGCCTTTAATTTATTTTTGTTTATTCCTGAGCCATCATTTCGAGTTTTTGTTTAGTTTAAGTTTTTTAAAGCTAATATTTTGGTTTAAATAAGCATTGAAATATTTTCAAACTTTAAACATTTTTTAATTAAAATAATTGATTCAGAAAGGGTCCAACAGTCCTGCATTTAGTCTACACATTAAAAGTAATTTAATCATTTAAAAAGGTGCTGGCGTTGGAAATAAACTTTATTTGCTAAATCGTCTTCTTTCCTTAAATGCAATTGTTAAAGGGTAGTCTACCTGACTGTTACCTGAATACTTGGAAAGGGTATGAAAGGAGATTTCACAGTAAATTAAGATAACAGTCGGAGAAGAATATGAAACACAACCGCATCAGAGCTATTTGGACAGGTCAGACTGTGACACAACCGTGGCGGATTTATTTACCAAAACACAAAGCCCAAAGGCCCTGACGTTAGATTATTTCATGCCAAGTTACATTAATAAAACTGGCTGCCAAATAAGATTGCTGCTGTTCATTTGGGGCGAAAGGCACGGTTTAAATACCAAGCACGCGGTCACTATTTTAAAGGCCAGATTTCCTCTTTGGTTTGTCAAATTCATTTTTCTAAGCTGTTTTGTCTTAGTGCTACTTGATAACTGTCATGACAAATATTGACGCACATCCATCATGTCTGACCACATATTGAATGTCACTTCAGAGCGAGAGACACAGATGCACATGTAAGCAGACTGACAGCTGGCGAAGGGTCAGATTTTCTCTCCTCTGCAGATAGAAAATTCTTTCTGTCATTTAATCTTGTGTTGTTTTATTGAAGTTTACTCAGACACTGTTTGAGCAATTCACACACTCTTAAGTTGAAACTCAGATTGATGGATCTTAAGTCACTGACTTTACATAAGAAGATTGGGATTGATTAAGGGATAGTTCAACTCACTTTTTTGGTAATTTCAAACCTGTAAGATTTTAGAACACAAAATGAGGTATTTTGAAGAATGTTGGAAATCAAAAGATGTTTACACATAATTAACCCTCCACTTTGTTATTTCCAGCTTGGTTTATTTTTAATCTTTGTAAGAAGTGCTTGACTTTTTCTATGAAGAACTGGAAAGATGCCCTCAATATATCATGTTCTGTCCCTCAAAGGAAATACAAACTGTGCTAAGCATCTCCTAAAAGCTTCAGTGACTTACTGAGAGCAATTTGAAGTGGACATCAAGAGTCTTGAGCAAATCTCAAGACTGTTTGGAGGAAATGTCGTGGGAAATGTCCATATGCAGGCTTTATTTTTGTGCTTTCATTGTGTTTGTGGTGTTTTGTTAATAATACGTGTGTTATATTTTTATATTATTTTTCCTTACATGCCAATAAACATCTTTATGAACTCAAATAAACATATGAGACAATACAATTATATTATTTCTATTTATGGAAAAGGTTATTAAAAAACAACAAAGTTACAAGTGGTAACATTTACCAGTTTTTATGTTAAGTTTTTATATGAATGTGCAAATCTGAAAAACACAAGGAAATTCCATAAAATCTTATATTTTCATAAAGGACTGTTTCAAAAGTTAAATTTCTTTCTTCCGCAGAACTCCAAAGAAGATATTTAGAAGAATGTTGGTAACTGGCAACCATTTACTTCCATTTACTTACTGTCCATTGAATAGAAGTAAGAAGCTACCAATGCTGTTTGGTTACTAACTTTCTGAAAAATATACTTTTTGTTTTGCAACAAAGTTTTAATTCTTCGATTGAAACTGAAATCCTTCTGTTGTTTTAATTTGCAAATATCCAGCTGCTGATATTATAAGTTCTAGTAACAGTCGCAAGATCTGAGTTCTGAAGCTTTAAATAGAATATAGAAACAAGGCTGACCGGCTTGAAGTCTAAATTTCATTTCCACCAGAAATGTAGACATTGTCAAGTTTTATCACTGTGGTTAGGTTCTTGAGTCCTTGTGTCATTTTTTTTTTTACGATCCCCGAGATTAAACGGTTTAAAACATTGTACAAACAACATCTTGAAGCTAAGTGCTGTTCTAGAAGGGATCTCACCAATCCAATTTTATTGGCCTGTTCACTTTGATTTACAGAAATGCTGAGAACAATTTTTTTATAAAAAAATGTCCAGATTAAAACCCATACAGTATGTCACCATACATTTATTTACAGCTAGGTCATACTTGGTTCACCGGCAAATGTGTGTGAAATTCAAGAAATCCCTCTTTAGATAAGCACTGGCAGTTTCCGAGGTTTTCTGGTGAATCTTTTCCTGATGGCTGAATGAAGGTTGGGAACGACTGTTACTGGACTTTGGCCAGGGTGTGGAGTTAAGCCAGAACTCTCAATGACAAACACAAGGCCATCTGTCTGCCTCTTGTACACATGAGAAACTTCCACCAACGGCCGTCCTCGGGGTAAGAGCTCAACATGAGCTCAAGTAGAATTGACAAAGGCAGTTCCTTTGGTTTTAGGCTTTATGACATCAGAAGACTGTCTGGTGACAGCATCGTTTCAGATTGGCTTCAGAGAGCATGGAAACATTTCACCGGAGGCATTTTAAGACTGTGAGAACAGTCGACTGAGTTTAAGTTACACCTGCTTCTATTAGAAGCTAAATGACCAAATATATTCAAAAGATATTACCTTTACTCTTCTAGGCATTTTGCAAGGGATGAAATGATTCCAACTTTCAGGGTTTCACATACTTCAAATAATTGCATAATGCTTGTCATAATAATATTCATTTAAACTTGGCTCTTTATTATAAATTAGCAGGATATAAAATAAAAAAAAGGCCACTAGTACTAAGGTGAGATTTCCTTATATAGATATGTGTTATATACAAAAAAGGGGATTCAGACTTTGATAGTTAAATATGTTGCAAATTTAATTAAATTTTTTTTTTTTATTCTATGTTTCCAAACAGTACTTATTAACACTGACTGAAAGGGCACATAAGAGTTCATCACTATTTCTGTCTTTTCTTAATGAGAAATAAAAGCTCTGAGCATGCATTAGAGCACGCTGAATGAAAATCTGTCAGGATATCCTGTGGTTATGATTAGGTAAGTGCAGAATTACTGTATGTGTTATGTACGGTGCTATTACAACCTGTCATATTATCTTACTTTTTTTCTTACAGAGTAAAGGTTTATTGATATTTAGAATCATTTCCATAAATTCACATGCAGTGTATTTTGCTGGTAATTTTAACAAAAACCTTGTCAATTTATTATTGTTTTTTTATCTCTTTTTTGTAAATTTAGATTTTTGATTTTTAAAGCCCCACTTTGTAAATTACGTTCTCCTGTGAGACTTAAATAATGGACCTATAAATCAATCCACACAGTTTAATAAATAAAATAATATATAAGTGTTGGTGTGTCCTCCAGGATTTTAATATTATAAATGCCAAAAGAGTAACAAACAAAAATGTAATAGAGAAATCCATACATTCATTTGATTTATAATATAATAAAATCATAAGTATAAAAGTAAAGCATTAAACCAGTAAATAGAAAAAATATATGTTAATTAAAGTACGCTGTTAGAATGTCAAGATTTTGTTATATGAGAAGTTTTAAAATGGTAGGGGTCAATCTTTCTATTTGCGAGTTCTAATGTTTTCCAAACATTCCAAAGTTATAAAATCCGTCAAGTGATAATTTACACAAAAATATCATCGGCTTACTCTGTAAAAAACAAAAACAAAACAAGGGCTAATAAATTAACAAGAATTGATATAGCCTGGCTTTCATTAAATCCTTTGTGGATTCAGTTTGACATCATCTCACGTTCATGTTTTTTGGCAAGTTAATAGGTAGTTTAGATAGTAAGGTTTGGGTTTGGGTTTCGTATGATGCGAAACAACAAAGATTTAATCAAAACCACAGATTTGAGGTAGTTAGAGTTCAAATTGTTGTTTTTGTAAAAGTTTTTGCAATACTTATAATTGTTTTTTTATTTATACAGAGTAGTTTGAAAACAGTGTGGAATGTTTTATTTTATTATGAATATTTGAAAACGTCTAGGTTACTATTGTAACCCCGGTTCCCTGATGGAGGGAACGAGACGTTGTGTCGAAGAAAGACAGTATGGGGTTCGCTCTTGAGAACCAATCGACTCTGACTATATTTAAAAGGCCAATGAAATTTGGCGAATGAAATTTGCATGCCGTGCCCCGCCCCCGGACATCCGGGTATAAAAGGGGAGGCGGCTTGCTTATTCATTACCTTTTGTGCTGAGGAACGTAAGGATGACTCACGATCGCTGCAGCGAGCAGCACCCCGAGGGTGGAAGAGATCTTACCTGCCTTGGATGGAATTTTCGGCCGACCTCTCCAGGTAGAAGCGGTCTGAGGGTACAAGTGTACCGCAACAGCCCGCTCCACCCGGGGTATGTCAACGCAACCCCCTGCTGCCCCCCCATCGAGGGAAGTGAGGGCGGAAGAGCCCGTCTGCCGTGTATGCGCCGAGAGCGGCGCGTTCCACGACTTCGTAATCTCTTCGTGCACTTCCGGAAAGAATGGCACTGGGATCGAGCGTGGCTTTACGCCCTGCTCGGACCCCAGGTACCATGCGTCCAGCCGCGAACGTTGGGGTGACGGCGGAGCCGTACACTGAAGCCCAATGCTCGCGGCGGCCCGGTAAAGCATGGCCGCCATCTCAGGATCCGGATCATCCCGGGACTTACCCGCCAGAGGCGGAAGTTCCAGGATGTCCTCCGAATCCGAGGCTAGCAGGTCACCCTGAGATGCTACGATAGACAGCCCGTCCTCATCCTGGAGGGAAGCGAGAGACGGCGTACCGTCTCTCACTGATGGGGTAGACGAGCATGCCGAGGTATAGACGTTCCGCGAACCAGAGGCTGACGGGGTTGCATCTATAGTGTCCTCGTAATCACGGACGCCGCTCCCCGAGACCGCCGACCGTGCCGTAGCCGCAGCCAGCGATCCAAAGGGAGCTGACGAAATGGTGGCTCGCTCTCCAAGGAAAGAAGCCACCCGTGACCGCATTAATGTCTTAATCGACATCTGCTCGCAATGCGGGCAGGTCGGTCCCATAAATGCCGCCTCAGCGTGCTGGAGACCCAAACACACGAGGCAGACATCATGGGTGTCCCCATCTAGGACAAGCTTGCCACAACCAAGAGAACAGCTATGCGCCATGAGGCAACACGCTGTTTAGAAATTGCTCTTTTATTGAAAAAAGAGAAGACACTCTCTGTCTTCTGCTGAGACGTTCAGGGGAGCCGAAGTTGGACAATCCGCTGCAAAACGCGTCGTGACACCAGCAGGAAGATGATCGCCAGAAGTCGATTCTTGCTTCAGACTCGAAGTCATCCGCCATTTTCCGAAGAATAAAAGTTAATGAATGAGCAAGCCGCCTCCCCTTTTATACCCGGATGTCCGGGGCGGGGCACGGCATGCAAATTTCATTCGCCAAATTTCATTGGCCTTTTAAATATAGTCAGAGTCGATTGGTTCTCAAGAGCGAACCCCATACTGTCGTTCTTCGACACAACGTCGAGAGACCGACAGAAAGGGAACCAAGCTTATCCTTTTTGGTATTTACTTTTTATAGAAAGAAATCATTCTACACAATATTTTTTTTGAGAATATAAAATTGATATCTTCGATGTTGACTGACTAGGTCCACGTCAACAATTTAAATCATAAGAAAATGAATAGGAAAAATCAAACATTAATGCTCATTTTCTCAGCATAGATTTTCCGACCTCTGGGTTGCATTTCGTCAAAGGCGCACAGGGATTTGCTCTGTCTTTAGTCCTGGTAATATTCATCATAAATCATAGACTTGACTTATTACTTAAATACAGAATAGCATGACATAGTACCGCAAAAGCCAGTGGATTTAAAAAGAATTTACTTGTATCGTTTACAAAAAAAGAATGTTTTTCTTCATATTTGAAGTACTACAGAGCTGTATTTATGGGCAGCATGTCTCTGCAATACTTCAGAGCTGTCGTGTAAGATCAGTCAAAGCCATCATTATTAATTCAGCTTTAAATGGAAGCCTGAAAGATGAGTTTCAGCACCTGTCAACACCGGTTCACTCACAAAGCTGTTGGAGACGTACACACATATTTTCCAGCAAACAGCATGTCGTCACTAAATTACTGATGTCTTTTCCACAGTCAAAGAACCGTTTCGCATGGATGGAAGTTGCACAGAAGAACACTTTCAGGCATTTTCTCTTGTTGAAAAGAGGAGACGGTGACTAACAGCCTTCTGGATGCAACTGCGGTGTGAAAGCGGAGACTTCGGTTGGTTTCTAACTGTGCGATCGTGCTGATGGAGAAACTATAAGAAGAGAGAAATCTACAGTACACAGCATCCACTGGTTGGTGACAGGGTTAATCATTTTCTTTTTGGGATGTGAGGGTAATGATTATCTGTCTCCATCGTAGGCTCACAGCAGGCCAAATTTAAAGCAATAATGCTCCCAAGAAATAAAATTCGGTCAGCATGTCATCTGGTAACCCTCATGTTGATCCAAACCTGTATATGGATGAATTTAGAAAAATTAATTGAGTTTGTCATTTTTGTGGACATGAATAGGGACTTGGTCAGTTTACAGTAGCCAGCTTTGCTGTTATACAACTTTATTACACTCTTCAAGGGTTAATTCATTCAATTCAATATAATGTTTAATCAATATACTTTTAAAATTGGGTTAAATCCATTGCCTCAATCGAATAATCTCTTAAACACTTTTAAACAAGCCTCATCACATTGACATCACAAGAGTGAACTTTTCATTAAAGTCTTTAAGTTTCAAATCGGCTGAAATGAGATTTTAAATTAAAAGTGTTTCATTTAACAGTTTCAAATCAATTGGCTATAATGACAAAAGATCATTATTGCATTACATAGATGGAACAAGGGACTAAAAAGCTCCCAGCATGCTTTGAGAGACAAGATCAGAAAAGAAAGTTGTTAGAAAGTGAAACTTAAATTCTTGTTTGAGTGATGTTGGGTATTCTGGAGGGATGCAGTTGAGAAGTTGTAATCTGGCTTGAAACAATTTTTCATTATTAGTCCTTTAAAGAAAATTATGCTTAGTTTTTATCGTGTCAACTGATGTGTGTGATATAATACAAAGCCTGCGATGTTCTTTGGTAGACAAGATTTTTCCAAACTTTAAAGAAATTTGTGTCATCATTTACTCACTCTTGTCATTTTCTTCTTTTCGCAGAACACAAAATAAGATATTTTGAAGAAAGTCACCAACACTTAAACTCAAAATATATAGGTTTGATGACAAGAGGGTAAGTAAATGATGGCACAAATATGATTTTTGAGAAAACTTCAATCTCTGGCATACCCTAAAGGTGAGCAATCACTGCAAGTAGCCATTCAGTATCATTCTTTCTCTATGTAGGAAGTGAGTCAAATGGGAAGTTACATAAATAGGAATAAACAGCACCCGCTGTACCACAATAACATACTCTGTAGACAAGCTTTACGTCTGAATACGCGCCACTCTTATTGCTCATTCAGATCCCCGCTTATTAAGGGTACGACTTAATTCCCTTTTGTTGTGATTTGTGCCACTTCTCCCGAACCTCAATCTTTTGTGCCCAAACTTTCCAGTTTTCATTTGTTGTTGTTCCCTTGTTTACAAAAGAAAGCAGGAGAGACACATAATTACGTGGACAAAGAATTAATTTCAATATTGCATTGAGAAAGTGTTGCTTTGGGTTGCCAAGGGGTAAGTAATTGCTTTAATACGTCACAGCGAGATAAAAGTGTTAATTCCCTCCTCGATAAAGACAGTAAACCTAGATGCTTTTAGTCCTTAATGGCAAGCTGCCTCTTTGATCCGTTTGGTCTTCATAGGTCATCACCGTTCTTTCTCATCCTGTGCATTACGCTTATCAATCTGAACAGCTACTTGCATCAAGTCGCCCTCCAATGAAGTTCATGGACTTTGGCCTATGGATCTACAACACTGCCATGGTGACAATAATAAAGCTATTTCGGCCTAATACCAAAGAAAATGATTTCATGGACCAAAATGCCTCATTCGGTTTTGAACAGTATCAGGAAAGGTCCAAGGAGAAGCTTTCAGATGCTGTAATCATGCTCCACATGGCACAAATCAATGCTGTAAACAGCCGGAGATGACTGTTTTAGCACTTTCAGTTAACCTGAAGCTTCAGTCGTTTGACATTCTACGCAGAGATGTGAGGACGTTATACTCATCTATTAAGGTTAGTGGTAACATTACTTACCCCAAGACTAATCACATGACTCAACCTCATGATTAAAAATACATTTAAAAAAAAATTATTCACACCAGATATTTTATTGCACGGTTCATCCACAACATGCACAGGAGAACAGATGTTAAAGTAATAATTCAGCCAAAAATTACCTGTCATTATTCAAGACATTTCAAAAGCATGACTTTAATTTCTGCCCAACATAAAATAAATTTTCAACGTTTGGGAACTGGCCCCCATTCACTAGCATTGATTTTTGAGTCCATAGAAGTGAATGGATGTGTCATGATTCTGTCTCTCTTGGTCATGTGTTTCCTGATTTTGTCAGAATCATGACAGACCCATGTTTTTGAGAGTGTCACATGGCACTGTTATGACATGCCATGTGCTCTCTTGTCTCGTCTCCTGGCTCCGCCCCCTTGTTGTCCTGTCTATCTTCCCATCATTATTTCATTCCCCACACCTGCCCCGTGTCTTTATCCCTTGTTATGTTCCCTATATAAAGCCCTTGTGTTTGTTGTCCATTACTTGCTGTTTGTGTTACATGTTGGTTGCATTACTTGTTATATGTATACATGTTGTTTGGTTACAAGATAGATAAAGATTGTGTTCGTGTCAAGTCTTGTCCCTGCTACAATTCCTGTTGACAATCCCTGTCTTAGTCGTGTTAGTTTTAGTTTTTGTTTTCGTTTTTGTTAATACTACTTGGTTGTGCCCCCTCTTGGGAAGTCTTTTGTTTGCCGTTTTTGCATACTGTTTTCCCCATTGTGGGTTTTGTTTTGTTTTATTTAAGTATTTTTTTATTCCCCCCATTGAGATTAAGAGAAAAGGTAAATGATTCCGAACCTTGATGAATGTCTGTACAAAAGAAGATATTTTGAGAAATGTATCGGTGGTATTATGTCCATACAGTGTAAGACAATGGAGGGAAACTAACTTCTACAGAAGAAAGTCTTACAGGTTTTGAAGTTCAGTGGATGTTCCATTGAGTAGAAGATTTTCATGAAGCTCGCAGATTTAAGCAAGCATTCAGCCCATGATATCTGAATTTTTCACATTTCAAAAATTCCATTTTTATCTTTGTCATATTCCTTCACAGCACAACAATCATCTTGGTACCTGTTGCCTTGAGATATCTTATCTCTAAAAAAAGACCATCACCTCCAGACGTAGTAAAATCTGCCACACTCTTGACACCAGATGCTGTTGGGTTATTGTGTAGAAATGACAGTTTCCTCCATTTTCAATACACCCAAAACTCACAAAAGCCAACACACACACACACACACACACACACACACACACACACACACACACACACACACAGCCATTTGAGCAGAGAAATCACTTTGTGGAGGCCACAAGTCAAATACCCTTGATGATGGCTTGAAGCGAGAAAATAGATACCAAGAGAGAGAAAGATGAGCAAATTGTTGTGTAGATGTTTTTTTTAAGAAATGTCAGTTCCTTGATCTTATAGTTTTTGAAGATTTTAACAGATGTCATGTGTGTGCAGAAGTCATAACAGAAATGATACAAAGAAGATATTTGCATTTGAAAGCCAGCATTTGAGAAAGAAAGCATGTTTTTTCTCTCCCATTTTCAGTCAATAGCTGCAGGGCTGAAGCAAATCTATGATGGCGCACAAAAACACGGGGGAAAGTCCAAGAAGAGAGAAGATTCCCCAGTATTCAACGGCAAGGCTTTCAATGACTGACAGATGGATGAACCAAGTATGGAAAGTCCAGAAATAGCCTCTAGTGCATAATTTGTAACATTAAACGCAGTAAAATGTTTTGGACATCTGTACAAAATATTTCCAGAATAAATTAGCATTGGTATGCAGACTCAATCGAGTATTGAATTCTTTCTTTTTGTTTATGAAAAGGAATGCCGCAGGTAGAGGTAAGCAATTGGCAAATAAAGTATAAATCCTTGCGGTTATTTATATGGATGGGTGTTTCTACACTCAATTGCACGAAATTTGTGAATTTTAAGCTTTGACTTTAATAAAATGTAATCATATTATCAATTTAATGATGAATACAATTTTAAATTAAGTGTATATTTAAATAAAATATTTGTTTTCATATTTCTTCATGAACTTAAAATTACAGAAAATATGTCAATTAAAAATAGAAGGAGAATAGAGGGACTTTTGAAGTGAAAGGCTCTGGCTTTATGAATTAAACACATCAACAGCCTCTGTATTTGTATAATAAGTGCAATTATTCTGAGGTTAAAGTACGTCCTGAGTATTACAGATCATTTTTTTATTTCTGTCTCTCTCTCTTCTCTCTTTCTCTCTTTCTCTCTTTCTCTCTTTCTCTCTTTCTCTCTCTCTCTCTCTCTCTCTCTCTCTCTCTCTCTCTCTCTCTCTCTCTCTCTCTCTCTCTCTCTCTCTCTCTCTCTCTCTCTCTCTCTCTCTCTCTCTCTCTCTCTCTCTCTCTCTCTCTCTCTCTCTCTCTCTCTCTCTCTCTCTCTCTCTCTCAAGAGTGACCCAAAGATAAAAAATAAAACATTATTCACCATCAAGTTGTTCCTAACCTATGAAGTTCTTTGTTTTGAATATTACCATTTTTTTTACCATTGACTACCATAATACGAAACATTGACATGATTGTTTAAGTATCCACATAAGTTCTTTTTAAAACAGAACCAAACATACAAAATCTTTGTTCTATTATTGGAGTTAACCATGCCTCGAAAATCTCATTTGCTAAAATTTTTCCAACTATCCCTAAAGAGTGAATAATTCATGACACATATTCATTTTTGGGTAAACTTTTCTTTTAGATAAGCTTTGACATTAGATAAATCATAAACCATGAGCCCCACATCACGATAAACTTCATATGGATTTACTACGTCAGGCTATAAGGATGCGGTCATTATTCATTAACCTTTAAACAGCAGCTCCCAAAAGCATCTCTTATTACAGTCAGGCTGATGTTTTCCTCTTTCTTTCACAAAAGCAGTGGTTTTGTGAATCTTTCAGAGCACAGAGGGAAGTGCGGCAGTCTTCATTATCCGGTGATGAGCCACTAAAGGATGACCTTTTAAACATGTGCGGGAGGAGATTAATTCATATGTCAGAGGAAAAAGAAACCTCAGGCTAGATTACACAGCCATGTGTGAATGCGAACATAACATGTTCTGTCAAGCCGCTTTTAAATATGAAATGTGTGAACATCAGCTGGAAGCAGAATCAATAGTTAATATGTACTGATAATATTTGCAGCATCAAACAAACAAGCTGTAAAAGTTAAAAATGTTTCTTAGAGGTTGCTTCGTGGTCTTATGTCAGATGTTTCTTCTAAAATGCTTTACGCATAGAAAGGTAAAATTAATCAAGACAACCACCGAAAATAAGGAGAGCCTTATAAGACAAACCTTCATTTCAACATGAAACTTCAACCTCAGAAAGCATATTTTTAAAAAATGTATTAAAATGATTATTATTGTTAAGTAAATAATAAGTACCAACAATCACTTTTAAAAACTGCATTCCATTCAAATTATCTGTAGACAACTGAATATTATTCCTATCCAAAAAACGTGTATCCTAAGCCTACCAAAATTTTGTTAACATAGAAGTTAAATATGATTGTAGTCTTGGGAAAAAGAAGAAAAGAGAAGCTTTTCTTTGATGGTGAGCATTTAAGGGTGGTTTTATTTCAGATTAAACTCCAAAGACCTTTAACATGTATTTAAAGCTATTGTAGAAGAAAACATTCATATTGTTCATTTTGTTTTTGACAAATGGAGAATTGAAGGACAGCTTGAAATTTGAGAAATTGAGAGGAAACATCTTCTGACTGAATTCAGGAGTTTAAAGTCCAAAATTGAAGATTTTAAGCCTTCACATAGGCCTCACTATAAAAAGTGTGATCTAAAACAAACAAAATTGTCATAGATCATTTTTGTGACATCATTTTCAGCTTCTTCTCAAGATGTTCAATCATGAGCTGTCTAGAATTGCATCTAGTTGGACATGAAATATTTACCTGTTTCTTACATCTGAATACATATACGCACCCAATATGCAATTCCAACTTTCTTATTTCTCTTTGTGTATTCACAGTGTGAATGAAGACCATGCTCCACATCTGACCTGACCCCTGCAGAGCTCGCACATATGCTCCACGTGAATTGTTGCTGTGAACAAAGCCCACTGAACAATGAGGCTGAATGCAAACAAAGGTAACACTTCTTCTTGACCGAACATGTTGCTTTGTGTTTATAGTGCATCTCATTGCCTACTGTGAGATGTGTGTGCTCATTTTGCCTGTCCTTCTATATAATGTGAAGGACAGAAAATATATGTAGATAAATCACAAACAGAATCTCAGTGTCAAAATTCAAGCGCCACAAATCCGTTAAACAACTACTGTAAATAGATTAAACATCAAATAGATACAGTGAAGTTTTAGAGATATTTGTGTTATATGCATGCAATTGTGATATAGAAATTGACGCGAGAATGTGGCGAAGTAACACGAACAGTGAAGCTGTTACCCTGATGTCTCTGGTCGAATATTGCATGGCTCTCAGCCAATCAGATTCGAGAACCAGAAAGCTGTTGTTTTTACTTAAGACATCACAGTGAACATATCTGAAAAGTCGAGAATTACTGTAGAAATGGACTGTGTGCTAGAAATCAATTCTGTGACTACAATTAAAAGTTTTATTTTATTTAATTGCACTTAATACAAGAATGTCCTTGATTCTTAATAAGAAATTGACAATATGCTATAGGCTATAAACCCTATATACACCTTCTAACTGAGAAGCAAAGCATGCACCAGTGTTCCCTTTCGCCACTTCAACCAGAGTCTATTCACAGAATGGAAATGTCTTTTTAATGACTGACTCCGAGTGTCATACAGGTCAAGGATACTGCAGGTATTTACAGCCGAAAAGGATGATAGCCATTTGAGTCCTCATTGTTCACATGGTTGTTTTCTATCAATAATGTCGGTCATGTGTGCTGGTCAAATTGCGAGGTTAAAAATGGCCTGATTTACATAAAGTTTGACTTTAATTCGAGCTCTATTGTCCTGACTTTATTATCAGCGGGCTGAAAGCTCACAGTTGTATGGGACATTAATTAACCTTCTGTTGCGAGATCAAGTCGTAGAGCTTTGCAGAAGCCAAGCTCAGAGTTTGGCTCCAGATTTATGGCTCTGGGGAACATCTGTGTCTTTAATTAAAAATTTACACCAAGAGCTGCGGGCGTATTTCTCCAGTCAGATCTTTTGGCCTACAACGCTGCATGAGTTTTGTTGTTTTTAAGCAGAGTTTATCATGTCGAAATAAGTTCATAAGCCCTGTCGGTTTTGTCTGTTGGCTTCAATTTGAAACACAGTTAAGCATGTTAAGTCAGTGTCAGTGCAAAATAATACAAAAGCTGCATGTTTCCAGAGATTTCGAAAACACAACATCTAAAATGTGCTCTTAAGATTCACGAATGTGTGATCTTTTTTAGCAAAGAAGCGAACATGTTACAGCATCGTTGTCCTGTGTCAGCCACTGTATTTTTTGAAAGGTAGGGTTGAGCAGTAAAAGCTCAGCATTAAAGCCAGAGTTTTACTCTTGCATCTGACATTGGCAAAGACACGAACCCTACCCGTAATCCACGCTAATGTAACCTGTTTTGCACCACTATACCAATTCCTCTCAAACTCATTTTTTAATGTTTTGTTCAATAGCACACGGCGTTGTGTAGCGTTTGCATGAAATCCTTTTAGAAAAAAATTGTCGCTATAAAGTAGTCTATTGCTTTTGTCAGAATAATTGAACAAATTGTTTTGCACAGAATGTGCCATAAGTCATTTTTAAATGAAAGCTTTTTTTTTAATTACAACAATAACTTCCGTTGTGAGTTTATGTCTGTGGGTTGTGTAGCTTTGCACAACTAGGATTAAGTGTCTTAATATGGACAAATTTTTACTCAAACACACACACACACACACACACACACACACACACACACACACACACACACACACACACACACAAACACACACACACACACACACACACACACACACACACACACACACACACACACACACATACACACACACACACACACACGCCTGACCTGCATGTGTTTGAACAGTAGGGAAAATCTGTTTACCTTAGAAAAACAGACCTTAAACCTTCAAGGCAACAGTTTAATCCGCCACCATGCTCCCTTCAATCAGACATTTGTAATTGATGGACCTAATCTTTGATCTGTTCAGTCATCTGTTCAAAGCAATTTGTAACACTCGCCCGTTTATCTGAAATAATAGCTCAGCTTCTATTTCCACTGATAATACAGGCTGATCCAAGCAAGTTTATGGGTCATTAAGGCTGGCGTATGTTTAACGTGAGTGCTGTGAAATCCAGCGGAGAAAAGGGGAAGGGGTTGCGGGTAGATGGGCACTGGGCACGTCAAGGGCGATTATTGGGTGCTGGAAGAGATGCTGTTCTTTCCAATTAACCGGGACCGCTGTAGACAGGGCTCAAAGACTTCTGAAGAAAATGAGACCCTGGGAGACAGCGCTGAGATATGGAGGGTGGAAAGGAGTGCCAAATATTTCATAGAAGGGGTTTTGGCAGCTGGGGTGGTCCTGGATAGACTTCTCAGATTTAATTAGCGTCCGTATCAACTGATGGAGAGGGTGTTAGCACAGCCGGGCTTTTAACCGACAGACATGCCATGAAATCAGCTTGTTGTCCACATTTGTGTCTCTAATTTGCTTTTCAGTGACACTCGCCTCAGCCACAGGCCTGACTCATGGTTCTTTTGAGCACACTTTCGTTTGAAAGCTGTGACACACATCAGAAAATTATCGAAATACTGTCCTGAAAATTCACACCCATGGGTGGGTGATTCTGCAATAAGAGGCACATTTGAAACTTATTTAAACTGTGTTTCTAATAGTTTTTCTGGTGGTTTTGTTTTATATCCTAAAGATCCTAACTATAATTCATTCTTTTAAGAATTACACTGTCGGATAAAATGGTTGAAATGTACCCAAGCTGTCAAAATGATCCTAATTCTATATGGCCCTTTATGTACAGGTATACATGTGTGCGCTCTGGGTTGGTGTACACTTATGTTTCATTTGTATATTGTATATTTTTTCATAAATGTGCTACTTTTGGTATTTGCATTTGTCGGTACATGATGTTCCCTTTTTGTGTAATGTTAACAAATAAGTTTTAAAATAAGTATTGAAAAGTTTCCAGGTTTTTCTTGTTGGTTAAAATGTTCTAATACTTTTTGTGCCATTTATGTACAGATATGTACTCATACATGTATACATTGTAGTTACTGAAAGGCCCGCTCCGGTAGTAGAAACTCCACAATGAGTTCCTGGATAACTGGTTTAGATGAGGTTGTGTAAAATGTCAGCATAATTTAATCCAGCCATGTGAAGCCATGTCAACTTTGCACGGGCAGGGCAGGGTGAATTTTCCCTGTAGTTGCTTACCCCTGCCAATCTGAGTTCAATCTACAAAACTAATGTGACATTTCACGGCTGTGTGGTTAAGTTAAAAGCTTTATAATATACATAAGACTATTTATCTGTTGGCTTTATGTCTGTATTGTTTGGGGAAAATATAAGACATTTGAAATTGTCACTGGTAAATCCTAAATATATTTATGTTAATATTGTTATGTTACATGAGTTTATTTGTATGTTGTATACTCTTAATATGTGCTATTTTTGCTATTTGCATTTGTTGGTGCATGATGATCTTTGTTTGTGTAATGTTAATGTGTTCGCAAAAGAAAGTATTGAAAAGTGTCCAGGACTTTTCCTGACTGTCATATACAATCTGCTTGGATCTCCTTCATCAGACTTTTAGTGATTCTATCTTGGCTTTCTACTTGCGTCCTGGCTAACATCTACAAGCTCACAGGACTTCTCTTTGACAGCAAAGTATGATCAACTGTGCATCAGCAAACTTAACCTGCTGGTTTTAAGCCAGAGATCTGGAAGAGAAAGTATAATCAACAACTTTATTACATTTCTGAAACTTTTTGTATTTGTTCCTATTATTGTAAACACAACAGTCTAAGCCGTAGGCTTCCATTGCCTTCAGTTTGAAAGATCAAATGGTTCTGGTAATGTTTTTTGGGTATATTTTAGGAACTTTGGCAATGAATATGAGTTTCCAGGCCAGAATCAAACTTTTGTGGTACAAATAAATGAAAAAAGTGTATTGGACACTTGCTACACTTATACAGGTCAAACAGGTTAAGTAAAAAAGAAAATATTAAAGCTTTGAAATTAAGAAAATTATACTGTTCAAATGTTGTGTACATGCGAGTTGAAAAATAAGTAAATCTGATTAATTAAAATGTTTCCATTGGAAAACGACTGAGATATAGGGGTATATTACAAATATTCATTCTTTGAATAAAACTTTTTTTACTCACATGAATAAAAAATATGTGGTTTAGTTAATATAAAAAATATGTGAAATATACCAAAAATAAACAGTTGTATTAATTTTAAATGTTAAAAACGTCAAATAGATTTTTTCAGTGCAAAAGTAATTGCTTAAAAATTAAACTTAAAAATTAAACAGTTAATTTCTCAAAAATCAACAACGTTTTTTTTAAGTTAATGTATGAAATAAATATTTAATCAACATTATATTATATTTTATATTAACCAATATTTTTGCTTAATTCTAGTCTAAATAGTTGAGTAAACGAGACTTAGTTTTAAAATGTACTTTTTTAGAATAATTGTTTCAGGTAAAAGCAGAGTCAATTCTTCTTGTGTATGTTTACATTTATATTTACATTTAGGCATTTAGCAGATGCTTTTATTCAAAGCGACTTACGAACAATTGAGGAGACAATAAAGAGATAAATAGCAGATATAACAATAGGTGACAGTTAATCAAAGCCCAATAAAACCTGTAAACCTTTTTTACATTTATGCATGTAAGTACCTTGCTGCTTTTAATTGGATATCTGTCATACTGAAAGGAAAGCTTTATAAACAGCATTTTTGTACAATACAAAATTTTACTGCGGGTCAATATTGTATCAAAGTTCCAAGGTGAAAAAGATTTTAGTTAATCTAAAAAGGAAAAAAATAACTATGATCTAAAAAAGACATTTAACATGTTCTGTTATTCATTGAGACCTTATTTGTCATGTCACTCACATATGAATAACATACAGTCACTTTACTTATATACTTAACATCTGGTTTTGACTGAACCCAAAATGAAACAGATGTTGGATATAAGTTTAGCCCTCTGCTCTTGTTATTCAGAGAGAACCTACTTCTGTCTAATGTACGTGTGTCTAACATTTACTATTTCCACTTCATTGCCAACAGCATATTCAGCTCAGGTTAGAAGGACAACAGATAGAACATGTCACCTTCATCTTAAAGTTTAATACAGATCTGTACTTTTCCAGGAACCACTTTGATCTAGTTTTCCTCTAACTAGGCCACTGTGAGGCTATACATTGTTTCAACCAAAACAATTTAATATACATGGAAAACTCCCCACCTTGTGTGTCTGTGGACCATTGGGACGATTCCCGTGTTCCCCCATGGTTAAAATTAGCCCATATGTAGGTCTGACCTGCTTTGATACTACTTTCTTCAAAATGCAAAGGGGCTGATCCACATGAATGGAGACATGTATGTGTCAAAGCGGTCTTCGGCACGAACATCGTAACATCTCATGAGGATTTATTTACTGGCGAAAACATGTCATTGCTAAAATCCGAGAGTGAAAGGTTACATATGGCCTACTTTATATAAGGACAGATGAGGACAACAAAACAGCAAGTGATGGCGGTACCCGTTCACTCGAATTTTGGGTTTTGCATCCATACGTGGAAGTAAATGGCTACGTCCTTCCATTTCAAACATTCTTCAAAATAACTTCACTTGTGTTTTGCAGAAGAAAGAAATACAGGTTGAGCAGGAATTAAATGAAGACATTTAAGGAACTTTTATACACATGCCCTAAACATTACAAGCACCTTGAGACAAATGTCAGTGCAAGTTGTTTTCAATTGTTCAGCTCAAATTTGCATTGCCGTCTTGGTCTTACTCTATTTGTGAAACCAGGCAGAAGAGTAAAGAGCCCTTAAATATAAACACAGAGATAGTGAAGACTGTTTGATTTATGGCGGCACTGTTATATTTAATTTGGAATTTGTTGCTGTATGCTGGACAAAGAGCAATAAGTTTGCAGTCTGTGCCCATGAGTCAATTTACCCACAGAACGAAAAATGAAGTATGCATGTTATTATTGTCACTAAAATATGAGCAGATATCTTACAAATATGTTTTTATTCATGCATAACTGAATGAAACCATTTGCTGCAAAGTTGTCAGGTCTTTGAAAGTCAGATTGCAAACAGACAGGGCAAGACCAATATTCACTTGGTGTTAATGGAGGTTCAGTACGCTTATTTTACTGTGGTGAAGGAGGCCAAGATATACATCTAATGTACCACAACAGAGTTATTGTTTGTGTCTTTTATGTTCTCATCAATTGAAATTCAATTTATCTTAAAAGGATGATGCTTGCCAGTATTGGCTTAGAGGGAGATGGTTGAAAACAGACTCTCAATTTCCAAAAAGCTTTTTGGCATAGTAAAGTAGAGGCTTAATTGCGAAACTGATAATTAAAAAAACTAAATTTAAATTTTGGGAAAACTGTTAATTTATTGTGATGGGACTTTCACAGAAATGAACATATTGTCATTTTACTCTTCCTTGTCATTTAAAACCCATATAAGTTTTTTGCTCCGGCAGAACACAAAATAAGATAATTTAAAGATTTTGTTTATTAACCTAAGAGCGCAGTCACCCCTACACTTGTGTATGGATGCAATTGGCTGTGGGCTCGCCAACATTCTTCAAAATATCTTCTTTTGTGTTATGCAGAAGAAATAAGCTCAAACAGGTTTGAAATTGAAAAGTTTTTAATCTTAGGGCTCAACTATTACTTAAAAAAAAATGAGAGAACAGTTTTGCACTATTGAAAATGTCTTGATCTTTAACACACGAGACCTTCAAGGACTTAAAGCGAGGGGAATGATCGACTTTACGGGGTTTCCTGTGGATCTCATCATGTCATGGTTTACCACCAGCTTCTGGAACAACTTGAGACTTTGCTCACATATGACAGCTGCAACGACTTTGCCAAACATTGCAAAATATTAGATGGGATGTTTGGTCACAGGCCCAGATGTAACTTAGGGAACGTTTTAGTTAAGATGGAAAATAAGAAACAGAAAACTGCCCTGAATTACATCTGATCTTTAGAAATGTTTCACATGGAAAACATTACAGGAGAACAATGAGAGGCAAATAGAACTGAATTTAATTGACAGCCGAACGCATTGCGGCTTTCTTCGCTGTTCATGAGCTCATTTTTTCATTTAGTTTCAGGAAAGCACACACATGATGTTTAAATGATGGAGCATTACATTTGAGCATGTGGAGGATGACCTGTGAATGTGAGCACAGATGTTTAAAAGCGTTTTATATTCTTCATGTTCACAGCTTTGTAGGGAGGTGTGGGTGTACAGATTGATGGAGGTTGTAAAAGAGATTTTTGTAAAATTCTGTAGTGTGTTTCAGCATTCAGAAGCAAGTGAGAGAGATGTATTTATATAAAACTTGTGCGTATGTTAAACTATAAAACTACAAAAGCTTTGGTGATAAGAGGTCATATTTTAACCAGTAAACTTATAAAATTTTCTTGGCAGTAAGTTTGTCTTGATCTTAAACAGCAAATTTTGCAGATCATTTTTTTTGAAGGGTCATCTTTTGTGGCATCATTTCTTTATATTTGTTAACCTTACAAGCACGGATATAAATTGGCAGGAAACATAAATACTTAGGGAACTAAAAAATTTAGAAATGATATATTGTATAGTGAGCAGTGTGGATACAAATAGCAATTGACGGTTACTCTGCTCATCCCTCGGTTATAAGACACTAAGGTGTCTGACACAGGACAAAAATGTCATCATGTTATTTAAGTTGAGTTATTTATAATTATTTCAACATTTTAAAATAACTGTAATTTCATCAAAATTCTGAAATAAAACAAAATGAATTATGCGAAATATATTTTACATTTGATCATCTTCATTGGAGTAGAATTTTCAGAAATGTTTACTTGTCATTTTATCATGCCGCTTCTTAAGGAGTCACCCTGAGATATTTTTAAAGAAGTTAAAAGGAGTCCCTGTCTATTCTTTTTGTTCAATATTCGGTAAAAATGTATTTAAAATGTTATTTTTTATTATAAAAATTTTACTTTTATATGCCATTAAATCCATTTCTGTTTGCCAAATTATATTTTTGTCCATAAAACAAATTTGGCATACACCTTCAGAAAGGTTTTTTAAATAATGAGAAATATTTCAAGTTTCCCAAAATGTTTAAGTGGTAGTGTTTCGTATTGCATTGCTGTCAGAAGATCCTCTAAATTTAACATGTCGAAACTAAATACATGTGAGTTTCTTCAGGGTCTTTGGTTAAACCTCAACATCCTCTGGTTGTGTATGAAGGTTGTTGCTTTCCTTCATTACCTGATCCAACTCAGCTTAAAAAAATAGTAAAACCTGTCAAGAACTACAACTCATAAAGTAAATGACATTTCCATTCGCATGTGTGTTTTAGAAATGTAAACCTTTTGTTGAAACAACGGTAACGTAATGAAAAACAGCCGATGTCTTGTTCTATCAAAAGACAAGCAACGAAAAAACCTTGAAAAGGCATATTCATGTTTTGTAATCGCTGTTTGTTCCATGGCCTTTACACTTACGAAGTTAAACTTGCAAATTAGACAAACTGTTAAAAGGTTTTGTGCTTTTAATTGTCATTTGGGAACATATTTAATGTTGGGTGTTAAAGGTTCTAGTCTAATAATGAATTCAGGTACTTTCAGTTCATTGCGTCCTAAAGCACAACGATAACAAAGAGCGACTTGATACACCTGCATTGTATCTGCATTGTGCATTCAGAACAACCACTTGTCATGGCACTTCAGTATCCGTGTGTGCGTTATTTGCTCTTTAGCTGTTCTTCGTTCATGGTAATTTAGTAAAGTGTGCTCTGCGTTGATCTCATGTTCAATGCAATTACCATAATAACCTGTTATCCATGATATATATAAAACAAAGAACAATCCAGTTACTTTGTTCCCATGACAACTGCTAAGTGGCTTGCCCAGCTTAAGAGCTTCTAAAGTGGCGATTTGGGATTTACTTTAACTGGTACAGAGTAAACACAATGCTGGCAAGAGACCAACGCTGCATTACACCCCTCCCACGTGACTCACAAGATCAGGTCTTTAATGCTTGCTACCTACATGCCAAATTGGGAAATTTTTAAGAGAGGATTCATGACTAAGCTAAACCTCCATTGTAAGTTCACCTTGACCTTGGGTGAAGAATAGGATGGTGTTGAGGAAAAAGAGCTTACAGCACGTTTAATCTTTTAGAAGCGAGACACTGCAGCAAGCCGAGCCACAAGAACTCCACTTTCAGCGTCTAATGATAATCTGGACCGCTTCCAGGGATGCTTACTTCGTCCAACTCTGGCTCTCGATCCATGGTTTTCGCCTCATTTGTCTTGCCTGCTGATGCGCTTTAAATGTCAACATGTGGGTTCTGGCCCATTTCTCTTCGGTTTCACCACAGTTAGTCCACTTGTTAAAATATTCTGTCTTCTTTCTAGAGGCATTATTGGGAGCCCATCTGTGAGGTGTGAGTAGAAAAGCTGTCAGCAAGATGTGTTGAGATGCTAAAAGCTGTAAAAGTGTCGACGCAAGCCGTATTTTGTGGCCGGGTCTAAAAATAAACCTGCTACCTTTGGATTTGCACCCCAGGTATTTAACCATTGGGCCACTGTGACTTGAAAACAACTTGCACTGACATTTGTCTAAAGGTGCTTGTAATGTTTAGGGCATGTGTATAAAAGTTCCTTAAATGTCTTCATTTAATTCCTGCTCAACCTGTATTTCTTTCTTCTGCAAAACACAAGTGAAGTTATTTTGAAGAATGTTTGAAATGGAAGGACGTAATGGACAAACCCAACCCCTGGGTTATAAATGCTGGGTTGTTTAAATCAATTATTGGATCGAAAATCAACCATTTGCTGGGTTTTGATTATTTATCCTTAGATTCAAATATTTTGAAGCAAATTCCTTAACTGAAGTAGGCACGATTTTCTGTTTCAATGAGTAAGAAAATGTATTAATTATATAATATTAATTAGAAATTACATAATACCATATAAAAATAATAATAATAATAATAATAAAATAATGCAATTTTATTAAATAGATATTTATTTGTTTTACACACAAGCATTTGGATTTTCTTACAAATATACTGTACATGTGTATTATGGTATTGAGAGAATCTTTCATTTTGCTGTTACAACACAGGGCACGTTTCAGTATATATTCGTAATATTTTTGTATAAAATCAACTATTATTTCAAGATATTTTATAGTTAATAAATAATTTATTATACTTTATTTTTGACACTACTCTTGTCATTTTTACTTGGTTCTCAAAATATGTATTATATAAATTTAAAGTGATAAAAAATTCTAAAACATTAAAACGCATTTAAAACATTACAATTCTTTTTTTCTTAATCTAAAATTAAATGTAATGGTTTTTTTTTATCTAAGCCCTAAAACGTTATTTATTTTTGTTTTTAGTACCTTAGTTTAATTATGGAACTTTTTCTGAATTTGTATATCAACGGTTTACTGCTTGTTTGATTCTTGTATGTCATTTTGGACAAAAGCGTATCCAAATGTTTAAATATAATATGATATCAGTTTTCTTTTCATTATTTAAAGTAAGGACAAATGTTCAATTACATACCCTATTTTGTTACCACAATTCCCTTATGCATGCAGAATTTTATGCTAAATTCTTCAACAAGCATTGGATAATTGATTTTGTCAGACAATTAAGATGAAACACCTCTTCTGTCACCAATTTATTAAACAGAAGCTCCAACTTTTCGTATAAGACTTGGGTCATTAACCGATAAGATAATCACATCCCCTTGCTGACTCATACCTTTACATGTATAGCAAGGACAGTGCTATGCAATACAATGAAGCAAGCAGTACTAAAATATTAATCCTTGGGGACAAATCCTGTCAGCGCTTGCATTCAACTCATGCAAATGATGCTGGCGAAGATCAAACCAATAGAAAGTGTTCACAAAAATCTTTAGAAAGAAATCCCTGACTCTGATACAGTTGACTCAAAACAAGTGAGACTGGAATGATGTGAAAATGAATCGTCCTGATAATAAAAGCTGGTATGACTCGAGAGTAGATATTTAAGTCATGCAATAGTGTTGTGTAAGATGCAAAAGTCATATCCGTCTTATTTCCCTCTGTTTGTCTCTCAAATCTCATTTGTGCATGATAATATTCATACTTGCAGCGTAAGACGTGTAATATTGTGCACAAGATATGTGGCCTAGTTTTGTGCATAAATGAAAACAGAATTTTCATTTTTGGGGAACATACCCTTTAAAAGTCAAAGATGGTTCATGAATAAACCGAAAAGGCATTACCTTCTTGCATATGCATGCATAAAAATTTATTTAAAAATGTGTATTATATAAAAAGCAGCACTGCACACATGCATGGACATCCACACCCTAAACTGAATCAGTATTGCACCATTGTGCATCTTAGATTGGCCACACTCTCTCATAGAGATGAAGCCCAATCCTTCAACATCCCCTCAGGGATGCAGCAAATTGCTTCCATTTTATCAGATGCAGAGTTCCAAAGGCTAACAGAGATCAGCTCTCTTCCAGTCTGAATAAGAGCAGCACAGACTCACACAGCTACAGGAAGGGTGGGAGGAAATAAGATAGGACAGAGGAACAAGATTTAAAAATGTACAAACAGAACAGAGGGTACATTTATGAAATGGGATGACAGAGTAAAGACACTTTCTGAATAAGAGATGGGAAATAAAAGTGTTATCTTTAAAGCAGAAAGTTGACTTTTGAACTGATGCAACACAATTCTTCCTCAAATTCTCTCTTGCCACTTGAAATTGGAAAATTGTATCTGTTTTTGGTTGAAGAGTTTTTCTTTTAGAACTGATTTGTGTTATATACATTACTAAAGTTAATAAACATGAAATCACTGCAATCCTAAGATTTCTTTCATTTGTGCAACACAGAAAGATGTTTAAAAAAATGTGTTGCATAACAAAAACAGAAATCAGCAAAAATGTAAAGTTGTTATGTTTTATTTGGAAATGAATGTAAATTTTTACTCTTTTTACAAGATAAATGCACATGTAGGAAACATGTCAATACATTTGGAATTAAGACGGAACTCACATACAATCTGCATTTTTCAGTGTGTAAATTTGTTTATATTTTAAAAGCACTAAAAATCATATTTACAATACAATAGATTTTTTTTATTAATGTAAATGAAAATCAAACCAATAGCGATATCTCTGACCCGGATAAATGATGTAGAACCTATATTGATCTGATCCTAAAAGCTTGTATAACTCTGGGAAATATTGAAAAAGCTAAATGAAATCATTGACAGTAACTTTCTGCTTATGCCCCATCATTCAGTATTTTATAAAGCCTTGTTACCACTTATTTCCACATGCTTCTATTCAAGCAGAAAATTGAGGTGAAGTTGATCTTACTTATAATTCAAAGGGTTTATACCCGAGTGGCCTTCAATAGCTCCACCCATGTTCATTACTCCCACAAAGCTATAAATGATATTTGCTTATCATTAGACATACACATGAAGGCAGATGAGCCGGTGTAATGAGCCATGTATACGGTAATGTCACAGTACATTAAAACACTTTTAAAACAGTGCTTGTGGTGCTGAACTGTGTTTATATGAAACATTGGATTTGCTTGCTCAGTGTAATATTTTTGAAGAAAGACAGAAAATGAGAAAATATGACAGCAAGATAAACAGGCGGGAATAGAACATCATAAATAGTAAAAGAGATATGTTTGATTTAAGAGATGAACCACATGATAGTGGATATGTCCTGTTTGAAAGGAAAATCGCAAATCAATGTACAGAATGTTAACACAAAGAAGACTTAAGGTTGGTTTGCCATTTAAATTATTTACAATTTCATAACTAATAATGTAAGAGAAATATATAGCGTATCGTCATTATGATTTGTGTCTTGTCTCTCCCTGTCTCTTTTATCTTTTAGATTAGTCATGTCTTTTGTCATGTGGTTTATAGTTCTCTTTAGTTCTTTTGTTTAAATTTGGTCCTCTCTTCATTGGTGCCCCAGTGTATTTGAACCCTTCTCTTTCTCTTATTCATTGTCTGCTGATAATTGTACTCACTCTGGATGTTTGCTGTTTACCATGTTTTGTTTCTTTCCTTGTATTGCCTTGACTCTGGATTTTCTTTATTTGTCTTTCTGTTTAAATTAAAGTTTATTGCTTAGCTGCAACTGAATCCACCTCTCTGCTTTCCTTGACCCAACGTAACAACAGTGAATGGGGACAGAGGCTGACTTCTGAAATATCACATGTCACTCCCTTGGGGCTTTAGATAAGATCTTTACCAAGCCTTCGATTTTTTAAGATATAATATGCATAATATGTATCTCTTATTTAATATTATCCTTATAATGTATAACTTTGCTTTTTGACTCAATAAAATATACACATTTCTAATTTCCTTATTTGTATGAAATACATATCAGTCTTTATTTTTAAGGGCTTTCACTTTATTGCTTAAAAATGTGATAAGTAATTTAAAGCTGTTTGAATGAGACACAACGTATATCACTATCTGTGTGACACTCACACATAAATCACAAAAATATTGGCCAAAGCAGAATCAATGCAAATCCATATGTCTGGATTGCTTTTAGATACAAACACACACTGAATGAAGGCAGCAGAAACAAATTCAACTCAAGTGGAACAGGGGTAGTTGACCCAAAGTTCTAAATTCTGTCATTATCTACTCATCTTTGATAAATAATAAAATCTTTTATGAACCCAGAAAAAAATATTTGGAAGAATGTTTATAACCAAACAAATTTCAGACCCCATTGACTTCCAGAGCAGGTAAAATAACTGTTTTGTTCTGTTGAACACAAAAATTTGATATTTGGTAGAATGTATGATAACTTTTGACAGCCATTGTAGTTTTTTTCTCCCTCTCGAAAAACATTTTCTGGGTTCAACCAAACAAAAAAAAGACTTTTAAAAATTGAAATATTTTTTTACAGACATGGGGTCAGACACACACATATATATAATATATGTTGTTAAATTGAAACTAATATAGGATGTGATGTCGCTTGTGTGCTGTGTTGTAACCTGGCATCGAATTTATCCTGTATGTGCTAACAGTTCCCAATAATTCTTGACCTGCTGTTCCCTAGACGATTGTGACTTCAGAGTCAAAGGTTGTGACTCCAATCCCATCTTGTGGATTGAGATATTGTTTGACCTTTGAGAAAGATGTGTGCATTTATGTGCATTCATGAAGAAAAGACCCCCAAGATCCTTCGTCTGTGAGATTTTAAAGTTTTACAGTTGATTTCTTTTGACAATCCCTAACAGTTTAAAACATTACCTCTGTCAAGACATTCAAGAAACGCAAACAAGGCTGTAATATCATCCATCATTTATTGATTTTGCATGCTTCGTGTAACCTCATCCAGCCTCATGTGGAGGTATTTGTGTGTATATAAACATGCAGTTGGATAGCGTTCTCACACTTATTGTTTCACATGAAAACACAGAAACAAGACACTTGTGCCACAATGCCATGGTACGTAAAAGAGAAAAAGTTGCTCGTTTAAGCTATACAGAGAAGAGAGAGAACAAGAGATGTTGTGTTCTATTTAAAGGAGCTTCTCATGCCAATAGCACATTGCCTTAATGAACAACAAGGTGTCAAAACATCTTAGATGCCTCTCTGTGTTGTTCTCTGGTTCTACACGCCGTCCACCCCCCATTCTGCACTAACAAGAGTAAGAGCTTGAAAATTGACCCTGAAGCTCAGATGTCATGTCAAGCGATTCTCAAACAGAACCCAGTGCTAATGAGTAAACATCACATCGCTGTTTAAATACACTAACAAGAGGTCAAAGGTTAACAAGCCTAACAACCCGAGCTGTGTTTCTAAACTGGCTTACAACGCTGACGTCATTGGTTCAACTCCAGGATTTTTTTAGCAGTTCATCTCCCAAAGCAGATCTGGAATCAGTGACCACACCGCTGTTGATTCCAAACTTATGGATGAAAACATGGCAATATGTTTTTGTTAACAATGCCATGTTTTTATATTTTACTAAACCCCTGTTGATAGGGTCTACACATCAGAAATTTCAGTTGCACAAGAGATGCGTAAGTTTTTAATTTAAAAAAAGGAAAAAAACGTGTTATGGACGTGACAAAAAGGGACGTGGTTTTTGGGGAAGACATGCTTAGTAGAATTTGCCCAAACCAGAAGCATAGCTAGATGGATAGCTCTTTATAAAACCTCAAATATTTACTATATTTGATATGCATATTTATGCAGAATAAGTTGCTTTATGCACAATTCTGAAAATAGTCCTTACTTGACTATGGAAAATTAGCTCTTAAAGTAAAACAAATGATTTTAAAACTTAAGGGTAAGACCTCACATTAATATTTGAACCACCAAACCAATTTCTTTCATTGCAAGATTGACATCATTACAATTCCAAAAGTGGTGGTAGTGCCAATGTTATCTGCTAGTGATGACATCCCTGGCTTTCTACAAACTTTTGTTTTATTTTCACCTCTTAAAATGAATGTAAAATGCCATTTGGACTTAACAATGCCCTTGATATCTTAGCACAGCTTTAATATATAGATTTCTAGTTTAAAAGTGATGAAATTCATGAACGAAGCTGGCTTTACATCTGTGGGATGCTCATGAAGTTTCTGCGGGTGTTTCACTGTACCTGCCCTTTTTTTTAATTGGAGAACATTGCAAATGAGTTTGTGTGTGTGTGTGTGTGTGTGTGTGTGTGTGTGTGTGTGTGTGTGTGTGTGTGTGTGTGTGTGTGTGTGTGTGTGTGTGTGTGTGTGTGTTTTTGCGTGTGCTTACTCAGCTTTCTAAAACTACAGGGGTGTAATTGCCACCTCTGAGACCCAAGTGGGTTCTCAGGTTTAACCCAATAAGCAAACTTAAATCCTCTGTGAAATCATTAGGAAAACTGCTAGAGCTGCAGGTTATTGGTTCACCTCCCTAGGAATATAATATAACTAAATTAAATTGAAAAACTTTCTTGAAGAGATAGTTCAAAATGAACGTTCAGTCATTGTTTACTCTCTCTTGATATTTTAAATCCTAATGGCTTGCTCTCTTCGGCAGAACACAAAATAGGATATTTTAAAGAATGTGGAGTACCGAACAGCAATGGCACCCATTCTCTCCTATTGTATGTATGTACACAAAGTCAATGCTAGTAGATTGGTGCATGTTGCCAACATTCCTCAATATATCTACTTTTGAACGCTACGCAAGAAAGAAAGTCTGAGGCTTTGAGTGAGTATATTATGACAGAATTTTTTTTTTTGGGTGAACTTTCACCATTAGTTTCTTGTTTCTCAGATTTTATAATGTCTTATGTTAAGGTATCATGTATTTTCACCTGTCAGCCTGTTTTAAAGTATAAGAACAGTCACCTTCTCAATGTATATGTCTTTTGGTACCAACAGCACAAATCCAGATTCTATATAGGACAGTTAGGTTCAATATGAGTTATCTTCACAGTTTAAAGACAGACATGTCATTACACTTATGTCAGGGTGACAAAATAGTCATCTGCCCTGTAAAGGTGATGCTGAAGGAGGAATGTCTGGAAAGTGAGCACGGGATAAATGAATACCTTGCAAATGGCATTGATCAAAAAAGGCTGTCGTTTAGACCAGCAGGCTCTTTAATTTTTACTTTAAAACTCTTTATGTACCTATAACGTTGTTTTTTTTATGCAACCGTTACTAGCAAAAGTTGTATTGTATTTTTTGTATAATGTTGTATTTTTGATAGAACTATAGAATAAAGTTATATGTTAGTCCCTCTTTTAACTTTGATTTTTTTTAAATTTGGATTTCCTGATGTTGTCTGATATTTGTTATTACAATAGCCAAAAAATAACATTTAAAAAGATGAACACATTTAAATCAAGAAACATATATTGTTCCCTGCTTAGTTAACCTTCATAAATCATTACAAATGAAACATTTTAGGAGAAAAAACAAACTTTCTTGTGTTTTCCTTGGGAGATGATGCATTTCCTGGAAGTGATGTACATGGAATGTACCGTTATTGAACAGGGGTAATTTGGTAACAGTAACAGGGCTGACATAAAACCTGGGATGTACATAAAATTGTTTATATTGTAAAACAAATTGTATATACTTATTCCAAAACACTTTTCAATAATGAGGCTACAATTAGATAAATATGGACATGCTATTGTTATTACATATTTCCTTTCATTTTCATTTTAAAAATACGGATAAAATGAGAATCATTGCCAGGGACATGCCAAAAACTCTACCCGTATCAGCATGAACACAACTTTAACTATTTTAAATACTTTTTTAAACTTTAACTGTATGTAATGTAAAAAAAAAATGTGTAGTGTTGGTAACATATTAAATCAAAAATGTATATATTATCAAAGTAATTCTATGTCTAATTATTACTCAGAGGAACTGAGCCTTATGTTATGGCCTATACAGTTCTATGCAGTCTATTAAAGTGATATAGCTTGTTTTTTCAAACCTGTATAACTATCTTCTGCCGAACATAAAAAATATATTTTGAAGGAAGTTGATAATCAAACAGCAATGGCACCGATTTACTTCTTTCATATAAACATAACACCACTGCAAGTGAATGATTGTCAATTTAAAACATTCTTCAAAATATCTACTTCTGATGTAGAAAGAGGATGAGTAAAATATGTAAAATATTATGTAAATTTAAGGATGATCTATCCATTTAAGTCTGATCTCATTCTGTATTGTTCTCTTGTTCTGATGTAAAGTTATAACTCCTAGCAGTATAAGAGGCACTCATGTCTCCACCTCCGCATGGGTCATGGTTGGCTTGCAAACTCAAACTGTTTTATTAGTATGTAATCTGTATTAATTAAAGCTGAAGTTCTTAATGGATTTTCAAGAACTTTGGGTTTGTTGCATTCCATTTTTGAAGGTTTTGGGGTTTTGTGTGACTCAGCAGTTGTTTGTTTCACATTAACACCAAAATGTTGCACACACAGAACACTTTTATTTTATTTTCCAATTAAAAACATACATTTCGTTCAAGAATAATCATTCTGTAGTTTGAAATAAAAGAAATCAGGCTTCTCAATGTGATAAACTGTGGGATCAGCCTATTTGAGCAATATTAAAGCTACCTTCTTTATTATTAGGTATTGAGGTTACATGTCACAGCATTGAATTCTTCAGGGACAGCGCAGAGCGAGACTAATCTGGTTCGGCTCGTGATTGTACTGGGCAGCTGAACAAGAAGCCCGCCGTGGGAAGAAATGTACCCGGGTTTATTATTCACTGAAATAGCCCACACTCACGGCATATGGATTTGAGATTACTATCTTTCTCCCATGAATGGGTGAACAGTCCATTAGAACCCATAGAGCAAAAAGTAAAACCATATTTTCTGTTTTTTAACATTTTCGTCTGGTGGGGTATTTGTAAGGTCTGCTGTCTCTCAATTTAATCACACATGATGCCAAATGTGTCTTTTCAAAGCGTCGGTTTTTGTTCTTTAATTGATTTTTGTTTGTTTCGGGTTTTGGAACGTTATAAACCAATGCCATGGGACCAGATTTAGGCTTCTATTGGATCTAAAAAGGAGAAAATATCTTGTGGCATCTGATAAAAAAGCCTCTCAGGGAAACTGGTAATGCATCTTTGAACAATAGCATTTCTACATATGAGAATATGAGCCAGAGATAATCTGATTCTGGAGTGAGTTTGGAATAGATTTAACATTGAAATGGACATAATAAACTCTGTTTGCAGGTAAATGACACTTGGCTGCCAACACAACATTCATGTGCTTGTCAATACTACCAATAATATGTGTAGAAGTGGAAATATGCATTTCCTATAGAGTTCCTTCCGTAAAATGGCCATAAAAACAGGACTGTTGTTTATTACAAACTGGATGAATTAAATGTTATTAGACATGAAGCTCATTTACAAATAATAGTTAGCAAGTAAACATTTAGCTAAAATCCCTAGGATGTCCCATTACCCTTAAAAGAATATCACAATCTATGCCTGGGTAAAAGGAGAGAACTGTGGTTTTACAGTGCCACCAGGTGTATAGATAAAACAAAACTTGAGTCATCATTTAGTCACATCATTTCGCCTTTAGTCCATTCTTCTGCAGAACACAAAAGAAGATATTTTGAGGAAAGTTGGTAGGCGAATGGCAGTGACGACCATTCACTTTCATAGTATGGACTCAAAACCGATGCAAATAGGTGCAAGTTGACGTTCTTCAAAATACCTTACAGGTTGGAAATGACATAAGCGTGAATCAATGATGATAGATTTGTTACATTTACATTTAGGCATTTAGCACATGCTTTTGTCCAAAGTGACTTACAAAGAATGAAGCGGTAAATAGCAGAGATAACAATAGGTGACACAAGTGCTACAACACGGTTACTTAGTTACACAAGGTGAGATGAAACCTGTAGGAGGGGGAAAGGGAATTTGTTAGGAAGGAAAAGATAGTTTCGGGGAACTATCACTTTAAATATAGCTACACAAAAAGGAATATGACTATGAGATAAAAATTCTGCATTAAAATGAAGTCATGGACTAGTGCACGGCCCTGTGGTCCCTCGACATCTGGTTCTGAAAAGCATCCTATTCACTGATGGCATGAACGGCTTTTTGGTCAAATTCACTCTAAAGCTGATAGAAAACAGGATTGCATTTGATCATGTTCACATTGTAAAAAACTGAATCGTGGTCTAAATGTTTTTTTTTATCTAAATGTTGTAAATGCAGCACCAGGCTGAACACACCACAGCTAAATTACTTATCGACCCAGAGTTTCATCATCCCAGCTGAGCTTGTCACATCATCAGTGCTTGTGTGCCTTAGGTCCGGCTCTCAATATCCTTCTTCGTGTGTTAGAGTTTATCCTAACTCCTAATCAATTAAATGTGTCACTTCAACTGAAGAGTGTAAGTTTCGGGTGCAGAATGCGAGAAACCCCTTCAACCTTCAATGAGCTTTCATCAAGCTTTAGCGTTTAATGCTGTTCTGCGAGTGTGTTATGTAGCTGTTCTGGTCCAATATTTATGGACGGTGACTGATGACAAACAGAATTATCCATTACAATTCCCTTAACAATTCCCGCATACCCACACAGAAATGAACACTGAAGTGTCTGTTTTTTATCAAATGTCCGGGAGAATTCAATGTTTACAGCACAAAAAGGCTGTGGGTGATGTTTTTAATAAGTAGATTTACAATCAGAAAGCCTCTTGTTTAGTGGAACCACTGCTGTGAGAGTGATGACACTGCCTACTGAGATGCTAGGAGAGGAGTTTGACATGTAATAATGCTGACATCTAATGGAGAAGATCTGCATCCACCGTTAAATGAGGCGTGTGATCTGATGTTAATTAAATAAGATGCATATTAATCAAATTTAGCTTTTCACATTTGCATAATGTTTGGGAGCGTAGTAGAATGTCAAGCAATTAACCTAACATTAGTTTTTTGCAGATTTAATTTGTTTGATTTTGTATGAAATGTGTTTACAAAACATTGGTTTTGAAGGGGTACATTAAAGTTAAAATTCTGTCACAAATTACTTAACCTCAAGTTGTTTTAAATATCTGTTTATTTCTTTAATCTTTTAAACACAATTTTTTGGGGAACAACAGACATAAAATCCTGTTGTTTTCTTCAAAAAAATCTTCTTTTGACTTTAGCATACCTAAAATAAAAATGAATGGTAGTCAGTGCTGCCCAAAAATCCCAGGTGCCAACATTTTTCTAAATATCACCCTCTGTGTTCAACCAAACAAATAAACTTCTACAAGTTTGGATCAACTAAATCCTAATTATTTTAAGATTTAATAATTTAGCACAAACCTCATTTTGCATTTGTTTTGTGTTTTTTTTCGTGGGTTTTAATACCCGTAATCTCTGAAGTTACAAATCCTAAAGTTAACAATGTAGTTATCATCTTTAAGAGAAATCACATGTCTTCGTCTACAGAAAATGCCAGAATTGAAGGCATCCAGTTACTATCCTTGTGACACTTTTTTAAACAAGTTTGAAAAATACGTCTCTCCTCAATGTTCATTTTGTAATTAAGTAAATTAAATATTTAGACACTTAATTTGTACCTGTTCAAATTTTGAGGTTGTTTGGAGACATCTCTCTTAGATTTTATGCATTTATAAAAGAGCTAAAATAGATGAATATCTGTGCTTTTTTTAATGCACTGCTGGATCAAAGGAAGTTAAAAATGCTTTATGTGTGTTAATACTTTTGGGAAGTTTCATATACATAACACAAAAATAATGTCTATTACTACTTACGTCTATAAGACCTTAATATATTTTATGACTCGTTGATTTCAATAACTAGAAACAAAAAAGTGTATATTATTAAAAAAGTTATGTATAAAATGTTATATTTTACCCTCCATGATGTTAACTTGTTGTATGTATACCCCACTTTTGTCTGTGTTCTGTATTGTGCTTTGGGCCGAAAATGAAAATCCCAGAGTAGGGAGGCTGGTGTTAAAAAGTCAGAACCTAAATATCAGTGTTTTTCAGACATGAGGAAAGACTCGAAGCAACAAGTTTAATAATAAAACAATTGCAGTCTTTGAATATTTAATGGCAAGTATGTATAGTTGAGGATAGAAATGATACAATTATTAATATCATCTCTATCTTTGGGGCACTTTAAGCCAAATAGTTAGTTTACATAAATTGAAATCAAAGCTTAATCAAGATTTTCTCAACCAAGAATCATGTTAACTTATTTCTTGCTTCATAACAATTACAGCTCACAACAATTCAAGTGATTTAAAGTAAGTGTAGGCCCCAATACATAGACATGGATAAACGCATGTGTGATTGTGGATATGAAGAAATATATTTTGCATTGAAAATCAAACTGCATGGGGAAATGTCATAGTGATGACATGTGCATGGATGGTTCAATGATGGATTGCTTACATGCCCATAAAAAACTGCACATTCTTGTTTTACATGTTGACTAAATGTCTCATTGGGGATTAAGAACAACTTTGCATCAATGCACATTGTGAATAGCTCTAAATATAAGTAAATAAATAACCAATGGTAAATAGATTTTGCATGAATTTTAAATCTTTAAGATATTAAAATATTTAGTAATCTCAGTAGTGTAACTGTTTGATGTGTTTGAGTGTGAGCTTAGCTTCAAAAATGTAAGGTTGTGGGTTTGAACAACACACAGCATCAGACTTGTGTTGTCATCTGACTGCTATAGGGGATGATGTGAGCCTGTTTTTGCCTATATCTATACATTTCTTATTTATTAATTTACACTTTGACATCAATGTTCTCGTGAATAATTTAATATAAGTTTAAAATATAGAACAAAGATTATACGAGCGTTATTTGTGTATATTTGAATAACATTATAAAAAATCACTTTGCTTTACAATTCACTTAAATACAGAATTTCAGAATACAAAGAGAGACCAACTCGTTTGTTCTTCGGCTGTTTCCGGAAAAGTTCGGCCTTCATCGTGACGAGTCTATTTGAATCGGTCGTGTTCGGCTATTTCCGGATGCGGCGATAACGGTTGGAATGTTCAAATCTTCGATGCTAGTTTTGCTACTTCACTGGATACTGAGCTAAGAAAGCGACTGAAGACGGAGCCAAGAAACCCAAACAGGAGGTGAAGAGGAGCCTGGCTACGGAATGACGGTGTTGCAGGAACCTGTCCAGGTATTTGGGGAAAACGTTAAAGCGGTCCTATAGTGTCACAGCTGCCGCAGAAGACTTTTGTGAGACCGGATGACTGAGCGCTGCTACACCGCGGCCTCAGTTAGCGGCTAATGCTAAGGGCCTCTGCCTTTACCCTTACACCAAACCTTTAATTAAACATGGGCTGTGTTTACTTCATGTTTATTTACAATCCCAGCTTTACCAAACCATGTGCTTGTCAACTCAGGACATGTAGTTTGTTTGTAGTTGTCGTGAAAGCTAATGTGTTGCAGGCTAGCCTGCTGTCTGGTGTTTCAGTGATGTTAAACCTTGACGTTTGTGCATCAACGTCTGTAATAAGTGAGAATATTTGAGAAATTAAGATATGGCTATTCATAAAACAATTACATCCCACTGATAATAAACATAATACACATTTAAAACCATATGCAATCATGAGGATCAATGCACTAGAACATTTAGTAAAATATGCATATTCTGCATTATGTTTGTTTGTTTGTTTGTTTGTCTGTTTGTTTTTGATACCATGATGGGTGGACAACACATTTCAGTTTTGTCAAATGTAACAATCAAACATATTCTGTTGGAATATCCAGATTACTTTAATGAACCTTTTTTAACAATAATACTCCTGGCAAGATTACTATCGTGTATTAAGATGATGGAATTTTATAGATGTTGATTTGTTTATTGTTATTGTTTGCAAAGGATGTTGATTTTTATTATTTATGTATAATGTGATCAGACTGTTAAGGTGTTTGCTTAATACATGTCATAAAATCAGCTAACCTTCAGGTTTGCCATGAATAGCCTATGGGGAGGATATGGCGTTATAATATATAAATACCATGATAGGTTATGAGTATATAGTTTTTTTTTTGCTTCCGATTGTCCAGACCAGACTGTTGAAAATGTGCGTGACTTGTACACAAAAAACATCAAATATTACATGAGACGCAAACAAGTTGCACGCATATTCTATGTCTCGGAACCAAAGGTGTCTACCTGAAGGATGTATTTTGGCAATCAAAGTTATCTTTCATGCTCATACACGCGTCCATCACCCTCAGCTGGCTATTCCCCTCTAGCAACCTCAGGATTTACTGAATTGTCTGATTCAACTAAATGACAGCTGTATTTTACCTAAACTTGGAGTCTGTTGTTCGAACATCAGCAGCATCACTGTGAAATCCGTATGAAAAAAACACTGTTTGTTAACCAGGATTATTGTGTATAAATGCTCATATCTTTTTATACTTCATATGAGGTGTATACTAGCTGTATGCCGTGTTACTGTGCGTTGCTAATGCATCCATCATCTCATGATCTGGTGTGCACATAGCACAGCGTTAATGTATATAATGTGTGTCTAACAAATAAGATCTGTCTGCTTTGGTCTACAGGCTGCTGTCTGGCATGCTTTGAACCACTACGCCTACCGAGACGCTGTATTCCTGGCGGAGAGGCTCTATGCAGAGGGTAATGATACACATCTTTTCTCTACAGACGTCCATGCTGCATCCTCTATGTATTAACCTTTATCCATGTGTGAGGTGTCTGAGCTGAGCTGAAACAAGTGTTTGAATTGAATAACACTGTTGCTTCATTAAGAAGTAAGCCAAAATAAAGTTTGTTTATCCGGTCTGTATGAAATGCTGTGCGGCAATTTGTTCTTGTGAAAATACATTGTGTTTTGGTATAAAGGACCAAATCTATATTGTAGTCGTATCAAATTGCTCATATTTGGATGTAGTGATAGTGTAGGACAACATGCATCTATCGAAGACACAATAGACACTCATCGTGTTCTAATGCAGATCCGTCAAGGCTTCTTTACTGTCTTGTCCCGCTGATAGGCAACAGTTTTTAAATTAAAGTCCGTTAATGGATGCTTTTCTCCAGAAAACATTTCCATTAAAGGACAAGTAACACACAGTGTTTCTGGCTCACTTTTTTATATTGTTTTTCATAGACCAGAGAATATTTAGTTTTTCTCACATTTACAGAAGACAGATAGAGCTTAACAACTGTTTCCAGAAAATCTTCTCATGAAGACTTCTCCTCGAATGTTCACGCTGATGCTTGTGCGCTCTGATTGTTGCTTTGGTGGGATTTTAAGGGGGAATGGCCAATAAAAAACTTGGGGCTTCATGATGTCTGCAAGTTGAATATTTAAAAACCTTTCCGAAACCTTTGGCTCTATGGGCTGGGAGGTATTGAGCACAGAATACTTTGTCACACATCTAACTCAGTTTTTAATAAATGGATCACGTTGAAAATGACAACTCAACATGTTTAACTGTCTAAAGCGCTTGTAATGTATGAAACAGCTTGATACTTCTCCTTTAAATTTCTATTACTTCTATTATGCATCAAATTGATGGAATGGTATTTTGTCGTAAATGGATACCATGTTGATATAGAAATTAAAATACAGCTTACACGTTTTGATTTGTCTTTTTCTTTTCCACCTAACAGTCCATTCAGAAGAGGCACTTTTCCTTCTAGCCACATGCTACTACCGCTCTGGGAAACCTTACAAAGCCTACCACCTTCTGAAAGGGCACAGCTGCACTACCCCACAATGCAAATATCTCCTTGCCAAGTGCTGTGTGGAACTGAGCAAGTATGAATAACTGTGCACTCTCAAACCCATCTTAACTTATGATTGTCACCCTTTCTATAAACTCTAAATCTATAAACTCTAGATAATCTTTCACTTTAATCCGCAAATCTCTGCAGGTTATTCCGGTTCCCGATTTTATGATTTAATGACATATAAACAATTAATATGCTGTTCTGTTGATGTATTTTACCCAATTTGTATTGTAGTATTGATGAAACATTATTTGTGTGATTGTGTACCATGAGTGCAGAAATGTGAAGAAATTATCAGTCAAAAGGATTTAAAACTATTGAGCAGATGAATTGTGAATACTGCAGCAAGCAAAATGGCTGTACAAAAAAATACAGCATCAGGTATTTATCAATTTGCCTTCACATTTTCTGCATTTCCCGTGTCAGGTTGGCAGAGGGGGAACAGATCCTTACTGGAGGAGTCTTGAATAAACAGAAAAGCCAAGATGACATTATCACAGAGTTCGGGGACTCAGCCTGCTTCACACTGTCACTTCTTGGGCAGATATACTGGTAAGTTTAATTTAGTTTGCTTCATGTCCTAATTCTTAAGCCTGTTCTGCTTTATTTCTTGGAGCTCTCACTGCTTATACTATGCAAAATGTTGACCTACTGATATCACTGAACCTGAGTAGAGACACTGATATCTGCTCAGCTATGATCCTGGGAAAAACCCAATGGTGACAGGCAGCGCTCGAGTGTTGTTTAGTTGGTGGATAGGTTGCCTGGTAAAAGAGTATTTTATCTGGTGTTGGAGACAGACAGTGTTGTGTTTTTCACTGGTATTGAACTTGGAGTTTACAGCGCTTCTGCAGTGTGTAATGCCAAAGATTGTAAAGTAAATATATAGTCATTATGTTATGTTTAGATTTTACTACACACGGACAGTGTTTATGCAAGTTTTGGGTTTTGTTTTTTCAACACACACATTTAAGCATCATGCATCCTAGCATCCACCAAATCAATCTGTTCAAATGTACCTTACTGCAACCCTTTATATTTGGTAAATCACGTACTTTGCTTTCTTTTTTTGCAGCAAAACAGATCGGTTAGCAAAAGGAGCTGAATGTTACCATAAGAGCATGAGCGAAAACCCTTTCCTATGGTCTCCGTTTGAATCTCTCTGTCAGATTGGTGAGTGTCTTTAGAAATTTTATGGGGTTGCCATCTTTGTTGAAGGGCGTTTGGAGATATGTTATTGAACCTTTGTTTGTGTGCTGCAGGGGAGCGACCGGATCCCGAACAGATCTTCCGATTGACTTCTTTGCAGAATTTCAGTGGAGGCAGTGGAGGAGGTGCTCCCCCTATCAGCCCTGCACATACACCTAGCAACAACATGTGTCACCGGCAAGTCGACACGGTCCTAATGGAGACTCCCCAGGACACGCTGGTATGCCCATTCTCTAGTCTGCCATGCATTTTAATTATATTTTACAGGGAGGTATTTATATGCATTCGCCCTGTGTTTCAGTTGAAAATACAACCATGCATTAGCCATGAACAAGCACATGGCCCTGGGTGGCTGTTTTTGAAGATTGTACCTTCTGTTTTGTATGCTACCCAGTTTAATTGTAATGGATTGTTGTTTTTGCGTTAGATTACAATGCTGTTATTGCCAAAATGGGTCAAAAAGATATGTGTGGATTATCTCTATAATATCTTTACATTTCTTCTCCTTCCTCTTTAAGGAACTAAATCGACTCAACCTTGAATCTTCTAACTCAAAGTACTCGCTGAATACAGACTCCTCTGTGTCCTACATCGACTCCTCAGTCATCTCCCCAGACTCAATGCCGCTGGGCAGCAGTGGCTCACTGCTATCTAAGCAAATACAAAACAAACCCAAGAGCGGTCGCTGTTTGTTGGGAGGCACGGCCACACTCAGCCCCCTCACACCAAGGTAAGATTAACCTCACTCATATCAAAAACCTAAAGCTGGTGTCATAGCTTTGACAAGTTTTCATATCAGTTATTGTGAATTTAATTTTGTAGCTTTGGAATTTTGCCTCTGGAGCCGAGCCCGGGGGACCCCAGCTATCTCCAGAACTACAGTCACAGTGGGACTGGGATGGAACCGCCTCCACCGCCCGGTCCCCCAAAGAAGGTGAACATGCTTTTGTCAATGCAGCTCATACAGATACCAAACATTTTTAACAAATTTTTATATAATCAAAAATGTATGTGTCGGTTGCATTGTTTATCAGACAGTTACAGGCATAACATACCTGTAGTTTTAATGAATTCATAAAGCTTATTGTTTTAAAAACCAAGCCGTATACAAGATGTTAGATGCAGATGAACTATATTCAAATAAGCTAAGAAAAATAAAATGCATCTATGAAAACACGTCAAGTGGTTAGATATTAATAATTACCTCTGTTGTAAGGATGCAATAGTTAGATAATGTCTATAGAAATAATACAAAATCTTTTTCTGTCTATTGCAGGCTGTCAGTAGAATCAGTCAAGTAGGGACTAAGTCAGTTTTTGCACAAAGCGGTAACAGCAGAGAGGTCATTCCAAACCCTTTTAACCAAACTCAGACAACTGCCCCACAGACAAGGTATGTTCTAAATAAAATATGGATTCATGAAAAGTCTATTTGCGTTTACCTAAATCTTTCTTTCTTTGGATTGTAGTACTACACCACAAGTGCTGAGCCCAACCATCGCTGCTCCACCTAATGTGCAGCCACGACGGAGCTCAAGACTCTTCACCAGTGCCAGCTCTACTGCCAAGGTACCATATTCAAAATGTTTTGACATCAGATATTAACATTAAGTTCAGTCAGAGAGTGCTTTAATAACTCTTAATTGTGGCATTTAACAGGAAAACAGCAAGAAGCTAAAAATGAAGTTTCCAACTAAGATCCCTAACCGTAAAACAAAAACAAAAACTGGTAAAGGAGGAATCACGCCATCCAACCTGAATGAGAGCATAGAGATCCTCAAGCTGGACTCTTCATTATCGGAGGGCAAGGGAAACATAAGTTCTCCGCAGTTCCAGGCCTTTAATCTACAGAAGGCAGCTGCAGGTACCTGTGTGTACTTGATGAAATTTGTCATTACAATTAAACACGAAGTTATATTTTTTAATGTATATAATATTATATGTCTTTGCTCTATTAGATGGGCTGATGACATTGATGCGTGACATTGGAAGGGGTTATCTCGCTCTCTGCTCATATAACTGTAGAGAAGCCATTAACATCCTGAGCCAGCTGCCTTCACATCACTACAACACAGGCTGGGTGCTTGGCCAGATCGGGCGAGCATACTTTGAGCTTGCAGAATACATGCAGGTGTGAAAAGTTTTTATGTTAGCAAACATTGTTTTATAATGAAAAAGTTACAACAGTCAATTGCTAAAAATTGGAACTAGATAGAAGTTTTGTCATTTGTTTCCAGGCGGAAAGAATTTTCTCCGAAGTGAGACGTATTGAGAGCTATCGAGTAGAAGGTATGGAGATCTATTCCACAACACTCTGGCATCTGCAGAAGGATGTGGCTCTCTCTGCTCTTTCTAAAGATCTCACTGACATGGACAAAAACTCCCCAGAGGTAAGTGCCGGGATGTGTTAGATGTGCCTATTATTTATTTTTTTCTTATGTATGGTTTTTCTTGTTTCTGTGTACAGCCCTGGTGTGTAGCCGGTAACTGTTTCAGCTTGCAGCGGGAACATGACATTGCCATAAAGTTCTTCACGCGAGCCATACAGGTGGACCCCAGCTTTGCATATGCGTACACACTATTGGGCCACGAGTTAGTTCTAACAGAAGAGCTGGAGAAAGCCCTGGGCTGCTTTCGCAATGCAATCCGCCTCAATAAACGTCACTATAATGCCTGGTATGAGCACTGATGAAAGGATACTTCCCTATTTTAACCCAATAAATTGTTAACTGTCACCCAATCCTGCAATTTGTTAACTACAGGTATGGCTTGGGAATGATCTACTACAAGCAGGAGAAGTTTAACTTAGCTGAGATTCATTTCAAGAAGGCTTTGAGCATCAATCCTCAGAGCTCTGTGCTGCTCTGTCATATTGGAGTGGTGAGTTAATATATATATTGCAGAAGAAATTTTGTGTGCCACATAATTTAGTTAAGCTGCATGAAAGGTTTTTACCCGTTGACTATAGTTGCATGAAAAGATACTGCGGCTTTTTTGGTGTCCTTTTGTTGATTCTAGTCCTCTGTCTCAGGTGCAACATGCTTTGAAGAAATCAGACCATGCACTAGAGACCCTTAACAGAGCCATTAGCATCGACCCTAAGAACCCGCTATGCAAATTTCACAGGGCCTCTATTCTGTTTGCCAATGAAAAATACAAGGTATGCATCAGCTGGTATCATGTTTTTGTATTTACTTTGGTGCAGCAGCAGTGTACGCATGTCGAGACAATGTAAATGAACATGCCAATATTTCAGTTTAATGACTGATATACTTTTCACAGGCGGCTCTCCAGGAGCTTGAGGAGCTGAAACAAATAGTGCCCAAAGAGTCCCTTGTTTACTTCTTAATAGGAAAGGTACACACAAGGAAGTCAACTCTAATCTAAAAAATTTTGTATTACAGATACATGTTGATTTAATCTCATAAGTTTAATGTTGAGTCATGTTGAACATATTTAGGTCTATAAGAAGCTTGGCCAGACCCACCTGGCACTTATGAACTTCTCATGGGCCATGGACCTAGACCCCAAAGGGGCAAACAATCAGATCAAAGAGGCCATAGATAAGCGATACCTCCCAGATGATGATGAACCTGTCACTCCAGATGACTACCCTTATTATTCAAGTAAGTCAATTAACCAGTTTTTTTCATTTGTCCCTGCAAAAATATTCACCCATATCTCTGAAAATGTAAAATTATCACAAAGCCTTAGAACCTAAATGCTGTATATTTGGTGATCACAGCAGCAGAAGTGGAAGAGTCACAGGAGAGCAGTATGACAGACGCTGATGACACCCAGCTTCACACCACGGAGAGCGATGAGGTTCTGTAGCCCCGCTGACACCCCTCTGGACTTATATTCTGAAATAATGCCAATCTGGGGGTTCCTCAAAGACTCCAGCCCTGAAAAAGGAGGAAGATGAAAAAAAAGGAAAACAAACTGCTGCTAATAACAGTACCTCCTCATTTCTGTTGTTTTTTTTTTTCATTCGTTCTTGCCTTTTTCTTCCCATCATTGTTCTACCACCCAGTCATCATGCCTTAGCAGTCTCTCAACAGTCTGATCTTCTGGTCCTGTCTCGCTTATAGCAGACACAGTCCCTTGAAAAATTCAAGGTTAGTCCAAATTGCCCATATCTGCCAATGTCAGTTGTCTATTTAAGACTCGAAAAGAGAGCCACACACATTCATGGTTGTTCATGTCTTAATGCTTAGGCCTTTTACGTTATTTTATCAGCATTGTCTCTGAATAAAAACCTGTGTAAGAATTGGTAGTCTTTTAATTCCTCCTGCGTTATTTTTTTCATGATGAACATGTTTGCAGGGATTAAGTAGCTGATGTAAAACAATCTGGCTTTGTAGTTAAATTTTAACTGCACATCTTCCATCAGACTGCCATATGTTCAGAAGAAATTGTATGTAAGAGAAGGGCAAGTTCTGGTATTGGATTTCACAATTGAACTGTGGGCCTTGTGTTTGAGTGATGCTGAAAGCACTTCATATTTTACGATTGTATTTATTTTGTGTTGGTATGAGCAACTGATCACTCCCACGCATATCCCGATGAAAAGATTGTTTTTCATCCACATGTATTGTCCTAGCTGTAAGACACTAATTATAAACTGTTGACTTTGTGACACTGCGCACGAGGTTTCCCTGATAAATATTGCTCTTTCCCCATTTCACTTGGTCATGGTTTTGAAAGGACCTTTACATTTGAAAACCAGGCCCTATTGCCCAAAATGTGGACATACATTTGAACGGCACAGTGACCAGTGGTCAGACTTGAGACAATTTTCAGAAATGTTGGTGCTGTTGAGGACAACACAGATGAACAGAAAATGTGCACAAAGTATGTGTCATGGATTTTATTTTACCAGAACATGTTTATTATTATAAAATGTTTTTGATCTCTGCTAAATGCTTCTTATTGTACATTTTAAGGAATTAAAAGGTAATAGAATAAATAATTTGACTGGATAGTGCTGATGATATCATTGAAGGACGAGTTTAGTTACTGAATGCTTTACTTTTGAGAGACTGAATTAATATTTCTAAATGCAAAGGCATGTCAATTAAAAATAGATTTATAACTACAAATTTTGTTCATAGGTCATGGACTGAACCCACAACTATCCACAATAAAATAATGGGGTTGCTATTGAATTAATAATCAGATGTTCAAATTCTTAAGACGTCTTCAAATACATCATATAAGAATGCTATCTATGTGCTGCCACGGACCCATAGACCAACAATAACAACAAATATATACAATATTCTTTATCTGACATCTCTGAACCCCTTGGAAAGAACAACAACAAACCAAAACATGACATCAGGCTAAGTTATAATCGGCTGGTGTGTTTAAACGTGACATCTCCAAAACCAGGCTATGCCAATAAGCCCACAAACAAGTAAACAACAAGAAATGTTTTGCAAACTTGCAATTTTTACTTTCACTCGTTAGCCAAGAAATAAATAAACAACATATAAATCGGCCAATCAGCGGGCGTCTTTCCGCGCACCGACCAATCACGGACTGATATGGGGCGGTATTTCCGGCTTAAGTCTGGTTGATCTGTGCAGGTAAGTGAACGTGAATTCTGTAGTCTATGCTGCAAAATGTGCTCAATTTAAGCGTCGCGAAGTGGGAAAAAATGCTGCATTTTACGTTTAATTGTAAAATAAACGCAAAGCGATGCGCGTTTGAATTTTCCCGTCATTAAGTGAGCGGCAGACATTATGACAAAGTAATTTCATCTCGGAGGTTTGCAGTCAACAGGCCAAAAATTGTTTGCTTGCACATATATGAACACATCAGCTCCTTAAAATAAGGTTTCCTTAAACTTACAACAAGTCCAGAAACATGTTTGAATCTTTAGTTAGCGATGGGAATGCTTACATTTCTGCTGTTTAAATTCGTGCTAAAGATGAGAGTGGTGATGTAAAGGGCTGTAATACATCAGCTGATGATGTTAGCATGCTAAACCTTCACTTCATAGGCCGCCTATGTTTACATCCTATGTATGTTAGACCTTTATGACACAAGTCTTATGGATGTTAATAACCCTTTTGGTTTCTCTGCAGGTTTTCTGGGCTTTTATTGAAACTTGGACGATTTCCCCTCAACATTTGTTTTGTCAACAGAACTGTTGTTTACTTTGTTTTGAAACACAGCTTTTAGTTTCCTCAATCCTTCAAGAAGTTTGTTCTTTTTTAGGTTTATTTTAACACTTCAAATATTTGTTAAGCTTTACTGTTTTCTTTACAAAGTGTTGTCATGAATGACACATTTACCATTGAGTTTCTAACTGAATTATGTTTGTGTGATTAGGTTTGAAAGCTTTTCAAATAAATGTAAAACATTGTGTGTTGAATAGTAGTTTTGTGTGTAGTTTGGGAGATTATTATGAAATGCATACAAAATAAAATAATGCAATAAGCTTTTTGTTTATTTTCCAGGCTGCTGATTGGCTGGTGTGGGAGTCAGATGGATTCATTTGGGATGATAATGGCCATTCCGGTTATCCATCGGTTTGGACCGGGACCAAACATCTTTGAGAAGAAACAGACAAAGTTGTAAGTCATCTTTAGGCTCATTCGTTTATAAAAATCTAAATGCAATACATAAGTGAAAGTGTTTCATTTGAAAGGTTAAAGTAGTTGTCTTTGCATTAAGTTTACTTGTATGTGATACACAAGGATAGAAGAAGTGTGAACAGTTCTTATTTTGTGCAGCAGATGGGGCTGTTATGTCATTCATGGTGGCTCTGACAACAGGAAGTTGCAAACAGATTTCCCAATATCCAACCTTTACACATAATTTATTTATACCTTTGTTATATCAATCTTCGTAGCTTTATACATTTACCTGTGCTTATGTGTCATTTCCTGGACAGTAAATGCAACCTCACTGTTTAAATGTCATTACCGGGCTTGTACAATACCACGATATTAATGGTAATACATATTCCAGATGACAGCTCGTAGGCCTGGGGTGGTCCGGCAGTGTCAGCCTTGCGTTTCCTCTACTCGTTTCCATTTAAGAGTTTCCTCCTTTGTGGTTAGGCAATTATTGACGTGACATGAAATCGCTCTTACATTATAATTAATACCAGTAAACTGATACATTCAAAACCCTTGTTGATGGTGGTTAAACATTAGACAAACATCAGTCTATCCACAAGTTTTCTATCCAAATGATGACAAACTTCTTAAGATTAATGTTAAGTAAAATGTACAAACCGGAAGCAATTATATCCGACACATGGCTAGGGCATAGCTCTTTATAGAACATGAAAGAATTACTATATTTTTATTAGGGATTCACATATATGGACATTTTGGCAAATTAAGAGTAACTCTTTTATATTTGGAGGCCGATAGCCAATATATAGGCTGATAAATATTTTTTTCTAAGCATGAAACAAAAGGCAAACACACACAGTGAACAACTGATTTTATTTTTAAACTTCAGAAAAGTTTCGGAACTATAGTAACTATACATTTCTATGGCCAACTATATTTTTGCATAAAATCTATTGCTTGACAAAAAATAAAACAGGCAGGTGACGATTAAATCCTAGTGGCCAGTAGCAAGCATGAGAAGTGGTCCAGCCAGCAGAAATTATACCTTATTTATCGGCCTTAAGGTATGGACATAACTTTATTATTGGACCGATAACAGTAATACTAAAAATAGCATTTATTGGCCGTTATCGATAAGCTTGCCGTCATACTGCCCATCTCATATTTCAATTTCAATGTGTCTGATTATGAACCAAAGGTAGCGTTATGGATGTGACAATCCCAAAAATAGCCCCTACTTCACAATGTAAAATGCACTTCAATTAAGAATAATTCAATTAAAACAAAAAGAGACCTCCCATGGCTGTCTGATCCAGCAAATGTGGACACATGTGCTATAAGCAAAACAAAACCATAGGTAAAAATATAATATTTTCATGTAAAGGTTGGCATTTTCATGTTACAGCCCTGTTATTTCAACTTGGTATTGTTTAAAAGGAAAATCCCTCTTAATACAGTCAATGGGTTACAACGACAGCGCGCCCCCCAGCGATCACATTGAGTATTACATCACTCTCCCATGCGCCCCCAGTGGTCGCATTGAGTATTACATCACTATCCCTCGCGCCCCCAGCGATCACATTCAGTATTACATCACTATCCCGCGCGCCCCCAGTGGTCACACTGAGTATTACATCACTACCCCGCGCGCCCCCAGTGGTCACATTGAGTACTACGTCAATCTCCAGCGCGCCCCCAGCGGTTGCCTTGAGTACTACGTCACTCTCCAGCGCGCCCCCAGCGGTCGCTTTGAGTACTACGTCACTCTCCAGCGCGCCCCCCGCGGTCGCTTTGAGTACTATGTCACTCTCCAGCGCGCCCCCAGCGGTTGCCTTGAGTACTACGTCACTCTCCAGCGCGCCCCCAGCGGTCGCCTTGAGTACTACGTCACTCTCCAGCGCGCCCCCAGCGGTTGCCTTGAGTACTACGTCACTCTCCCGCCACTGCGCCGCTTCGCTGTGCTCGTCAGACTCACAATCAGAGGGAGAGGAGCGAGCCGCCATTTTCCCAGCTCGTCGCTTCCCCCTCAAACGGCAACAACAAAAACGGACTTTTCAACGCCACAATCGAACACGAATCGCCCGCCGAACCGAGCCGAAGGGATTTCGCAGCGTGGAGCGCGATACGGATACACCTCAGCGGGTTTCGAGGGGCTTTTTCGGGGGCGATCGACAAACAGCCGCTTGGCCTCCCGTAAGCTCGACTGCCCCCGTTTCTTTCGCCCATTTCGTGATTCCTAAACGCAGCCCGGAGGAGTGGGAGGAGGAAGAGGAGGGGGGGGGTCACCGAACACCGGGGATTTCACCACCTGAACGCGCAACAGACGAATCCGTGTATTAACATCATTACAATTATTATTCATTATTCTTCATTATTTTGTGTTTTTCTTAAACTCGGGGATTTGTTACGTAAACATCCCCGCGGGATCGGCCTCTCATCACGTGGTAGGTTCCTCCTTTTCTCTTTGTTGGTGTAAAACTTCGGACATTTTTACACGCGACGCGCGCTTTTAACTCCGCGGTTCCGGATCTTCCACGGTTCGATCCGCCAGGCGGTGATGAAACCCGAGCTGTGCACACAACCGCGTGAAACACAAACGTGCGTTTATAAACGCTCGTTCTGCACATTCTGAGGCGTTTGAGCGTGACGTTTATATCGGTTATATCACGTCACGCGTGGCCGTCTGTGCTACAGTAATGCGGATAGAACCGCGCTGTCCCTTTAAGGCGCCACATTTAGACCCAACTGCGTGTCGTTTCTTGCATCACGGCGTCTTCGTTAAAGACTGTAAGTCGTCTTGGTTTGATTTCCGGCTAAACGCGCGCGCGTGAGGGCTAACATGACGCAACCGGGCGGTAAACAGAACTTTTACGTTGAGCACATGGGAGTCTTCCATCTGCGTTACATCACATTTGCTTGTTCTTTTCTTGTTTACTTGTTTATTCTCGTCCTGCTTTCATCTGTGTTCATTTCTGGTGTGTTTAGGGTCATCTATAACTGTAGAATAGCGTGTTAACCTACACACGCCTATAGATTCCATAAGGTTGTGTTTACAGGTTATCTGCATCTGGGCTGTGTTTGTCTATTTTGGGAGTATTTATGAGTATTTGTGTCTTGTTGGACAGCAGGGGCTTTGTTTGATAGAATATTAACCTGTGGTTGCTCTAACACGTTGTATTTTTCCATTATATAATGCGTTACGTTGCATGTTTTCGACCACGAGGTTGATCTATGGGCAAATAGAACGTGTTCCGTATATGTATGTGATGTTTATAGGCTTGTATCCAATTATGCATACATTCATATGTATATAGGTGTGTGTGTGTGTGTGTGTGTGTGTGTGTGTGTGTATATATACACACATATACATACCCATATATATGCATACCTATGGCAGCAATGTTTTATATGAGGCCTATTGGTCAGGATGAAACCCTGTTGTTCTTAGATGAGGTTAAGTGGTCCCATCACATGGTTGAAACAAAGGCTTTCCCAGAACCAAACGTCCCCCCACCCTCTATAGATAGTTACTGTATAGATCCCCAATGGGATATTGTCTCCCTCTGTTTTTTTGGGGTGGTCATTGCTCATTTCCTGGTTTTGAGGTCTGTTGTGTTCCTACTGTTTTTTTTACATTTGAGTCAGTATAATATGAAACCACTCATGTTGTGGATTTATGCAGTCTCGTGGTGTAACTTGGGGACTGTATTGTTTTTATTCCATCTAGATTTGTCATTGTTCTACGTCCCATCCTTACCGGAAGAGCTGTTACGTAAGCGTTAACACTATTGACTTGTTTTTTTGTTCAAGGTGAAGTCCTTTTAATATGGCTTTGTTTGTTTTATATGCAACAAATGAGCATATCAGATAATGTAGTGTGATGGAACACGCCGGCCTTTTATTATTTTGGCTCTAATGTACAGTTGTTGTATTAGCTTATGTACATTTAGTTTATGTGCAGTCTTCTCATGTTTGATGTATTCTTTTGTTTTTGTGTGGGCCAGCATTTAAACCGCATGAGTGTTATTCTTGGCTCCCACGTTTTAAAGGTTGAGTTTTAAGATAATTGAAACACAAGAAGTGATGGCTTTGAGGCATTAAAATTCAGATCCTGTTTTGCTCCCTTTATATATTGACACACTTACAGCTCATAGGAACATGGGGACAGTGTGAGTTTAAGGTATAAATGGGTTTTTAAAGTATGTGTCTCCACATTTTTTATATCTCTAGTAAAATTCTCGCACACAGACATACACTGTCTGGAAACTTCAAGTAAGTTCAGGGTCATGTGTGGAGTCTTCTCACTGGGTCATGTGGTAGAAGTGGAGAAAGGAATCGGTGGGGTTGTGAGACAGGAGCACCTGTTTGATGTGTTCAGGGAGAAGAACCTGCCTCTGCATTCTCAATTTTAGGAACATAGGTTCTTTTTCACTGTAAGCCTTATTTAATGAAATGTTTTTTGATTTCAGTCTTAAAGGGCTTCTGTAAGTTAATTCACCCAGCTGGGAATACTTTCCCGCCATATGGAACAAATCAAAGCTTTCCAGTTTCCATTAGAATGTTGAGTTGGCCTCGTACCTGTGAAGTTGAAAGTTTCTTTGTTGTTGTTGATTTGTTGAAGATTGTTGTCTTAAGAGCATGGGGTAGATGGATTGTTGCTGTACAAAGAGCTAGTGACCTGTACTGTTGTGTGAGTTTTGTTGATCAAGGTTCAGTTGAAACTAGAATTTAAAGTTCATTTACCTTCCTTTTGGCCTAGTTGCACATAAAAGATCTCTCTCACACACCCACATTTACACATTTAGCACTTGTCGTCACTTCCTTATTGTCAGGCAAGTGTGAGAACTTTAATCAGCTGACATGACCTTAATTCTTGTTTTAAGTATGTTATTGATTATGGTTATAATACAAATTGTATTAATACCTTGTTTTGATTTAGCATTTCTGTAAAAAATACACAATATTGTCCAAGGTTTTTTGAATGTCAGTAGAAAAAACTGTGACATTTGTTTAAAATATATACCATTTACTTTTTCAATATAAACCTATTTTGATTCAAGGTCAAGATTCTTTGATAATGTCCTTGTTACATTAACATTTTCCGAAAATAAATGCAAATTAGAAACAGCGATTTCATCTTGAATTTAGGAGATGGGTTTATTTTATTTAAACACAGATCTATTAATTGTAAATTCAGAAAAATGACTATAGATTTACTGTAAACAATATGCCTTGAATGCCATATCTTTGCTTGGATTTCAATATTTTGATTTAACATTTAACAAGGATCATGAATTTATGACCTTTGGCTAATATGTTTAGCATTTTTTGCATCTTAGAAATTATTTCATTTATCTGTCTCTTTTATTCGATGTGAAATTATTAATGTTGCTGCTCAGTACTTTAGGGGACCACAACATTAGACAAAAATTGCAAGCAAGAGCTGGTATCACAAAACATCATATCTTTTTAAGCCAGCACTGTGTTTGGTAATATTACATGTAAACAAACATGTTGAAGATAAAGGCCATACAATGAGCTGTAGTTCTCATACTACTTTCGAGGGTGGGTAAGTGTAATCACACACCTGCTTTGCTCAGTATAAAACATCCTGGGAAAATAAGAGTCACTGGTTGGCTCTAGCAGGCTAGCATGCCTAAGAATAGTTTGGCTCTATAAATGATTGTCCAAATGTAAATTTCGATTCAAGTGTTGTGGACACCACGGAAACGGTTCTTCCTCTCTCGAATGCAAGGGGATCATTAAAATAGTTGTTTTTGACCTTCACACATTTCGAGTCTGAGGGAGGGGTTTATTACAGTCCATGAAGCAGATCATTTGAAAGCATATTTTGTGATGGATCATTGTTTGAGGCCAAATATTACAGCACTGTAGGTTAATACCAACAAGGAACATAAGTGATCTTGGTTAGCTGTTAAATGCCTCAGAGTTAGAATTTGTCTGATTTATTAAAGCATTTTTCCGTGAAAAAAGAAAATACGTATGTCAATTCAAACCTGTATGACACTCATGACAAATTTATGACAAATATATTTTAAAGAATGTTTTCAACCAAATAATTTAACTAATTGTGACTCTATTCACTTCTACTGTACGGACACAAAACCTATTTGACGCGTTTTTCAAAATATCATCTTTTGTGTTGCGCAGAAGATCATTATAAACGTTAACTCTAAAATCAAAATTCTGTGCCTTCTTTTCAATAAAGAGTCACATCTTTGGATTTATGTATCCCTTGCTATTTCACTTGAAATACTATAACATTTTCAATATATGTATTAACTAATACTGCTTTGTGTAATTTCTAAAATGTTTTGCAATATGATGCTTTATCACTTTCAATTTTATTAGTAGGCATATATGGTTTAACTTGTCTATTTCAAAAGCCATTTTAGTTTGATCTTTTCTTAGATTGTTGAATATTTCCAATTCTGTAGGTGCGGTTGCAGTGTTTAAGTAGGTAAAACCCCTAAAAGGAATGTAAACAAGGTCAGAGTGCTTACTCCACTCCACTTTTTTTCAATACAGCGAGGCTCCAAAGTGATCCTAAGAAACTATTTTCAGGTGCATCCCAAAATTCATTCATCCTTAACCAGTAAGGGTAATGTGAGTGCTATAATGATATACATGCCAGCTCATGTGCGAGGAGGATCATGGCATTCAATACTGAACGTATTGTATTCTGCTTTGTACTACATAGTGTGGCATTACCCAGGAAGTCTTTCTACTCGTTTAGTTTAATCTAAGCCTAAAAACTCAACCATGGGAAACAAACAAAACAATTTTAATGCCAGCAAAAATTATTTATATATGCTAACCTATAGTTCTCCTTGATCAACATTATTGTTTTGGTTGACCTGCTGGATTTACACATTCAGTAGCTAAGTAATAGAAGTTTTAGTAGAGTTGGGTAGAGTTTTCTCCACTTCTTACCTACATCACATGTAAACATCCATTTGAAGACATATCAGAAAAAAGGCCCTATGTGCAAGCACTCCATATTAAAACCCCATACCTTTGCCTCAGAAGGGTTACTGTCTTTGTTTCAGACTTGGCAAGCATTTAGGTGTTGATAAAGCTTTATGTTGATATTGTCAACCATTTGATAATGTGTTTGAACAAAACTTCTACCTACACTAGCTAAGATCTGCGATTCATAAAATGTGAAAACATTACTTTATAACAATCCATATAATTGTGTAGTTAGTTATCAACACTAAGGTTTTTATTTAAGAAGAAATACGTAGTATTGTCTAAAGACTTGTCTGTCACCAACCAGAACCTTGTTTAAAAGAATCTAGATGCCCATTTGGACAGTGGGGAAGACTTTGAAATCATGACCTTATCTTGTTAAATGAAAATCAAAACTGCAATACGAAATAGAAGAATCAAGACACACCAACAACAATATGAGAATAAATGTCACGTGACACTTCAAGATGTCATTTTAAGCATAGTATTTATTTTATACTCTATTATCGTAATCTGGTCCCAGCTGCTGTTCCTCATGAACTTTTTCTAGTTTATATTTTTGTTTTATGTCTGTTATTTTTTGGTGTAGAAACAAACCTTTTGAATCCCATGTTTCCATTAATCAACATGTGTTTGTGTAGCTTTATCATCAATAAAAGTCTATTAGATGGCATGATTAAGAGGTTTTTTGCTAAATCAGTATCACATTTATTATTCTTTTAAGCTACTTATTTAATTTTACACTTTAAATACACTCAAATATGTCTGATGGTATGTTACTTATTGTTTTGGTTTTGTCTTTACCTAACCTGAGCTCTCTCTTTGTCTCCTGTCTTTCTAATAGGCTGCCCTCTGTCTCAGCGGTAGGTGGGTGGTGTGGAGCTGGCCTCAACACCGGGAGAGGCCCCCTCGCCCGCCCCCTCCCAGCGCTGCATGGCTGCAATGGCGCCCGCTCTGACCGACGCGCCGGCCGAAGCTCACCGCATACGCTTCAAACTGGCCCCGCCCTCCTCCACCCTCTCCCCAAGCGGCGTGGAAGGAAGCGGTACCGACAGCCACATCCTTGTGTCCAGTAACGGCGCTGTAAAGCGTAAGGCCTCTGAGGAGCGCCCCGCTCGTGGGGCTGGCCCCTGCAAGGCCCTCGTGACCTCATATCACTGTTCAGATGTGACTCCTATGTCCTCAGCTAAAGAGTCGTCTCTGAAGTTGCAAGGTGTTTTACTGCAAAAGCACGGCATCCTGCCTAGCCTCCTACCGCGAAAGCATCAGACTTTGGAGATCTCAGAGGAGCAGCTAAAAAGCATCATGAGTGCCGGAGGTGGGAGTGGCCCATGCGGGACACCTTCCGTTCAAGGCACCACAGTTAACGGCATGGCGAAGAAAGTGACTAAAACGGGCCCTGACCGAGACAACGGAGTTACCTTAAATGGCGGTCAAAACGGTGTTGAGCAGAATTTGTCTCACCAGACTCAAGTCAATTCTAGTGGTGGATTGACCAGGAACGGTCCTCTTAGAGGTGATTCCGAGCAGCATGAGGCATCAACGGGTGTATCTCAATACTGTTCCAGCAATGGAGAGCCTCCAGTAACTTCTCCATCCTCCGTTGCACCCGTCAACCTCGCAGAGGACAAAATCTTAGACTGTCCGCTGTCCAGCAGCGACGATGCTTTGACCCTCGCGCTTCCTACCCAGCAAGATATTTTGGGTGGTCTGGGGGTGGAGCTTTGTGACCGGACTCAACACAGCCAGAGCCGACAGGGTGAGATCGAGGCTAGGCTGAGGCGACTTCGCAAACGGCTTCAGGTGGTTCAGGCGAAACAGGTGGAGCGCCATGTGCAGCACCAATTGGGTGGACTCCTTGAGAGCACGCTTGGTGCTCTGGAAGCCAGACGACCAAGGGGGCGTCATGGCGATGATGCCCTCACTCCCCAAGAGAGGGATGGACTGGGACGCTTCCTGAAAGGAGGATCCATGCCAGCCGAATTGGAGCGACTGTCGCTGAGTTGCACCACCAACCTGCGATCCACTGAAAGCGCCTTTGATTCCGATGCCACGGAAAGCAGCTCTGGTGGAGATACTGATGTGGAGGAAGATGAGTTGGCTCGGGTTGACATCGAACAGCGGCACATTCCTTTGTAAGTTTAGTCCTTGTGCTGTTATCTGTTCTTGGCCTGTTACAGTTTTTGAAAAATGCCAGTAAGATATATTTTTGATTTAAAGTGTATAAATGCTGATGGCTGGGTGACTTATACTTCAAGTTAATGAGCTGAGAATTGGCAAGAATGTGGATGTTTTATAATTTCTTGGTAATAGTACAAAAGCTTATTTATATTGCAGTTGAATGGAAATAGCAAGGTTTACGTTGACCTCACTGCACATTTTAGCCTTCACACAGATGCATTGAATGATGAATGGTTTAACTTGTGATAGGTTTAATTTCAACATACACATTTTACCCATTTAATTAAATGTTAACTTGACCAAGATGAGTGTTTATCTCAAAGGCTTAAGCTGTGTTTATTCTAAGTGTAGATTTGCTACTGCAAAATGTTTTGTTGACCGTTGGTGGATTGTGGGATTGTTTTGTTTTGTGGGAATTTGCTTGATAATGAAGGTGTGCTGTGTGTCGTCTTCTATAATCATCACAAGGACGCACACCCCTCAATAACATTCAAATACAGAGTCATACTTTTCCCCAGGGTTCAACCTTGTTTAATACTCTCAGATGTCAAATGATCTTGCAGTGAGTCACTTCCTTACATCTGTACACATACTTTCTCAGAGTCATTTTGGAGCACTTAATAGTCTTGTTTTTACCAATCCTTACTATTGGCTAAGAGAACAGATAAAGGCAAAAGAAAAGACATTGTTTTTTGCTTATTATTTGTCGATTAGATTTACTCACAGGTTTGCCAGGATTTGCATTATTTTCCAGTGCCTTGTATCCCATTGACATATCACATTTTGAGATCATCTAAAATAACAACTAAATCATTTCTCCTAAAAACATGTTGCAAAGTCCTCATCATGTTTTGCTGCATCATTGTAGCTGGAAAGTGTCTCAGCGGTCCAGTGGGTCAGATATGTAGTGTTTGTATCAGATGGGCTAAGATCGCTCCATGAGGGAGTAACCTACATTCAGAGGAGGCAGTCACATGGCTGTTGCGCAAGGACAAATAGGCTTAGTTGCAGATTAGGTGAACATGGTAAACTAGTGTGTTGACATAATAATGCACAGCTCATATTTATATATGACAGTTTGCCTTCTATATATCCTTAAATCCATATGGACTTTTGACCATATTGTATTTTTTGTGGGTGTTTTTTTTTTTCTTTGTGGATCCAAGCTCTACCACCCAATTTTGATAATAGGAATTTGTCATTTTATTAACTGAGCCATTAAAAGTATTGTCTTCATGAGCTGAAAGCAACTATGGTGTATTCCAAAACAAGCCCACAGTAAACAGTGAGTCATTTGGATGAGTTTTCAGTTAGTTGACTATAAAACGGATTGACGTCCTAAAGATTCGCTGTCAATTTGTCTGATGAGATTATTGGTTCAATCAAAGTTACTGTTTGTAAGGTAAAAGAAGCTGTAAATCATCGTTCCAATACCTCAGATTGAAAGTGTTCAATCACTGTAAACCAAACCTTTAATAATTAACCAAATATACCAAAGGCTTTCCAAGTGTAGTGTTTGTGTCTGTCCCTCATTAACACTAAATAACAGAGTTTCCATGTAGATGCACCTAACATCTATTGCAAGCATATAAGTGTAAACATATTACAGTTCATGAAACCATGAGGACAGGTGTGAGACATTAAACTTTATGTACTTGCATGCACCAGCTGGTTGCTTTCAATGGTTTACTTAGTTTAGTCCTGTCACCTTGAAATGGTCTTGTTTTTTAACTTGTTTTATTCAAGTTTAGATCTTTTGTCTATCAACATAAAGATATGCAAAAATTACACCTCTACAAGTACCGTTTTTTTAGGGTAAACATGTTTTTTGTAGGAGTGTTGTGTCTACCATCATGCAGACTGTTTGTTTTTTATTATGTCAATTGTCTCTTATGACAAGCATTCTTTTATGTGCCAGGGTGGGGCACCTTCTTTAGTTTAAAAGGTTTGATTCAAATCTGCTCAATTTTGCAAAGTTATATAATAGTATTTCTCTTTTTTTGGTCTTTTAACATTGTGTGTCTGTCCATACGGTCATGCATTCTCATTCAAATTCAACATTTTAAAGTTAACTGCTAATTTGATTTCAAAACGAACAAATTACATTTCTCTCTACCTTCAATTATTTAACATTGTAATGTCTTTTAATAGATATTTTTTCTAGAATTATTTCCCCATCTGACTGTTTTCTGGGTTAACCACTTATCCCTCAAGGTCACACAACTTGCTTGTCAAGTTCTACCCATCGGTTTTTTGATTGCTGTTTCCTTCTGTCCATCTTCGCTTCCATGATGTTTTTACTGTGTCCTACAGCTTCAAATAGCTTTAATGAAAAACATCCGGCCTTTTCTCAGAATTGTATAGTTTAGATATTTCTGATAAGAAAAATATGATGTAATTTGGTTAGGGAGAAAACTTGAACTACACTGTCAGATGACTAACATATTGTCATCCACATGTTCATGATTTGCATCCAAAGTTAAATCTATGTTTATGGTTTTCACAAGGCTAATTTCACCAGCTTTGTTGAGTTGTTTCTTTATTTAAATTAAATAAATGTGTTAGCCTGGGCGTAAAGGTCCTTTTACACATTTACTTCCTTACCAAAACCATGTCCACAGGTCAGCTGTACAAGCTAATGTTCATGTCAGCTTTGTTCTCACTCAATTATTATACACACACTCAATTACGCAATATAAGATTTATTATTTACCTTGTTGCGTCGCATCTTGACTCATGTCTGTGAAAATACTTGGTGTTCCTGACCCTTAAAGACTAGGCTACTTGTGTACTCTGATTGGTCACACAGTCTAGTCCACTTTTATTGATCAACCAGCTTTCAGCTACTGCATCACCACCAGTGATGAGGCCGACATCATGTGAATCAAGTTACTTCCGTAACGGTTCTCTGACAACACGTCATGGAAGTCCTGGTGTTTTCTGTAGTTGATGGCATGTGATTTCTGTTAAAGATGATATCTCACGTTATTGTGAACTTTGGAAACTGTAACTTTAAAGATTGTTTACATGTTCTAAAACCCACCCATACGAAAATGCCCTGTTAAATCTTTTTTTGTCTTTCACGAAGTTAAAAGAAAATGAATTGAAGAACGTTGGTACTAATAGTAGTGGTACCCATTTACTTCTACTGTATGGAGACAAAACGAATTAAACTTATGCTAGTTACAAATATTCTTCCAAATATCTTCTTTCGATGTCTGCAGAAGAAAAAAATACAGTTTTAAAAGTGTCAGAACTTGTATTTAAATTTACATTTAATTGGTTGAACATTGTCAGACATTTCCCTGTCTTTATCAAACACACACACACACACACACGTTTGCCCATTTTGTTACATGTCTAATTTGGTAACTTTGTTGACAGTTGCAGAACCGACAATTTAAAGTTTTGCAAATGTCGTCTTCCTAGCTTAAATGCTATCAACAGATGGTATAAATAAAATAATGGTTAAAAAGATTGTAAACAGATCTGCAGAGGGAACATTGATCACTTAAGTTTTTTCTATGACACTAAGGTAAAAATGTGTGTATTGGCCAACAAAAAATCATTATTTTCAAAAATTAATTTTCACAACCACAGAAAACCAGAGCAGAATTACCTATGTATATAAAAATGTGTTACCCTATATTTGGTCATTCTTGAGTATATTTGGTAATATTGGGTAAATTAAATGATCTTTTGACCTTTGCAACACAATTAAGTGCTGTGTGACCTGAGAAAGGTAGAAATTACAAAACGCACCGAAAAAATTGAAAAAAATCCATAAATAACAAAAGACGTTAAACTGACCACCTTCTAAATAAAACAGAAAGTACAATTGCGTAATAATAGGTGCTGAAGGCAACCCAAGTAAAAAGGCACATTTTCATTGTTTCCAACAGATGTATAGGCAAAATGCTTAAACTTTGGAATTGAAGGCAGATTTTTCTTTACTGAGAGAACCTTGTCACCTGTTTATCAGTTTCTTCTTGGAACCTTAAAGCAAAAATCAACAAAAACACAGCAAAATCTACAACTATGTTAAAATAAACCAGTATCTAAGATCCTTTGTTTTTCTTTTGCAGTTTTAAGTCACCCTGTATTAAAATTATAAAAATAAAATTAATTAATTTTATTTTTATAAGCAGGACTTTTATTATGACGGTGGATGTGAGGTAAACACCTAATATTGTTATGTGTGTGCATCGCTTTAGAGTGATCCGCAGACACTTAACAGTCGCAATCAAGCAGATAACACATTTAACAAACTCTCAAAATTTGTACATGGAGGAGAGACAGGCTAGTGCTTTAGCATTACCGTTAGCACTAGCATTCACTTTAGCCACTTTCCCTTCGTTTTGGCTGCACTGCACTGCTGGTAAGGAATCGTCTTGGAAACGGAAAGACAAGATCTGTCTGACCTGTAAACTAATGTTCAATCTCATGAGAAACCAATTTAATCAGTGCATTTCTAATATGAGAGATACAGGTCAGATGGGACCTGTGACAGTACTGTTTTCTGGCCCGAGTGCCCCTTACTCTGGCCCTGGGCAATCAGGCAGTCCCTAATGTCCAACCCTGACTAGTTCCCCTCTCTTATCTCCCACCTTTCCAAAGATATACACAACCATTTCTTCAATCCTTTGTGTGAGCAACTGGCAGATTTTAAAGGTTTTAAACCATTAAATGTAAACCCTGCCAGGAAAATAACACAACTGTGCATCCCCATCACAGGCCTGTGGCTGCACCTGTTCCATATGTGCATGTGCGTGTTTGTGCTGCACTTCTGCTGTACAACTTTATCTGCACGTTATAAAACGACTTATTTGGAGTGAAGATGCTTTGAAGGTGGTCAGTATGTATTTTATGTAGTTAAATCCCCCACCTTGATCATGTTGACAGATGAAACATCTGTGAAAGTGTCGTAGTACAGTTTAAAGGTATTACGTAGCTTTTGATTTTGTACAGATCAGCCCACGTTTACATGTACAGGAAATGAGAGATGTTAAATAGTGGTACTGCGGCTTCCGGTACACACAAGTGTAAGAGAACAACAATCTCTCAGACAGCAGATGGCATGTCAATATGTCAATATGAAGATCTCACTTCAGGTCCAAACCACGACTGGCTGATTTTATATACGGGCAAACCAAGCTGTGATGTTCCCTGTGCTCTCTTTGCCTGTCATGTGCTTTGTCTTTTCTCGAAATGAGAGTAAAGTATAAACTAGGTCTTCGTGAAATGCATGAGTTTTTACACAGTCAGGATGTTCGTTCCCTTATAAGGATAAGGATATGTTCATTTTTTGCAGATTCCGAGCAGTTTTCTTCATCCATCCTGATGCTAATTAAAAAAAGATTTAATTTGCTCTTAACCACTGATCACTGCAGTTTTTTTTCTCCACTCGATTACGGATCTTAACCATTAGTGGAGAAGCAATAAATCAGGTCTCAGATGAATATTTAAGGGCCATCCTTTTAAACATCAGCCCTGCTTTGAAATAGCCAGCGGCTCCATCTGGCCTTTACACTTTGGACTGCAGGATGAAGCCCACCGTCTTTAGTATTTTATTGGTGATGGCAGAGTATCTCCGTGGAAACCGTGTAAAGGCAAACCATTGTCAGATGTCTACCCAGCACTGTTTGTCATGACATCAAGTCTTTAACATTTGTAGTGTTCATGGTTTAAATAGAAGTGTGGTAGTCTTGTCTGTGAACCTTGAATTTCCGTTGCATTTCTGTATTTTATGATTTAGCGCAGGTTTTTTCCCCTCATTTTCTTAGGGCCAGCTATCATCTGAACCTGGCAGCACCCGCAGTGCCTGGCCCACAATGAAAGAACTCTTCTGTGAAGAGAGTGTGTGTGCGCAACGTGAATGTGTGGCATACTTGATGAAAAAAAAAGACGTTAATACGTCTTGCCTTGCTTTGGAGTGTTTGTCTCTGGTAATAAATATGTGGGTTCTCTTTTTTGTGATTTGGGGCACAGGTTATGTCTTTACCTCTGTGCTTGTGGCTGTAGAAGGTGACGTTCTACGCACGTGCAGGTTTAGAAGTGTGACTCATCACTACAAGCATAAGGATGTAATGGGAATCTCTGACCAATCAGATTTTGCTTGGCAGCACGTGATCTGGCTAAAAGAGATTATTGCTAATAGAGTCATGGGTTTGTATCTCTCACCCCCGTTGTAAAAGTAACAGTGTTTGATCTTTCTAGAAGAAACGCCATAAATACAGTTACTCATTTTCTCACTTCTAGAAAGAATAAATGTGAGTCTTCGTGCAAAGAAGGTTTTTACAAATTTGACAGTAAATCAACGACCAGATTTTTATGATCTTGCCTTAGTTATTTTTCAGCGTTTAGGTGTAAACAACTTTGTCCTGGGTTAATATGTCCGACAGCTGTTGGACAGATATGGTCACAAGGGCTGTGCCAGTAGATGGATTAGAAGTTCTTGTTAAAATTTGGAACGCTCATGACGAATTTAACTTAAAAATATTTTACTTTTATACGTGAAACAATTTTCACTAACAAAAAAAATGAGTAAATTAAAAAGCATTTAAATTAAGTAAATATGATGTTTAAATTTTGTGGGCATGTTATTAAAAAGTAAATCTGATTACTAAAGTATTTATCTTATAAATCACTTAAAACATTGTAAACCTTTTTTTTAAACAACTGTTGGACATTTTACCTGTTTTAATTTTCCACTGAAAAAACTATTAAGCTGTTTATTTTTGTGACATTTACCAAGCCACTTGATTTCATTGGTGTACAAGTCTCTCATTCAGACTTGCGAAATTTCTAATATTAACAATTTGTGTGAAGTGTAAGGGATAGGTCACCCAAATGTAAAAATAGTGATAAACTGAAGATAAAATTATAACATCCCCGGAAACCCAGCCCATGTACCTTTGCTGTTTTCTATTTTGCTTAGGAGTAGAATTGGCAAAACCTTTGTTTGGTCTATCTTTAGTAATTGTCTCATGTCTCCCAGTTTATTTGTTTGTTTTAGTGTCTGTGACTGTGAGACTTGAAGTTGACCTATAATCCCAAACCCATGAAATGGGAGTTAATCCTAAAACTGTGGATAGACTTTAGTCTTAGTCTCTCGCTCTCTCTCTCTCTCTCTCTCTCTCTCTCTCAGCAGCACTAATGTGACGCAGATAATCTTATTGTATTTGGACATTCATTGTCTGGGGACCACAACATAAATTCCTGAGTTGCAGAGCTATGCTGTGGAGAAAACGCATAGTTTCTGCATTCCATCCTTGTTGGTTATAGCCAGAACTGGGATCAAACTGATACACCATGAGCTTTTTGGTGAATGTGCTGCAAAAAGTTCAATTTTGAGAATTGGTTTGTTTTTGCTGGAGTAAATGTGTTTGGAATCACTTCCACACGTTACAAAGAACCAATAAACCATTGCAGTTGTTTTCGTCTTTGAGTTGAGTTTTACATAGTACACATTTCCTGGTTATTTTCTTGAGTTTTATAGTATGGAATGTTGAAACTTACCTAAAAGGGGATAAATATGACCCCATTAAATATGACAGATTTAAGTCGGAAAATCTAATTTTAAGAAAATGAGAATCAAAGTTTGATTTCAGCAATTATTTTGCTATAATTTCAATTTCAATCAGTACTAAGTCAATATTTAAAAAATATTAAATAAATCAAGATTATATTTTCATAGAATGTTCTTGACATTATGTCGGAGAATTTTATGTAGAAATTACACTGCAGATATTTATACATATATATATATGACCCTGCCAATGAAAACCCATCTGCAGTGTAATAATGTCAAGAACATTCTATGAAACATTTATGTGATAGTCATTTTGATTGACCTATTGTGTTCCACCTACTGAAACAATACGGTCAATATAGTTAATGTTTAGTTCTTCCTTGTTTCAGTGTTTCACATTAGAGCTTGTATGATGTCACACCAGCAGGTGTTTGGTGCATCACAGACATATATATTTCTACAGAAAGTGTCTGATTCCTCCTCTAGGGCGAGACTGTTTTTATCAGACCACCAGAGTGTGTGTCTGCTCCAATACTCGCCCTTGATCTGCGGCATGAAATGAAATCCTCTTCTGTTCTCCTCCCTTTTTCTCTCTAATTTATAGTAACATCATCTCTTATGTGGAGATCCAGGTTTTGTGTCCATTGTTCTGATAAAGACATTGTGCACGGTTTAGTAGTCATTGAGACAAGATGAGTTTGCCCAATCCAGCATATTTGTGTTGTGCATGTTGTACAGCTTTTTTCAGTTTTTTTCTAGAACAAATTAATTTTAAATGGCTTTGTTTTAATGGCTTGATCAATTTGGGCTGTTGAAGTTAATTAGATATGATGGGTTGCCAGGTAACAACACTGCTGATGCTTTAGTGCTCATTGCACTGAGAATCGGTAAATACACAGTAACATATTCATTTATTTTTGTGTGTATTTGATGTGTTTATTTGGTTTGATGTCATTTAATTTGATCATGGTCTCAGGATTGTGAAGTTGTGTTCTTAGAGCCATCAGGTGTGAGCAGTGGTTGTAAAGTCAGGATAGCAGGACACAGATGCATACTACAGCCTATAAATACGGAGAAGAAAATGACATGAATTATTAGAGGATGTGTAGGTGTAATACATTAAAGCACTTTCTGTGACTATTAGAATGCTATAATACAAGAAATGTTATTTACTTACCATAAAATTATGTTAATATTGCTACAAACCTGTAGTAAAGAATATGATTGATAAGAGTCTCTTTTAGGCAAGAATGCTTTCTGGAATGAAGCTGGTAGACAGATAAATGCAGCACAATTTAAATATATAGTCAATTAATAGTTTAACATATCGTTTTACGTTAGCATAAAACATGTATCTTATTGATGGACCAAAATAAAAAAATTCCAGGCCATAACCTATACCGAAAAATTCAGGATGAACTTTGCCAACAACTCAAATGAAAATCCAAAATAACTTTGAAAAACGTTTAAGTATTTTTTTTATAATATATATGTTCTGTTTAAAGCTGATTGCCTAAAAACAATGCTAGTCACCTCCAAACATAAAGAGACAAAAGGTGGTTATGCGCAGCTGTGCAGACAATATCCAGCTGTCAAAATGTTGTTACATCACAAGCATATGTATCCATTAACCCATTTGTCCCCGTTGTCCTTTTTGTTTTTCATAACACTAAACTTTTAATTAATAACTAGTTAAACAAAATATCAGTAGTTTGTACCTAAACCAGTAAAGTTCAATGTTAATCGTGATGCTCTTTATGTAAATGTATAAAAGGTTTGAATACATTTAGTATTCAAGTTATATGTTGCTGAGATTGTTCTTGGTTGCCAGAGTCCCTTATGCTGATGTACATCCTCCTCTTAAAGTCTGATGCTGTAATACAACATTATGAAACTTACTGCTTGAACTCTATTAGGAATGAGGAGCCCCCCTTTCCTCGATTCGACATAAAACACTATTTGTTCTTTCATGATTTGACTTTATTTAGAAGTATTTCTGCACACAGGCACCCGATCATAACATCTTATTGCAAAACTGCCTAACATCCGATCAAACACACATTAGTTCCCGGTGACCTGTTACAACGCAAGTGGTTACATTGTGATATTGTAGGCTCTTACGTTAGGTCACATGATAAAAAAACACTCTACAACACAAGAATTTGTTGACAATATTTATTGCCCTTACCAACATTCTTCAAAAAATATGAAGACAGAAGAAAGTCCTTCATGTTTAAAATTATTGGAGGATAGTAAAAGAAACAAGTTTATTTTGGGTGGAACAATCACTTTAAGCTCTTTTTCAGCCAGATACACAGAACAATGCATGTAAATTTGTCACCTAATAAGCCTTTAGACCTGAAATACACAAAAATCTGTTTGATATTCTACAGTGCATAAGAAGATTGGTGTCTTTAAAATTTTAGTGTTGTTAATCATGTCTTCAATCTGAATTGTTTGATCAATTCATTCGTTCTTTCCATTGTTGCCTGCTCCAAAACACGTGTTAACCAGGTACGGCAAGAAAACAAGCCATGAAAGCATTTTTGTACGTTATGTTCTGGCCCTCTTAATTTTCCTCATTAACTTATTCCCTTGTGTTTAGGCTTTGAGCTGGGTTCAGTACACATTTTGCATCTAACCCAAAATGGGTGACTCACATTTCAAGTCGTTGTTTTTTATTAACCTGCTTGGATTGCTTCTGTCGTAAACTGTTGCCTCTGCCTTTGCTGCTGTGGTCGTGCAGTCAGGAGTTGAAGCATACCGAATGGCCGCATCATTTTCCCACCCTGATCTCCAAACATCTGGAGCTGCTTACAGAAAAACTGACAGCACCTCTGCAGCCTTAAACATTGCATAACAGATTCTCTCTCACACTTTCCCTCACTCACTCAATCTCTCTCTCTCTCACTCACTCACTCTCTCTCTCTGTTTCTATCACTCACTCACTCTGTCCCACTCTCTCTCACACTCATTCACTCTCTCTCACTCTTTTGTAGACACACTCATACTCATTCCTTTGTACTTGTTTTTAGCCAGTTGTTTTCTTCCTTTCTAATTTCTCCTTAGCCATGCAATGACTCCAGAATTCCACCCTGGTTTCACCCCTGTGTTTGTTGGCTCCCCATACCTGGCTCATATTCTGCTTATGTCATAGGAAGGCACACATGGAGTCTACTCACTTTGTCAGTGTACTTTTGTGGTGGAAAATCTGGAATATTTGTTTAAAAATGCTAGAATGTGAAACACATCTGGGACTACTATTGCTAGGTATTTATACAGAAGAGAATGAGGATGTGTGGATATTTTGAATCATGGGAGTTAAAATGCGGCAGTGCTTTGCGTTTACATAGTTCCAAAAGGAAATGCAAGAGTTACAGTGGAGATATACCAGCAATGATTTTACATTTCTGCATTATAACAGATGATTTTAGAAAATAAGTTCATATAAATCAGAGACAAATCTACTTGGATACATGGTTGGAATTTAAACGGACTTGTTTTTTCTAACTGTTTTTTTCTGTGTTTCTAACTGATATTTGGGTGTCTGATTTCATCAATGTCTGAAAATGAATGGAAGAATTAAAAATGCTGTGCATCAGTAAACCCGTAAAAAGCAGTAAAAAATACTTTGCACAAAAATACTTTGGTTTTAGGCCATATGTTTTTAAAGTTGCTTTAACTTTAATACTTCAAAACGGTTCAACCTCGCCTCTTGTCTTCATAAAATTCATCACCTTTAGCTCACCTGCTGGTGTTCGTGTTAGCTTAAGGTAAACATTAGGAATGTAAAATGATCCCCGGCTTCTTTGTTAGCGTCAGACACCCCTCACCCTTTTTTGGCGGTAAGGGCGTTCGTCATGTGGGCAGTGAGGAAACGGGTTTATTATCAGACCCTCCAGACTCCTCTTTATCGCTACTAACACCCCCGCACATGTGACTATGTGATAGTGTGCGTTATTTACAAGTTTGCAACGTTATCACAAACCACGGTCACCCTCGTGCTCTGTAAAAGGGGGCGGTTGGGTCTGGTCACTCGTGTGTCTCGGTGAAGAAGAGTGGTACGGAAGAAACCTGCTGACAGACAGAAATGTGCCGAGAGGCATGATGCTGGGGCCGCAGACTTCCTCTGCGTGAGGCCTGGTTCACGGTCCGTGCATGCAAGACAGATTCCACTCACGGGTTATTTGTGCAGTACAAAGGACTTTCAGATGTCTAGTATCAATTTGCAAAGGCTACAGCTAGGCCCAGGAAAAATAATTTGAAGGGAAAATGAAGATGCATCTTAAGTGGTTTAAAGGATAATTTAAATGGCATTTATTCCTGAAATGTTTTATTAATTGGGGTTTCAAAATGCTGCTTACCTTAGTTACCTCCCAAACACAAATCCTCATTAATGAATCATTAAAAAGAATTGGCTAATCAGACATTGGTAGAGAAGTAAAACTCTGCATCCATGCAAGGAATGTCTCCAAACAATACAAACTGTTTCAAGCATGTTTAAACACTACTTTTATACCTAAAAACACAACTGTCACTTTCAATTCTTTACCTTACACTCCATGTCTTTTTTTCTGTCTGACTCTTGCTAGTCATGTGACCCATGAAGAGGCGGAGCTTCCCCCTCCCTCTCTGCACATCAACCTCTTTGTTCTCTAGACGACGCCCACATCATGTCTGCAGTAGTGCTGCTCTGTCTCTAGCCTTACAGTCAGCACATATTCGGCCTGATACACAGGTTTACACTTTCACCAAATGCTTACAACTGCAGAACGTACTGAAATAAGTTGCCTTTAATTAGCATGTGTAGAAATTTGACTTTTAAATTCATCAGTCTTTGGGAAACACTATAACTGATATTACGAATGATTGTTTTTATATTGTCAAGGTCGTTTATATTTGCATGCGGGCAGGTGCACGTTCATTGTTGTCGTCTCTCAGCTGACTTTGTGTAACCCGCGGTATGATCACTGCAGGCTTGATTTCCTGTGTTTTCATTATGCCCCTCCGCCTTGTTCTGTCATTTCCTGAAAAAGCTGGGCGAGAGTGCACGTTAAAGCGTGCGTGTCGATGGGCGAGGACTTCATAAGGAAGGCAGTGATGTAGAAATAGTCAGTTGAGTTATAAGATAAAGAGAAGCTTTTTGCAGTTGTGTTTCAACTCTGCCTCACTTCAGTAAATCCCCAGGGAGTGATACTCATCTTCTGTAGTGTTTTCTGACCTTGCATTGGCTGTCTTTGTCCTTCACTCAAGATGGGTTGTGTTAAAACTACCTTGATTATGTTAGTCTTAATCATGATTTTTGTTTTTTTTAAGGCCACAGTGTTTAGGAAACAGCTATAAACAATTAAATGATTTGTGTTGATTTTGGATCTGTTAACAATTCGGGCCTTTCGCATGGGTGTTGCTTGCCAGCGCTGTTTGGGTTTGTAATATTTGTCATCAAGTTGAAAAGGAGGTTAGTCACCACAAGGCTCAGACAAGCAGATTGTACTTCTTTTTCTGTCTTGGTTTAAGGAGATGCTGTTGAATTCCTCCACTATCTGAAAACTTAAATCAGATGTTTGAAGGGATAGTTCACACAAAAAAGAAAAATGTATGATTGAAATTCTTCTTTTAAAAAATTGTTGTTTACTGGTATCCATTTACTTGCAATTTTTGTTCAGACAACAGAATTGAGTAAGTGCCAGTACTGTTCGGTGACCAACTTTAATATATCTCTTAAAGAACAGAATTATTGTTTGCGGTGAACTATCACAACTATCAAAGTAGTTCTAATAGAAATCAGGAAATAGCTTTGTAAAGGTGTGAATAAATGATCCCAGTATTTTTCATCTTTAGTATATAATTCAACATCATTCAAATATAGCTGTGGACTGGTGATTTCTGATGTGATTTCTGAATTGGGAACAACTAATTCATTTTGATTAATTCGTAAATTTTAATATATCAAAATGTTATCCAGTTAAATGTTGACCATTTAGCATTTAAATAATAAATCCTCTTTTTCTTTGTGGCATTATTGTGTGTTTGTGTGTCTTTAGCTCTCACACACAGACCATGTGGGTATTATTTTATATAGTGGCCGTCTGACATCACTCTAACTTGCAAGATAATTTCTATAGAGATATCACATCTTATTGGCTTATGTAAATACTCGTGTAAAACCGTGTAACCTACCCCATCCTTCACATCCAGTCCTTTTCCTCATGTGGTTAGTGTTTTGTGGCCACTTCCTGTTTGTTCTCAAAGGGGAACAAGCTCATCTGTACTCTTTTAATGTCTGTTTGTAACACCACAGCACACTCTTATCTCACCTTTCTCATCCAAGCACACCCTTGTGGTTAAAGACTGATATTTTTGGACATCACACGTTCACTTATTTTCATCTGAGTTGGCTGTTATCTATATGCTCTTGAAAAGCTGTTGTGACATTATAATGGCTATGTGTAGACATGCACTGGATTAGCTCATGTTTACACGCCTGCCTCCTGTGACCAACATTGGGTATGACAGCACGTGTATGCCCCTCCCCCACAACCACACCATGTGGGGGAAATGAAAGTTCTTAAAAATTGGTTGTGCAAGGGATGCGAGAAATGCTTATGTACTGGCGAGAGCAAAAATGTGGAATTTGAAGTAAACAGGAAAAATGCTGGAGCAAATCTGTAGGCTTCTCCGGAGAAACGCGGATTGTGTATGTTCTGGTGTAGGAAAGGTCTTTTTCTCAACATATTTACATTATTTGTTTGTGGTAATTGTTAAAATTGTGCATGTTGCCTGCAGAATTTGGATTGGTTTATTTTAGTCTCTGATAAGATGAGATGATGATAAATCTCACAAACACTAAATTCCTGAAAATGTTCTTTAAGAAACTGTGATTTTCTTAAGAATCGAATAGCATTTAACCGGTTGTTTTCTGTCTTTGTTGATGTGCATCATTACACTGTTCGGTGGGGATTTACCACAGATCTCTCCACCATCACAGATTTCTGTATTTTTTCTGTACCAGACTGTCAGTTATATTCTAATATGAGAGAGAACAGTTTTCTTGAGTTGCTGTTAGATATGGGTCTATATATATTTGAGGGTCAGGTTAAGGTTAGGAGCACATAAATGAGCCGTGATGGGTTTTTCATTTCCTTTGTAAGGCCATTACAGAACTAAATATAAAATCCAATATTTTTCCGCATAAAATAAATAATTTGTTTCGATTTTGTTATTCCTAATGTGTTTGTTTTCTAAAACAAAAAATTGCTGCTAAGGTAAACAGCATGAGCACACTTTGGCATCGGGTAGAAGGCACCTGTCCTTCAGTCTGATTCCCCTTTATGTTGGTTTTATTTTCCCCAGAAATAAAAGTGCATATGATATCCCTAATGCTAAAGGATAAAGTGACATGCTTGCATGTGTAATAATTGATTACTCTACCTTACAAAAAACAAAGGAAGATTTTTGTTTTAAAGTTTTTGGGTTCAACCCTCTCTGAAGCAGATGAGGGTATTATTCCCTTTCTTTTCACTCTTTGTGTTTCTTTTCTGTCATCACTTTGTCTTTGAAGTGTCTTCTCTCTGATTCAAGGAAATCTTGACTCATGCGCTTGTGGTTCAGATGAATATAATGCTGTTGTTTTTTTCCATGTTTCACAATCTTTATTCATTTCAGTGTCGATGAGCTTGTGCAAGAATGTACTGTGACTAATGTAAAGAGGTCAGAGGTCATTTCTTAATTGGCACAACATATGCAAGGATTTTGTAAAGACTGTTCAATTCGCATGGATAAACTGGAATTCTGGGAAATGTCCTGATGTGAAGATAGGAGTATCATATGCACAAACAGCTTAAGGAAGCTTAGATGAAACTGGTTATGTTGACTTCCTGCCAGATGTAGTTTCGCAGTTTTTACTTCTTGCTTCCATATCCTGTGACGTGCATCTGACAGATTACTTAGTTTTTTATTTATTGTTATACTAAATAAAAAAACAAACAAATTTTAGTGTGATGTAACATCACTAGTGTTTTGGTGTATGTGCTGGAATTGAGGAGAGTTGTAACCATTTCCTTTTGTATTGTTCCTTAGATGGAGAAGAGCAGAAGGCCGTTATGCAGCGGACCGGGCCGCAATAATCAGTCGTTGGAACTGGCTTCAGGCACAAGTCTCGGACCTGGAGTACCGTATACGGCAACAGACAGACATCTACAGACAGATCCGATCCAGCAAGGTGGGTCCAAAAACACACATGTTAACCTGCGTGCATGGTCATGTGAAGATAATAGTATACACCCTAAAGGATTCCACTGGTTTCTTTTACCGTTATTTAGGTCTTGGGCAAGCAGCAGTAGTGTCTGCCTCTGGTAACTTGGCAACACAGGTGCTTGCTGATGTCCCTTTGGTGAACTGCTCTTGTGGGATCATTGTTTCATGTTTCTCTGGCTCACTGTTTTGGATTTTGAAAACACTCAAGCTCATTTTCCTATTTTAATGATTTGGGAAATACCCAGTTGTTCCTTCATCGTTTATCTTCAGTAACTGCTTTCTGAAAGAATCTTAAATCCTTGAAAAGCAGAGTTAAATTATTTATTAGTGTAAGCCATTTATGTGGATATATATGGAATTATGTAAATCATGTTTTTTACTATATTATCATACATACACATACAGTACATACAGTGGCCCTAAAATGACAGCAACCTCACTATTAATCGTAGGAAAATAAATAAATATCACAAATAAATATTGTGAAAGGTCTGGTATTTTCTCGGTTCTCCAAAACGTTTTTTTACAAGGCTATTTGTTGATTTTTATAGACCGTTATTTGGCTCAGAAACACTTTTGTTGGGACACTCTTAATGTCTGTTTGCTTAACCGATACAATCCACATACCTTCAAGGAGTTAGTGTTCTGAGTCAATCGCTTAAAAACTGCATCTTTTGTTGTTAGTAACTGTAGATTTACTTGCTGCCTTGCAAAAGCAAAAGAATGTAAAGAAGAAACAACTTTCCCATCGGACATTGGACAATAAATTTACACCGATTATGTTTTGGGTGGCTAACTGTGAGCATATGTGTGTTTTATCAGGGATCTGTCTTACTGGGGGAGAATTCAGTGTGTGAGTCTGTACCCGAGGATTTTGGTGACTCAAGAACAGAGACCATTACCTGCCCTGTCGCACGGGTAAGACCTGAAGCATGGTTCTGTAACTCGCATATAGATCCAAAGCTAGTTATTGCTTCAGTCAAATTACACAAACAAATAAAAGGCTCATTTAAGTTAGAGTTCAGTATGATACAGGCCTACACACTTAGTCCGAGAGAATGCTGGGATTGTTGGGAGAAGGAGAGAAAGGATTGAGGCGAGGGCTTCCAAACACTTGATTTCTTTGTTTCTCTCATGCAAAGTGCAGCTGACCTTTTCATTCATTCAGTATAGTGAAGAAATTTAGCAGGGACTATTCAGCTCTCCGGGCCAAAACAACTCAAGAGGAAAATTGGTGGGTTCGCTTTCCAACATTTTTTTTGCTTCTGTTTAGGATCATGATACTGTCGGTGTTGAGGGATCGGTGTCATCCCATGGTATCGCCATGGAAACAGGCTTGAGGAAAAGCTGTGCACCTGGCAGACAGGTCAATGGTATCATTAACAGGTATGATGGAACAAAAGCACAACACAATTGTATTATATGTATAGCGTGTAACAATGGTTGCAGTTCTTTAACATCCTTCCTTAAATTCTCTTGCCCTTCACTCTCCCCTCATACAGCTTGAGGCCTGGTTCTCCCAACAGCTCAGACCCAGACGAGCATCTCCGTTCCGATGCTCAGCAGAAGCAGACAGACTCTTTGGCTCCCCCTAAGCTCGACAGTACGTGTGTGGCGGCACGCACACGCCCACTCCTCTCCTGCAGGAAACGCCGGGTATTGCGACCCGGCTCGCTCACCAGCCTCAGTCGAAAGGTACGAGAGACTTGTGCTCTTGCAGGTTTTAAATCTTGTGTACATTGATGTCTAAAGTAAAACCAATGGGTCATAATATAAGAGATTTCAAAGAGGTGTTCTGGATTGTTAAAACATTAAAAGCTGAAAATCATAACTACGCTTAAGTGTCTTCAGAGCTAAAAGCCCTTCAGTGTTAAATGTTAACTGTTGCACTGAATGTGTAGTCAGCTCCTTCTAGTCGAAGAAGGTTCTGCAAAGGTTACAGATTAAATGGAGGTGACCCTGAAACTCCAATTTAACAGCTTTAAAAGTGTTGTTCCTAAATCTTGCTTGCTTTAGCAAACTGTTACCTTTGTGCATTTCTGCTTTTGTGTTTAAGCCGACAGCTATATTTACGTTTATGTGTTTGCAGATGCATTTTTCCAAAGGGACTATGATTGATTATTTTGATAAATGGTGGCAATTATGTTCCACATTATAAGTTATGTAAAAACATACACTGCAGTTTAGATTTGTTTATGTCAATCCACTGCTCTTATAGCTGTTTGCTTTAGAAATATTGAAGAAAAAATAACATAAAGTCAGTCATATAATAACACAGAATTCACTCAAGTTGCTGGTTATAGATATTACTTGCTAACTGATTTATTTTCTAGTTTCGCAAGTATAACACTCCATATGAATCTGGCTGCACATCCTGCCCCTGTAAGAGCCTGAATTAGTTTTCAAAATTTCCACTAGGATGATTGAACACTTGATATGCATTTGGATCTGATTAGTTCAACTTTACACTGTTGGAAGACAGAGGTGGATTGGGTCAAAGATAATAAAAATGGTGTTTGCAAGGACTTGTGCGTAAGGAATTATTGGCTTATCGTTTAAACAATACTTTTAAAGCCGACTAGTCTAATAAAAAACTCTAAATCTTTCGTGCTGCAAGTGCATGCTTGTTTTTTCCTTAGGTGCATACTGTAGGCACTGCATCTCATATTTGAGTAGCAGATCGCAACTCTTTAAAGAGAAATAACTTTGTAGACTGTCGTCTTATTTATAAAAAAAAAGGATACACTCAATGTTAAGGTAACTACCCTCCCGGTATGTATTTTCTGTGCGTTTTATTTGCAGGTTAAAAAATAAAGTCAACCTCATGTTAAGTCAATCAAGTTTCAACACTGCCTCTGAATTTCTTGTCTATCAAATAGAAGTTCGGTTCGGGTTAGATTTTTGGCGTTTTTCCCAACCGTTTCAAGAATTTTCTGTACTGCTGTACAGCCCAACCTCCACGGGGTCAACAAATTTTGGCTCCAGGTGCTGAGCTTTTGGACAATTACTTAAGGATTTTTTCTGGACCAAGAATTTTTATTTTGTGTTCATAGATGCGTTGAACACATCTTCTGCATATGATATCAAAGTCACACGTGAACCGACTCTTTCAAATTATTCACCCATACTTGTGTGATGATCGATCTGTACATCCGATACACCTTATATTAGGAGCAGTTGGACTTGCGGCCAAACAGAGCTAAACATGTAAATGTGATGTATGTATCATTTATTTAAATTTAAACACACTTAAGCAATGAGCAATAAAACTGCATTCTATGTCTAATAAAAATACTTAAAGATTTTCTAGATTAATGTAGCATGGAAACAAAACGAAATAAACTTAATATACCCTTTAAATTACTGTAAAAATTTAGACGGACTCATTCACATTATAAATTAATTTCTAATTTGTCGGGCCTTTGGTAATCAAACCACATTCTGTCCCTAAACCTCTGAAGAAAGTACCTCAAACATTATTCTATTTCTTAATACATGTAATAAAAAACTAAACTATACCTGCAACAGTTTAATGATTGCATTTTGCTCAAGTTGAAATGTTATATGACAATTTGGCATTACACAACCCACATAAAACTTTAACATCGTCATTTAAATTTAAATACTCCTATACCTTGCTCATTTTTTAGTAACCTTTTTGTAAGCTTGCAACTGACACAACATGCTCATGAGAGATTAGGGTCAATATAAAAATGTCTTAAGCTTCAGAAACTAAATAAAGTTAAATAAAGTTTATAGGGCAAAATTAAATCGATTTTTTTTCCGTGTAGTCGACTTGTTTTTCAGAGTCAACCCTAGCGGCTATACCGTGAAGTCTAGTCGAGTAGTCACACATATCCCTAGTTTATGACATCATAAAGGCATGTCAATTGGAATTCAAATTAATTTTACTTTGTCAAGTCATCGAAAGAAGAGTCTTAAGTTATGTTTTAAGTAGAGTTTAGGTTTAACTCTTCAAACTAGACGGTAAGCAATCGTCCAGATACCCTCACAACTGAAAAGCAGTGTTTTGTGCGAACAATCTCTATTAATTTTAGTTAAGATCCTTTCTGTTTCGATTTTATTCCGGAATTTATGTAAACAAGCAATCACAAATGTATTCATATCCAAAAAAGCATCATTTTGTAATCGATTGTGTGTCAGAGTGATTTCCGAGATGATCTTGTACAAACTGTTCTCCTGGTGTAAAGCACTCTTGTTTGAATAGGCTCGGAAAAACGGGCACGGTTGCCAATAGCAACCTGTTCCGTCTTTCTCTCCGGTGCTGTGCTCTGGGTTAATGACACGAGCACATAAGCGCTGGAGAACTTGCCACATGCAAAACTGGGTCATCAGTCCACGATGAGCGTGTGGCCATTTGTTGCAATGGTTTGTGTGAGAGCATCAGGTTGGGAGAGAGATATCGACTCCAGAAAGAATGACAATCAGTAATTGAAAACAAAGAAGACCGGGATCCAAATTCCATATGCCATTGCTTCAGTGATTCTTAACCATAAAAGGATTTGAGTGAAAGGCACTTGAGTTTTCAATCTGAAGAGAGAGCATATTTTATAAGCGTTGATGCTATTCCACTTGATTTCTCAGTTTTGAAATATTTAAAGGCGACCGGTCATTCTTTACAAGCAATGCTGTCTGGCATTAGTCAGGCAAGAAGTCACTCCTTAAACCAATGTTCTTGTCTGGAATGAGTGCTAAAAATCAATACACAAGTTTCTCCTTAAATCAGGTTTCATGAATGTATTAGTGTATGAATGTCAAAATTTCATGTGGTTTTCCTCATAACAAACGTTACCATCTGGGGCTAGCTATTTATTTTCAGACATTCTGATGTTTCATTTTCTTTTGCACAGGCTCAGAGGTCGATGGCTCCTCGCTGTGGCTGTGAGCTGAACGCTCAGTGTGTGATGTGTAGTGGACGCACTCTCGTTCCAGCCGAAACCCAACATCAACTCCCCCTGCTGGACAGACTGGCACAGTTTGATTCCTGCGTTCACCCTATTCTCTCCTTTACAGACGGTAAGGTCCCTCCCCTTTATGTTTGCACCCCTCCGTCCCCAGCACAAACACAAAAGCAGATTCAGGATCACACGTGACTAGCACAGACTTGCTTTGATGTGTCCATCCGTATGCTTTCCAGTCTGTGCCAGTTCAGGAATTTAAATGCTTTTCCACCCTTGCAAAACATGAAGGTGTTAATTATTTCAGATCTGGTTATCGCTCCTCTTAAAATAACCTGTTCGTGTTTTCAGTTTGGAGTGGGTTATAATCTCGTAGTGATTTTGGTGATCTTGCAACATCTTTTGGTTTTCACACACCTTAAAATCGAATAACAGCGAATGTAAGGAGCTGATGTGAGATCAGCACTCTTTCCAAAACGAGGCGATCAGGCAATTATCTGTCTGACCTTTGCTGTGATAACCATTTTAAAGAGCAATGCAATCTGACTCTGAGCAAGATTGCCAGCAGCAGTTCGCATTATCAGACACGCTAACTCACATGGATGCCGTTTTCCCTCCTTTACATGAGCCTGTTGCCTTTGCTAATCTGGGGCCCATTGTGCAAGTGAATGATGGGCGTGGAACAGGCAGGTGATGCCACACATGAAACTAGAAGGAAAAGGGAAGAGGAACTTAAGGTTGATAAAAAACAAAGTGAAGCTCTGACGCCCCCTGCTGGAGAAGTACTCATGTTTGTACAAGAACATTTGATCAGTCACTATCAACATTTGTACAGTAGGCAAAGAAAGAGATGACATTTGATAAAAATCCAAGAGAAAATCTATTCTTTTAGTGTATTCATCTGTCAAACAATCTTGTGCATAAGTTGCATTTTACCATCATTCACCCACGTGTATCCCATATTTTTTTGCATTTTCCAAAAGGGATAGTTATTAAAAATGAAATTCGTGTCATAGTTTACTCCCCATCAAACTTAAAAACTTCTTAACACAAATAAGAAAATATTTAAAGTGTTCATAACCAAAAAAGTTGATCTCCTCCAACTGTATTCTTCAAAATATCTTCTTTTTTGTTCTTTAGAAATGTTGAGAAGCAGCGAGAAAATGTTGGAGTTTTGTGGAACAGAATATTTTGTTAAAGATTTTGTTAAATTTATCTGTGTGAGTAAGAGGGCATAAAAGCAAACATGCTACACAAAGCCTGTAGGATGTTTTCTCCCTAAAAGGTGTTATTAACAGGTTTGTCTTTTACAGATGTGATGATGAATCTCCATATGCAACGTGTGCTAAAGGGACACTGGCAGAGTCGTCCTCTGGAGAAGATCAAACCCATCAAGAAGATCTCGCTCAAGCACAAGCTGTGCATGAGCAGCCGTGTCTCTGACCCATCCTCTAGAGACAAACACAAGCTTTCCAACTCTCTGCTCTCTACAGTCCGTAAGTGTGAAAGCACAAGCGTGTATCAGTCATAACATAGGACCTTAAAATTGTGTCCTAATGCTGTTTAAAAAGAAAGTCCTCATATTTGGACATTGAGAGCTTAATGTGTGTTAAGCATGCATGCCCTGCAGTGTATGTATTGTAAATGTCAGGAGCTGGAGTTTCTCTAATGGAGGCAAACTCTTGCACATTAAGAGAGTCTAAATCTGGCAGTTGAAATGAGTGCGCCTGCTGGCAGTTAAAGTGACCTGTGAGTGTCCATCATTAGCTGCTCTGCTGTGACTCAGCACTTACTTCCTCCGTCATGCAATCTAGCTACAGTTACTGACTCTTATTTATATCTACATATACTGGTTATGAATATTTAACTCTAAAAATAGTCTTAACTGGAGTGCTGTGATTCAAGTGGGTTATGCGAATGAACCTGGTTTAAAATGAACACGTAATGTTTGGTTGGTTTGACAGATAACATGCAATTGTATCACCAAAGAGGTTCAACACAATGTACAAAGTTGAATGTTTTCTCCAAATTGGGTAATATCGAGAAGATATTAAAATGTCTATCGTTTCCTGGCTCAGGTTTGTCACATCTAAAGATGCGCTCAGAGAAGCTATCCAGACAGCAGTCTGATATCCAATCAAGCGCCAGTAAACTTGATCCTCGGCAGCATTTCCGCCAGAGCAGCTCTTTCGACAGAACCCACAGCCGCAAGAGACCCCGCGAGCCCTCGCTGGAGCGTGCTGAGAGTGCGTTATCCCTCAGTTTTTTCATTGCATATCACAATCTCACCTGCTTTTCAAGACTCGCATTGCTTTCTCTCTGAATCTAGATGCTCCCAAGTTGTACATGGAGATGGGAAGCCCCAGTCCTTCTCTCTCTGCTCTGAATACACCAACCCACAGCCCCCTGACCAGACAGCCGTCGATCTCCGACAGCTCCACACCCCTCCACTTTGGCAGCAATGCTGGAGTAAGAAATTCTCCCATTTTGCCTTTTATACATATCAGGGTATACATACACATGCATGTCGCTAAATGTCCCTTTGTGAACCTTTCAGACCATCCGTCGGAGAAGAGGAGAAAGCCCTTTTGACATCAATAACATCGTCATCCCAATGTCTGTGGCTGCGACCACCAGAGTGGAGAAGCTGCAGTACAAAGAAATCCTCACCCCAAGGTCAGTTACACAAAACTCTATATCCACACCCATGTGCATTTCAAGTTTTTTTGCTATATTATTTATTTATAATGTGATCTTTACTCGCTGAATATGCTCTGTCGTAGTTGGAGAGAAGTGGATGTTTTTGCAAAGCCTATAGCCGAAGAGGAGAATGTTATGGAGGTAGGAATTCTAATGGCTGCTTGATTCAGTCTGTTAGTGTAGGCTGTTCTTAATCTAATGTGTTTGCATTGAACTGGCCATGCTCATGACAGCTTATGATATCCCAAAATTCTGTGTTTAACATCTCGTAACAGAAAGTGTGTTATTTAGTTTTGCAAACCACTCTCTCACTCTCTCTTAGATTGAAGATCTGTCTGATGTGGCGTTCTCACAGCTTCACCTTCCGTATGAGGATCAAGAACGTTCTCGGTGGAGCTGGACCGCCAGCTCCATTGCCAAGAGACGGGGCAGCAGGTAAAGACACGGCTAACTTTTCATATGGCCCTTAACTGTACAGGAGATTTTGTTTGAAAAAAAAATGGTTGTTCAAGTATATGATAATATTTTTCGAATCAGGTCTTTCAAGTCTGTGGATGGACGGACTACACCCTTGCTGGGGGGCACAAACCCCTCCACTCCTCAGCCTTCATCCCCGGACACAGGGCATTTCCACCTGCTGCATGAGTACAACTCTGTTGTGTCTCCCTCCAGCCCCATCAGCCCAGAGATGGTGATGCTGTCAGGCCTGCACACACCCGGCTCCAGGGATTCCCACCGACTGCTGTCCAACGAGGACACGCGCTGCTCCACCCCAGACACTTATGAGGAAATGGTAAGCTGCTTTATTTTTTTTCTTAAAGGCAATGTATGCATTCATTTTTCCATTCTCTAACTCGCCTACATGCTCTTAAAAAAATCAATTGGCTTTACAATAAAATGTATAAAGAACTGTGATTAAGCAATGCAGTTTGTGCCAATATTCACTTGTCGTCTCTTTTTTTGTTCTTAAAGGCTCCCCAGCCGGTACAGCCGTGGGAATGCCGGACCTTTCCTCTGGACGTGGAGCCTGAGCAAGAGTCCGAAATCCCTCCCAGTCCATCTGACGAGAGGCCCTGTAGGACCATACGTCGCATGTCTGGCTGCCGGTCGTCCAAATCCGAGTCCGATGCCGGACCCTCATCGCCTCTCCCAGATGATGGCGTCAAGCAGAAGCTAACCAATCCACCCAAACCTACTCACCGATAAAGCCTAGACTCATCTACACACCCCCGACCCCACCGGCTTTCAGAAACTCACGAAACGGCAACGTCGAAGGAAGAAAACCAACAAAACGAATGAAAGTCCCTGTTGTTTGATATTCAAACATCAGTCAATTCTTTCACGCTTTTTAGTGAATTGTATGGGGATTAAAATAGAGACCTGGTTTAATTCATTCAATCTGTGGGTCGCTGGGAAAAATGACAATAAGCTAAAGAGAGATTAGCTTGAGGCTAAACCAGAAGCTTAGAATTGTAGAAAGTTGCAGAACAGCACTTCCCCCTTAGCATGATGTCGTTCTGAGGGGCACAGCTTACCCTTCCAGATTCCTCCAGTGTTCCACTTAAATGACTTGTTCGGCCTTGCTGTTTATAATGGAGTGATATCGTGAAAAAATAAAGTAAATAAGAACCTCACGTGAAGATGCGAGTGTGTGATAAAGATTCACACTATGTAAAGGCACTTCATTTTTATTCCCTCCACACCTAAACATTCCTTAACCAAGAACAAGTTTGTGCACATTGATTTCAATGCCTGGGAATTATGTAAACCTGTCCTTAGTGGGTCCTTACAACTATTTTCCATGTCGTGTACACAGCAGTCTGAGCTCCATTTCTGTCAAAGAGCAGGTGTGTGCAGTCCAGCGCGTGTAGCATGTTCATGCCACAGTCTGATTGGAGCACTTTATTGGTCTCTTGCAGCACACTATTGTCAGTAACCCTACAGTTAGTACCCAAACATTGGCAACTCTCAAATGAAGCAAGACAGCTCTGTTGCTTGGCACCATGTGTCTCTCTCCCTCATGCTTGGGCTTAGGTTTTGGTTTTTGAAGCACTTGAAAGTCCTTAAGATTGAAGTTGCTAGCAGTGTCTGAAGAACTATGCACGATCAGAATGAAAATGAAAAAAATCCAGACGTCTTAAATCACTCCAGTATAAACTGGCATCAGCTGCCCTGTGACGTTTGTATCCGTCTGATCCATTGCACAATTCCTTTATTTTTGCATTGCCTTCTGTAATTGGTCAGGTCTAAACTTTCTGCAACCCGTTAACATGATGTGAGAACATATTTAAGTGCTTGATGTTATGACGGGCAAGGACTTTGCAAAGTTTCATTCGTTGGCTCCTTTCTCATCTTTTGCTGTGTCGGCGACAACTCCATTTTTCCATTGTGTATTGACTAGGAAGGATTTCTGTTAGTTCCTTCAGTCAGTCAGTGAGTCACAGCTTGCAACCCCCTTCCTGTTATTTTAAATACTAAGAATGTACATGTCTAATAGCAGACACCAGTTACTTACCGTTTTTATTAGTAGCTTCTCTGTATTTTTGTCGTCACACGATTCTAGCTCTCATAGCCGTTTGTTCTTGTTTAAAGGATGTCATGTTAACCAGAGAATTGTATTCCTTTTGTGTCGCTGGAGCAAAACGGAATCGGCGACAGCTTCAGAGACATCTCCTGTTTTATAGTTGTGTGGCAAATCGTCAGGGACCATCCACGACTGTCCCATTTCCTGCTGAGAATCCCGCCTACCCTTTTTCATTCTTAATATCATCAATTATGGTTTTTTGTCTCTCTGTGTTGGGGGTCTGTGTACTTATCAGGCAAATGTACCATAAGGTTTGACTAGCTTTCAAAAGCCAATATTGTATCGTGTGAGTTATTTTCATACTTTGAATTTCCAATGTGGTGAATGAGGGTTGGGTGAGTCTGGTAATATCCTTTAGCATGTAATAGTTTGTACAAAACGACACAAAAAAAAAGTTTATTTTGTACATACCTCGTTTTGATTCTTTACTGTGTTTGATGTTCAGGCTGTAGCTGTCCTGATTGTCTAGGGAGAAGACACATACAAATATTTAACACTTTCTTTATGCAGATGCAAAAAGGAAAAAAAGTTTATGGATAATTGGCCGATCTGACATACAGGCAAACGTTTGTGCTTCTCAAATTAAAAGTGAATTATATTGTACAAATCCTTGTCTCACTCTTTCTCTTGTACTGGTGGTATGTATTTATCGTTTATTTCAGTTTGTTATATTTATACAGGTGAGTGTGCAAAAAATTAGAACACTTTTTAGCAAACATTACTATTATACAGTCCAGTAGTAAACACGCGCACACACACACAAAGAAACATGGAAACATACGTCATAAACCTAACAGCGGCACTGAACACACACTGGCACTGAAACTTTTTGGGTCTCGGTGGAATTGTCAGTCTCAGTCTAGAATTGCCAAGTCAGACTGTAAAGAATTAATGTAGAGTTGTAAAAATACAACACTAGCAACGTACTCAGGATGGCCGCAGAGTCAGGTGTTGATGCTTTACGTGACAGGTAAAGCGGTTAACAGTTGAACTGTCATTGTCGACTCTTACAAATAACAAAAAGAGAAACAAAGCAGTTTAATACGGACTTTATTTCCAAATTCACGTTTACAGCAAGGAGTATCGGTGTAAACCAATTCATAAAACACATTACGATAAGGACAATCACAACTGTCAAGCTAGAAGGCGATGAAAGAGCAGAGGTGGGTAATGACACATTGGGAAAGAGAGAAGTGGTTAACAGAATGCAGGACACCTAGCTACATGGGCCCAAACACTTTATCTGGTAAATCTGTTCATCGGCTTAACCCACACATTTAAATTCTCAGGATTATGTTAGCAGCATGCTGTATCGAGATGCCACGCTGTTGGATTTACATCAGTCCGTCTGAAGCTTCTTGTGTCATCTGAGTTGAATATGGCCTTAGGCAAGTCCTCCACAGCTATTGAATGCAAACAAAACTCCCAATTTTCACAAAACCTGTGAGTGTTTTAATTTACTTTCGCCATAGATGCAAGACATACGTGTTTGTAAATGTTATGAAGATCCCACGTGGGCCATATCCGGTCAGTTAAAAATTTAAACAAATCGTCCACATAACACTATTAAGAACAAATGTGCAATTAATATTTTTTTTTGTTTTTTTACAGGTAGCTTTGTTCATTATTTCATTTTAAAATGCTTATAAATTAGTTTAACACTCTTTGAATTCCAGTATAGAGTTCTTCAACAGTGAAAGAAGGATTATGGTGAATCGGTCTATTCAAGATCTTGGTGAAGTTCATTGCATGCTGGGAATGTGCAGTGTGGTTAAGGTATTAAAACTGAAGAAGTTTGGCCCAGACTTCATGGAGAATTTTACACCAAATGTATCAGTGTTGTGGTGCTATAGATCTGTTACTGGTTGACATTTGACCTGTTTTATAGACCTCTTTGCAAGATGTACACTGGTCGAGAAGCTTCCCGTTGCAATTCGTATTTTATTTTGTGTGAATGTAACATAATTAAATTACATATCCTTTTTGACATTTTGATGCAATGTATTTTGTTAAAACCAAAGCTGAAACAAAGTTATAATCGATCGTTTTGTGAAGTGCTATTTATGAAATAATTGATTTGGACCTTATGTATCATAGTGTGTAGGCCAAACTTCTTATCAACAGTTTTAGTTTATAATATTTCAAGCTTTTGATTGTTTTATATTGTTTTCTACTTGTCAAGAATGGGATTTGGACCATGCATCATTATTTCAGTGATGCAACTTTCTGCAAATGTAGACCTTGGCTAAAATACTGCTGTTAAATATAGATTTGAAGATGTAGTTTGAGATGTTATAGTCTTATTTTGCAGGTACATTCTAGTACCCGAACTACGTTTTTTTTTAGCTATCTATGATGCAGTAAGCTCTGTCTTTTTGTAATGAATACATCTTTATAAAGTGTAGATATGTTTTTAGAATTCATAACTGCTGTTCATTTTGTTTTAAGGGATAGTTCGGCCAAATGGAAATTCTGCCATGAATTACTCACCCTCTAGTTGACCAAAACCTGTGTTAATTTCTTTGTTTGGTTGTACACGGAGAAAGATAGTTGGACAAATGCTTGCAATCAAACTGGCCATTGGACCCTATTTAAAACTAGTAGGGAGAAATACAATATAGGTCAAAAGTGCCCCATAATTCTAGCTCTCCTACATTCTTCAAAATATGTCATCCTGTGTTCAGCAGAACAAAAAATATTAAGTCATTCTACTATGGTAATCAACAGAGTCCAAGATCAGTTTGTTTTTAAGCATTCTTCAAAATATCCTACTCCATGTTTACCAGAACAGAGATGTGTACAGATTATGAACATCTCAAAGATGAATAAAGAATGACAGAGTTATAATTTTTATGCATCCCTTTGAAAAGTGTAACAGCATCTTTTAACAGGCAGTAGCACGTATACTTTGTGGTACCCACTGATGCATTTCATTTAAATAAAAATTTTAATTCCACTCCGCCATAGCCTGATAAAACAAATGCCACAAGTTGTTTTCCATTTTGATCAAGGAGTGTTTTAAGTTTCCTAAAAAGCTTCATCTTTTCTCCACTGCTGCATGTCATAACAGGAATGCGTAAGATATGATAAATAAAAAAGAGAACATTCACAATAAGGCAACCGATCAAATGCAGCTTCAAAGCAAATGTCGTCGTCTTAGTTTCTTTTATAAAACGGGGACTTAAAAAAATCTGGTTACTCAGTGCTGTAAATGACCATTTGGATCAATACACCACCTAGTCGTTTTTCAAATGATTCTTGTTTTAATGAAACTAGCCAATAACATCAATACCAGTCCCTCTGTGCCAGAAGGTGAAATAATTTTTTCATAAGCAGACGAGCCGCCGGGACAACCTTAAGTTAGGAAAATCCGACAAGCGCCTTATTTAAAAGGACTTAAGGAGATACTTTAAACTTTTTTTTGTCAATTGTTGACACGTTTGTTGCGTCGACACATCAGTACTCTTTAAAGGGGGGAGGGGGGAACAGCTCACAGGCCTTGCTTAGCGAGGGAGGCCGACACCTGATCAGCTAGTGTAGACAGTTGTGGCGGATCGGTCATGTTGAGGCTGCCGGAGGAAGACACGTTGCTGAGACGGCGTGGCGATCCGTCAGCGGGAACATCAGCTTGGTACACGATCTCAGCGCCGTGGTCGGTGCGGGCTTTGGCTGTTTCGCGGAAATTTAGCTTTTGGCTCTCAATCTATTGGGAGGAAGGATGACAGTTTTGGAAGTAAATATTGATTCACATACTGCAGTTTATCAAGCTGGGTCTGGCAAAGGTGTGGATCATATATAGTGTTACTTGAACACAAACTTCCAGTGATATACTTACTGAGACCATCTGACATAACCAGACCGATCCCTTCAGAGGAGGAAGGGTCAATAGGCATGTTCCCATCATTAGGATGAACATCATCCCCATTAGAGGAAGCTTTTGAGGTCTGTGCATCTGCTTCCTTCTCCCTCTACAGTGTGAACGCCACATAATTCACAGAGTTATGGGTAGACAAAATAAAAAATGAAGGGGATAGATGCAAATGAGGTTGTTATGGAAATTCTGGGGAAAGAGCGTGCTAGGTACTGACTACTGCACAGTGTATGCTGCATACTAGATCGGTAATATGTTTTATTTAATGTTTATTTCAGTGGGATAAAAGCATGGGAGGATTCTTGTAATCCCCATCAATAAAGAAAAACTACAAATGTTCTCAAATGTCAATGAATGGCAAAGCAGCAGTCAGTAGACATAGAAAAGATGTGTGTTTGATAACTGGCACAAAAGTAAAAGACTACAGTATGAAATGATAGGGAATGATAAAAGCTTTATGCGGTAGAGAGAGAAGATGAAGGAGAGCAAGACACCCAAATGCCATTCTATCACCCACAAACGTCTTACATTTTACAACGTTACATGGGTTTAGAATAACGTGGGTGAATAAAGGCACCAAGAACTAGAGCTATTAAGAGGACTACAACTACTATAACCATATTAATAAACAATAATGTTCACTTCATTACAGATGTTGCTGTTTAAATTGAAATGAGTTTTTGATTGCTGAAATTTAGGTCAAACTAACTCTTAAAGAAATGTTCAACTCCAAATTGCTTTACCAACTGGTTTCCAAATGTTAAATAAAGGGTCTAGTAAATAAAGAACTGAAATGGAAAGTAACGACATTGGCAAAAATCTATGCAAAAGCAGGACTAAAGTCTGCAAAGCAAGGAACAAGCATGCTGATCATAGCGAGGTCGTCGTTTCTAGTTAACAGGAAGGAAATCTTTGAGTAGTTAAGATTAAAGATTAAAACAGCTCAAAAGAGAAATAAAGACATTCTAGTTTATAACAAATAAATTGGAATTTAGCAATTTTGTTTGTCGTTTTGGCATGTTAGGAAGAGATGTATGGAAAGAAAACAAACATACCCTCTTCTGACCGCCCCCAGGAACATGTCCAATGTTATCAAGAGATCCAACTTTTGACTGGGCCTTGAAATCCAATTTCTCAGATTTGATCTCCACATTTCCACCTCCTGAAATACAGATACATACGTGAAAGTCATTTCTTTGAGCCTTTGGTGTTTTAAAAGAACTGGAGATGAAGAATGAATATTTACTATATATTCATCTTCCAAACTTCTATTACGATCAAATGGTATTAAAATGAAGTGACTTTAACAAATATTCAATTGCATCTTTCTGAGCAAAATCAAATATATTAATTTTTCCTGATTTATAGAACATCAATAATTAAATGTCATTCAGTTTATCAATCTCTTCAGGCATTTTAACAACAAAAATCACTTGATGACATTTTAAAAGCCTAAATAATTTCACCCCACATGCTAATTATTACGAATTTTCGTGTTTTTTTTAATCATATCCTATGTCCTTTCCTATCGTTTCCCCAATTGTCGACTCTTCCCCAGTCAATAGTACTTATTTATTTATATAAAACATAATAAAATGTAAAATGCTTACTTATTGTTTTATCTATTTTTCTTACGTATGTCAGAATAAGTATGTAATTTGAATTTATACAGAAATATTGTATACACTAAATGACAATTTTACATTATTTCAACCAAAGTGAGACATTTTATTCTCATAAACTTGATAAAACTTTAAGGCTGTTTTACTTCAATTGAATCTGTTTCTACGGACATGATATCACTTAAAATGTATTTTTATGCTAACACTTAACTAATATTTTAATACCCACATTTAGTTGGTGCAACCATATTTACTGTAGCTTTATTATAATATTTGAATAATCTTATTAGACATGTTATAACAATCTCACCTGGCTTGTGATGAATGTTGGCCTTAGAGCCACACTTTGACTGGACGTTGCTTAGGTCAATCTTTTTATGCACAATCTGAATCTAAAGCACAGGAAACAGAGAACATCAGTCAGCCAGAACATAAAGAGGCGGTCTAAGAGGAAATCACCCCCATGCCCATGGCACCCAAAGACTTGATGATCTCGAGTAGAAAAATGGATTAATAACAACAACAGGGTTCATGAGACAGAGAAGAAACCTTTTTACTATTCCCTTTAAAAAGATCATACAGGAGAATGGGGTTTATATTTTGGTTGAATATTAAGTCGAATCACAACAGCTTATTTTGAGTAAATGTATTAATGATACTTTAATATTAAACTGTGTAACATTTCCTCTCTGTCCCTCTGTATTTGGATCACGCAATAGTAGTCAAAGGTCCAAGAGGAAGCCAGAGGGAAGAGACTGTAATGGAAAAACATGTTATATCTGATTTACTGCGTCTCAGACAAAATTCAGATATAACTAGATTTGAATCTTAAGGAAATACCAGTGCTTGCAGGGCAAGGAAAACAGGGTTTGCAAGAAAACTCTTATGATAATCACAGTTTAATTCGTAGAGATATCTAAATATTTAAAATTAGAAGAAACACTACACCAAATGTGTATTACATGAGTTTATTACAAACAGCCACAACGTCTAATGAATATCAATTATGTTTTTAATACATTGCTCACCTTGCAAGTACTGTCATAATAATGCACATGCTCAGTTTAAGTATAGTGTGACAAACCATATCCCATAGACTTCTGATGACAGCAACTTCATATTTCTTATTTCTTTCTGTCTTAACCTGCAGAGGATGTATTTCCCCTATAGTACATAAGCATTACATACATCTGTCTGGTACATGCATACATTCTATGTAGCAGCATGACGCTATACACCAGGGAGACATTTAGATGCACAACACAGAGAAACCAGGAGGACACCAGGTGATAGATCACGGAGGGTTTGACAAGGATTCAGGCAAACTAGTTTTTGTTTCTGGCAGTCAGTAGAAACAGATGCTTGTGCACAAAACAGGCCAGTGCAGGCATGCTGCAGACCCTAAACACACTTCCATCCGAGTCTGTTTATATTGTTTTGGATATGATTCATATGCCGATTAATCTAAAGAGCAAGTGGGGGACTTGGTTGAGTACAATAACGTTTTTATTTTAAGAAGATGTTTTTTTTAACAAATCATTTTAAGATTAACAGTATACATAAAAGTTTAGTAAAAACGGTTTCCCTGTCAAAGTAGATTCTATAAGAAAAATTATTAAAAAATACTTAATGGAATTATGCTAGATTTCTAAGTTGTAATAATATCGGAGAAAATTTAATTTGTTATTTGGTTTATTTAAACGTATTACAAACTAAATTCAATTTAACGTTTTTTTACGTTCATGCAACTTAAATTGTACAAATATAGTGACCTTACTTAACTACATCAATGTTTCTCTTATGCATATGATATAACTAGAGTTCGCTTTGTTCTGGTAAGTGAGTTGTATTTAAATTATAGCAGTACATATTACCGTAATAGTTTCTACAAATATTGTTTAAGTGAATTTGATTATTTTAGTGTTGTTGTTCTAATGGGATATAAAGTGGTAATTTAAATTCAAGGTATTAACCAAATGATTCCACTCACCATGGTCTCAAAAGTTCGGCAGTATCACACACTAGTCATTTGATCGCTTATTAGCCCCAGTCATCATTTACTTTCATGAGGAAGATGATTCTTCAATGGGTACATTTAAATGGATGAAGTTTCAAGTAACACGCCAGCTTTATGAATGTGTAAATGAATTTCCATTTTTGGGTGACCTATCCTTCTCAGAGTGCTGGAATAATTTTCATTCTGATGTGCCCAAGCCCTGTGTGGGTGTTTTCTGGGCTAAGCTTACTGATGGAGAGCTACTTATAAGGCCTTACTGTGGGCTGATTTTTATCTAATAGAAGGCTTTAACAAATGAGGTTTTATTTGTTACAAGAGGTAACTGTTGACCCTGACATTACAGAACTGATTTAAACCTTGAAACCTTGTTAAAAATAAGTAGCCAAATCAAAACAGTTCATCCAAAAACAAAAGCAATGTCATTTTAACACTGTATGACTTTCTTTTGCAGAACATACAAGAAGATATTTTGAAGAATGTTGGTGGGGGGAAAAGTGAGTGGCGTTGGTTTTAATGTCTTTACAAGTGGTTCTTAATTGCCAACATCCTTCAAAACATCTTTTTTTGTTAAGCAGAATAAAGAACAACATATAAAATGATGTTTAAAATCGAAAAAGCTGTAGGTTAATGATGACAGACTTTTTGTTATTGGGGGAACTTATATTTCTGTTTTCTTCATCTGATGGTTAAATATTCTATAGGTGCTGCTCCAATTCACTCAATTCATATTACAGGGATTTCAAAATCATGTCCATTATTAATTTATGACAAAGGCTTACTTTGACTAATTTTGTATAGTTTTTATACACATTAAAATGCTGTTAGTTTAAATGTAGTTAACCGTTTAAATGAGCTATTAAGAATGTAAACTACTCTATCTGGTTACATTACTTTTAACTTGTTTTGAGCAACGATTTCTAACGCTACCAGTTACTCACATTACCACCTCCAGGGACATGCTTCATATTGCCTTTGGATCCGCATCTAGACTGAACATTTGTCAAGTCGATCTTCTTATGAACAATAGTGATCTGGAAAAGGAAAAGTCAAGAAAGTTAATTTGGTGCTTTTGGAGTGATGAAGATTCCAGGTTTCTCAAAGCGTTCAGGTATCTCAATGTGCTCAACGACTTCCAGCAGATGATGAAGTAGTGCTTAAAAAAACACCTGCCCGGATGTACAAAAGTAAACACTCTTGTTCTGACACGCTTTATTATGGTTGTATTTTCATACTATTTGAAACACGCATGATTGAATTACCTTTCCTCCTCCGGGCATGTGTTTGAGGTTCTCAGTGGAGCCAATCTTGGACCTGACGTTCTTCAGATCAGGCAGGGGCGCAACAGGAGCGATGGGGGCGCGTGATCTCAGCGAACCAGGTGATTTGGGCGGGGTGCGGACCACAGCTACTTTCTTCACCTGTTGGCCAGGTGTGGAGGAACGACTGGCCGGGCTGTTGCAACCACTGCGGTCTGGGGTTTTAGGTGAGTCAGCTGTCATACGAACACAATACAGAATTCTCAACTCATCTGTCTCTCCTATCTAAGCAGAAGCTTTTATGGGTTTTATTCTACATTGACGTTTTTAATTCTGGCAGTTAGGAGCTACAGAAGTATTTAAGAGCACAGCAGTGGATTGGCTCCCATTCAAAAGAGGCCTTTTACCTCTCTCAATGGACCCTGGTCCTGCCCTTCGCTGCTCCATCCGTGAAGCAGCTACGATGTTCACAAATCAAAGTGGTACAAATCAGACACATTTAAAGGGCTATTAAGAGAGAATCATGCCCTTGGGATTTCACAACCCATTTCTAGGCAGATATTTTCTACTTCCTGAAGATTGGTTAAGTGCTGTAGATTATAAGTGAGGCTGCTCACTTTTGGCATGCAGTAGATTTTCTGTTCGAATATACAGCAAATGCTTTGAGAATTTTTACATGATATACAATTTATGAACTTGATTGATGAAGTATTTAAAAATGCTGAACTTGTTTTGTGTTATTAATGTGAGAGTGCATTCAAATTTAATGCTGTTAAATGGATTGTTGTGCAAAAAATTAAAATTCTTCCTGCAAAACAGAAAGAAGATATTGAAGAATGTAGGTATCCGAACAATTGCGGTTCCCGGTAAATTGCGGTTCTTCTATTGTGTGATCACAAAACCAATGCATATCAGTATAGTACTGCTGTGGTTTGGTCAACAACATTCTTCAGAATATCTTCTGCTGTGTTCTGCAGAATAAAGTCCTTAAGGGTCATCATGGACTATCCATTTATTTTAATTGACTGTGTATTCTCTTAATGCTCTTTTAAATTACATTACAAAGAAACATCGTAAATAACGCACCTGGGATTTTGGAGCCTATTCCTTGAGGTTTAACGCCTGGCGCCTTTGTCCTAGCATCTCCAACCTGCACATGGACAACCAAAGCAATTAGCAACCCAATTTAAAAAACTCAAAAGTGGAAGACTGTAATTTGTACATTTTTATGTTTTTTTATCTATAGACCAATAAGAAAATACATAAGATATATTATTATTGTGATTTTAGATGCTGTGAAATTCCCCTCCTCATTTCTATCATTCCCGTCTATCTGTCCCAAACCTGCCCTCATGTCATTATCCCTTGTTATGTTTCCTTATCTTAAGCCCTAGTGTTTGCTGTTCTGTGCTGGTTTGTTTTGTATCTCTATACCTGTTTCTCCTGTGCCTGTTTCTCCCTAGTTAAGTTTCTGCCATGCCTGTTTCTAGTTCTGATCTGTTTTTTTGTTTTTTTCTTGTGGGTGTTTTTTTCTGTTATTTTTAAAGTATATATGTTAAATCTACTCCTCCTCCTCCATCTGCTTTCTTCCGCACACAACCATGACAGGTTGTTGCTATATGGTATCCTGTGCAGGAGATTAGGCTGATGGTTAAGGATGGGGAGGAATACTCACCATGGCCCTTGACTCTCTGATTCCTGCACTGTTTACAGAGCCTGGGTTGCTTAAACCACATGATGCAGTTGAGGAGGCAGAGGGCTTTTTGCTGGGAATGCCTGAGGATGTGGAACCTCTTTGAGGGGTAGATGTGGGTCTAGACTTAGCATGTGTGATTGTGGTGAGTATCTTTTGCGATTGACAGGATGAAAGCGGAAAAAAGAAAACAAAGGAAAACGCAATAAATAATAAAATGAACTTAAAGATGGCAGAAGCTGTCATAAAATATAAATTCCAATAACATGAAATACAATATTAACCTTTACTGTTTTTATGTTGAGGGTACCAAAGACTATGAATTAATCCGTGACCCTGCATGTGAAAATCACAACGTGATTTTGAGAAAACAAGCATTAAAGTCAATATAAAATGTATCAATCTTATATATGTTCCCTACATTGTTTATAATGTATAAACAAGAAAATGCCTAAAAATTACTTGTGTTTTCATAGGCAGCGTGGAATATTTATAAATGAAGAGCTCTTTTCCAAAACCAGATTTGTGCCAAATTTAAATAATATGGATTGGTCATGCCATTTTATTGTGGGGTAAACCTATTCTCTGTTCAATCAATGTTTCATGTCAAATCACTGTATTTTCTCTTTTCCCAAAATGCTATTAATCCCTAATCTGCGACCTGAATTCGAATTAAATCATAATTTGTTTAATAAATCTAACATGGCAATGCTTTGAAGTGTTTGATTATGTTTAATCTTTAAAATGAGTTATTTAAACTCAAATAATACTTTGGATGGCCTGGATGAGCCGGTGAGACCGACAACTGGTAGTAGAAAATGGCAGACTGGACATTTGCATTTATTTGAGTTATATTAATTTATAGTTCCTGATGTCATACATTTCATGTTATTATTTTGTAAGAAATATTTTTTAGACAAAAATCTTTGAATTTAGAATCTACAATATTGTTGTCTTCTTTAACAATCATTGTTGAACATGTTCAGACCCAACAGACAATTTTAACAAGATAAATTGAATATTAACAATATGCATGGGTTCATAGAAAAAAACTTTATTTTCAGAAAACAATTAAAGCTCTTTGCTTTTTTTTCAACGAATTTGCTTTTTTATTGTTCCTTAGTTTATTTGTTATAACATTTTTGAAAATAATAATTTAACGGTAGGTAGATGTTAAGGCAGTCAATGAATGTTTATGTTTTTGTTGATTATTATTTACAAAATAAGTTATTTTTATAAAAAAAAGTTTCCGAGATCTCAAACATAGCATTGGGATTTCAGTTTAATTTGATTATGTGTAAACTATGGAAAATGAAAAAAAAGCAATTATAAAAAAATACACTTATTAAAGCCCAACCTTTTTCTCAACGGGTCCTCCAGCTCCAGTCTTGCCTGTAGGAACAGCAATAAAGAAAAGGTAAGAGAGAGTTCATGTGGTCCACCTGTAGGCCGCCTGCGATCAGGAACATACCAGTCTATATGAACTCAAAGAGGGAAAAATAAATATTTATATTGATGTGCCTTACATCAGTGCTCAATGTGATTTTGAAAGTCCTCTTCCCAGGAGCAGCAATTCCAGCATTTCAGTTTTGTTATATTTATAATGTACTTTCAGAAATATACTCCATACATGAATATATATTTAAATAGATATGTATACATGAATGTGAAGGACCTTTGTGTTATTTGATTTTGGAAGGACCTTGTTAACTATGCCAAAATGAAGAAAATCTGGAATTGTGATATTTAAGCTATCCACTGGGTAAATGTAGAAGGACACTATTCACATAAAGAAATGCTGTGCCAGTGCTTGCAAGGCAAAACAAGATACAATGTTAAACATTCTTATCCAACAGTTATCTTTCCATTTCTATTTTTTTTTAATTTTCAAAAGATGTTATTTTGAATTCTCAACAACAACAAAAAAACACAGTGGACCACAAAAGCTGAACATATTTGCAAAAAGATAGAAATTAATATTTTCGTCTCCAACTTTTTTGTATTTAGGATAAATAACTAAAATACACATTTTGTGCTAAATTAAAAATATAAAATCTTCATTCTGCTAGTAAGTAGTATACATTCAGCTGCCTTGCAAGCATTGTTAAAGGCTCCCCAGATATCTAGTTTAATATACCTTTAGATGCCTTTATTTTAACCATCAATCAGATTTTTGTCTGTTTGTGTGTACATGCATTGTGAATTGTGTCTCAGCTAGTCTGATCTTTTTGTGGAAGACGTCTTGAGGTTCTGTCTGAACCCAGCAGCAAATACTGACCTTCTCCTTTCAGTACTTGTTAAAGTCAACCCCATCCTCATTGACTTTCAGGTCCACTGGATTATGTATACAAATGTTTATCAAAATGGACATCTGGGAAACGGGTGGACCCACACACGGTTCTGTGAGTGATACATTCAATATACATGCAGAGGTAACATGCAATACACAGGGTCGGATGAAAACTGGGCCAGCCAAAATAGTCGATCAATCCACAGTTAGTCACAAACACAGGCAGAATAACACCGAGCACACACAGAGAGCGAAGAAAGAGAGATAAAGAGACAGGGCACAAGGGTCGAAAGAGAGAGAGAGATTTTGTGGCTACGAGCAGCCCGTTTCTTCAATCGGACACATTGTTGTGCGCTTATGAGAAAGGGAGCTGCGTAAGTCTACTGCTCTACTTGAAATCAAAGAGAAAGGGAAGAGAAATAAAATATCTGTGATAGAGGTTAAGGCTGTGGGGAGATTGAGGAACAGAATGGAAAACAGACCTTTGGTTGGGACACTTGATTTTCTGGCCGGAGCAGCATCTTTGGAGGGAGTTTTCTGAAGTTTTGGAGCAGATTGGGGGGAAGGGGTGGCAGTGACGGTAGCAACCGGTATCTTTTTTTTGGCAGGAGATTTTTTGATAGGGTAACCTTTGCTTGGAATAGTTTCAGCGTTGGGCTTATCTGTGTCTTTTGCTGGAGCTGGTTCTGGTTTGGCAACAGAACTCTTGGTTTCAGTAAGACCGTCACTCGTCTCCAAGTATTTTTCTTGCTTGTCCTCTTTTACTTCTTGAGGTTCTCTGTGTTCCTTTGACATATACTCTTCTTCAGGTTCCATCTTTGTTTCTGCCATTTCTTGGGAACATGGAGGAATGCTGCTCACATCCTCTGGCTCATCTTGTTCTGGTACCCCCTGTTCTTCCTCACGAGCATCGGTTTGGTAGTCTGTAAGGGAGGACTCCTCATGGGTGGGTTCGGCCGCAACACTGGGAGTAAGAGGAGAGCCTGGATCTGCCCTGCAGGAGTCAGGGCTCTTGCTTTCTGGCGGCGTTTTGTCAGAGCTGTACTCCCAGCCCGCAGGGGCACTCTGCTGACCAGGGTCCTGAGGTTCCGTGTAGTCAAAGGACAGGCCACGTTTTCTAGCTTCCTCTGGGGTCATAGAAAGATGACAGGGGGCGTCATCTTTGCTGTTATATCTGTCCTCTTTTTGAAATGTTAAATCTGGGGCTACATCTCCAGTTTCTTCCTCTTCATCATCATCTCTGTCTTTGTCGTCATCTTCACCATCTTTCTGATCAAAAGCATTCCGAGAAGGTTTTGATTCTTTCTCATCCTCAAACCCACTGGGACTGCGATCAGCTATTTTATCTGAAGGACTTCTTTGCACCTGGCCATCAAAGTCTATGGTGCCTGAACCCATCCCATCGAAAAGGGTTGGCTTCGGTGGATGTGGGGATACGGGAGACTGATGTGGGCTGCCAGATTTCTCCTTTTCCCCGTCTTTCTGTCCTCCCTCCTCATTCACTGATGCCGCACTGCTCCGGCCACTCTCTGGCATAGTTCCTGGGGTTAAATCTTCTGATGTGGAAGGCAGAGTGATAGGAACAGCCACAGACAATACTGCAGAATTAGCGACACACAACCACCCTCTCTCCACAATCAACATTAGAGGCAGAAATAGAAAAGGAATCAAGAACGAAAAGGAGGTAAAACACATAAGGAGCTCAAACACAGCACAAACATCACGTTTCTCTCTTTATATCAAATAGTTCAACATTCCAGTGATTTGTAACCTGCACATTAAACTTTGAGATAAAGGCACTTTTACAACAAGGGAGGCTTGCTAAGCAAAATAAGCAAGACGTAGACTATTGTACAACATAGATTTGACAAAAATGGGCATATGTAGAGGTACAATGAGGGGTCCATACAGTTGAGTCAGGTAGTCATGGGATCCCTGCTTATAAAAGTGCCTTTAAAACTCACAATCAATCACAGGTTTCCACTTTCATGACAATCACAATCAAACCAAAACCACAAATACATAAAACAGCCCAATCAGACCACAGTATCCACAATGACCCAACAGACCCACAACATCTCTATGACCTTTGATGGCTGGTGGCAAGATGACCGGCGAAGTAATGAATTAATGCACTGTCAATTTGCCAGTATAATTTAATGCAGGGTGCCATTCGGTCTCATATATAGGCGCCGTAGCACATGTTTTGCATTGTGTTATGAATGCATTTATAAGCAGCTCTAATGCATTCAGTGTTTGCTCTGCTGAAACCCTCATCATTCCTCTGATTTTGCAGTGCTCCATCATTTCGTGGTATAATTGGTACACTATAGCCCTTTATCTGAAGAATACAGTATATGGTAGTTTGTAAGTGATTTGCCCATAAATATCATGTAACTCCTTCTTAATAGTCTGCAAACATCAGGAACATATTCTCTTGCATGAAATATTCAGCTAATGGGGGCCTAATCCATTAACATCACTCTAACTTCATAGAACATACAGAACTCTACTGTAATCCATTTGTCTGGACTAAACTGTTGGATTCCTGACAGCATCAATGGGTTTACGAAGGATGATAAACGAGGCTTGGCTTGCAGTCCATTTACTAAGACCTTGACATCCTTTGTAATGACACAGGAGGCCTTATTGTTTCTTTCTAGACACATGGATCATGGCCAGCAGCTATTAGAATATAAGATAATTGTTGTCTGTTGAAGTGGCTTGAGGATAAATCTGAGCATTACTTCTTAACATGACATCCTTTGAATGGATGGGACAGCCCTGTTAAGCCCAAGTCATGGCACCATACTGGTTAGTCAGTCTATGCCATTAGACATCTAAGAGCACATCCCATGTAGTCCCTCACTAATTTGAAATCTGATTACCAAACAGATGTTTTAGGCACGACTAGTGTATGTTCTATCCACCACTAGTGTGGTCATACAAGATGAACTCAACTTCCATTATTCTCTTATGTAAAGAGAAAGGTTGGGTAGTTCTTCCTAATTGCTCTTTGACAAATCCTAGGCTTTTACTGGCCGTGAAACTTTTAAGGAGGAAGTCATTATGTTACTTGGGAATACTTCTTCCTGCTGCAGCTGCATATTACAGCCTTGAACACAAGCAATTAGCGTTCACTTCTATTCAGTACTGCTTTTGTCATCACAGCATCAGGGCCAAAATTCCTCTAACAAATTTCCAGGAAGCTTCTGCATCTAGAGCTATATCACTTTTGATATATGTATTTTCTGAAAATGTATGCAAAATAAATGATCAAATACAAAGGCAGACATTGTATGGTTGTGTGAACAGTTAGAACCATCTAACTGGGCAAACAAGGCCCCAGTACCACCCCAAACAATTCTCTGTTAGAAATAAAACATACCAGAAGCAGTAGGTGTGATTCATGATTGGCAAAAAAATGAAGAGGCTGGATCTTTGACATCCAATTTATTATTTGAAAGCATTTCATAGAATATTGTACTATATACAGCATCATTTTTAAGTATATTAAAAGTAAACCGAAGTGGAAGCTGAGTTGAATCGGTAGCATAATATAAAGCCATGGAATAAAGGCTTGCTCATCAATGAAACAATTTAAAGAAGCAAGGTTGAGATATTGAGGTACTGTTGTTGTTCAGAGTGGTCATACTCAATTGTACATATCTATAAAGGGAAGTAGACTTGGGTTCAGAGTCTTCCAAATCAAGCTTTGGCTGGTCACTTCAGATGTAGGTCATGTATCTCATCTATGAGTGTTGACAAATTTAGAAGTGAACTAGAGGTGATTCAGATAGCACACAATACAAAACATGATTTAAAGAAGATGTTTTTTGGAATGGGGTAGATCAAAAAAGTGTTGATGTTTTCTTCCATGTTCTATAGGATGTTCTTTCTTTGATGGAACATAGGTCCACATTTTTAAAAGACTAAAAATTCAAAGGGACTGGTATAGTGATATCCATTTTGTTCCACAGAAGAAGAAAAATCATACATATTTGGTACAACAAGACGTTGAAAATGTTTGACTTTTCACTCTTATGATTAAGGACAAAACAAGGACAATGACCTGTACATATGCTGTCTGTGAGATAAGAACTGAATAGTTCTAACATCTTTTTCTAATGGCCAAACTACTTCTATTCAAAATGCAACAGCCAGTAGCAGTTTCAAACTTCTTACTGTATAGCTGACAGCAAAATGTATACTTTTGAGACATTTTGTCAATTTGGAGATGGTCTGCTTCACTAACTACCGCTAGGACCGTTATACCTTTTCTGTCTTCAATTTTAGGATGATGGTTGCATGCCTGGGGCTTGCAGAAAGGTTTTCATCTCTGCCAGACCAAACCACGTTGGGGAAACTGAATTATTTTTTGATGTAAACTTTGGTGCGTTTTAGTATTTTCAGATTTGGTAATGCATCAGGAATGGGTCTTGTAAACACTATATTTACAGTGATGTAATCTCTCACCATTTTTTAATGGTTGTCTTATGGTTGAGGGTTTTGAGACAAAAACATGAGAAATACACAGCCAAACCATTCAATGTGGTCAACCCATTCTGACCATATTTTGCTAGATTTTGCTATTTTTCCACAAAAAAAGAAAGAATTCACTTTTTTCAAGATTCATTGACTGACCTTTCACTGGACCATCCCCTGGTCCCATATATGCTGCTGTTCCATTCTTCAAGTCTTGTTGATGGCCGTCGTTGATGCTCATGTTGCCTATGTCAGGAGAGTCACCCACCTGTCCAGAATTCATGTGGTCCTGATGATCCATTTTAGATGATTTTAGTCTGTTGAGTCAAATCAGAAAGACACCTAAATATGTTGTTTCATGTTGGAACAAATATGTTTCCTTCTATGTGAAACCATCCAATAATTGTATCTCTCAGTATTGATTATGTATTTAGACTTCATGTCTATGTGATTATTTAAAATATATATAAAATTGTTAGGGCGATAAGATCAAAATCTTTGCTTTGGTTACAATTAATGCCACAAAAATAAGTACATTGTTGACAAGCCAATCTTATATGCACTGAAGGAACTGGAAACTTAGAGGCAGGTCAAGATTTTATTTAAGTGGTGATGTTTTATTTGAAGAATTCATACCATCAGATTGGCATGTCTCTTAATTTTAAAACCCAGCAAAAAAAGTATATCTTAATCTCTTATAGCTGCCAATGCTTTTTTAGTGTTTGTCCAGTAGTTTGCGTCCGGCTCCTGTCGTTTCTAAGAGTATGGTTTACTGGTTCCTATGCAGTTCTGCTTAATTCATCTTCCAGAAGTGCTGTTACTATTTTTACATTCAAGAACTAGCTTTCTGCACAGTTTACTTATAAACATCCCTAAATTTGCATTCCAAACTCCATTCTGTTAATTATCCCTGTAAATCCAATCGTCACCCATATGTTTCAGCCTTGCCGTAACCGCTTATATGAGAGCTAAACAGCAAGGTCATCCGTAGTTTGACATCAAAATGAAAACCAAATTGTTTTAGGGAAGAATCGCTGAGGATCTGAAACAGTACTTTAGCTGCAGGTGCGGAACTGTGTTTGCCAATTACATCATCCTCAAAGTCAGCAGTTGCTCTGCCTGTCGTGCCTTGGTGTGTGGGCTTGAAAAGTGAATGAACATGTATGGTATTGTACAAGTAAAGACTGGTCAGAAGCGTGGCCCTTTAAGGTTTTTGGTTTGGCTAGGGGGAGCATTACTTACTTCCCCAGGGATCTCATCCAACATCCTAATATACTCCCAAAAGCAGGGTTTCCCTGAGGCAGCACTGGTGCAGATTTAAACCTTATTCCCGCAGGGATCTCATCCATTATTCAGAGCGAGCTGTGATATCAGTAAACAGAATTCAGAGACCATCTGCACCCATAGTCGGTTAAGAGAAAACACAAGCAGCAGCATTCAACAAAAACAAAGATTGGAGTATAACGCAGATGAAATGGCCAGTATACCATAGCAGTTGGAAATATGGGCCCTTAATGTATATTCATGGAACCGAATGTTACTTTATATATGTATATATAATTTCTTTTTAAAAATAGATATTTATATTTTGTTATCATGTTTTATTGTGTTAAGTAGCTGTATATTTTTCAGTTATTATGGCTTAATCATAACAAACCAAATACAGTTTAATTGATATTCATTGAAAAAAAAATTTTTATTTTAACTTGATTATTGAAATTTTTGTATCTCTTATTGGAAATAAACTGTTCATATGTTAACATATTATTTTAATATATTTTAGTATATCATATTATTTTAATGTCATCATTTTTTTTCTTTGTTCTGGACTCCTCTGCCTCTTCTTGTAGTCGGATTTACAACCGTACTTGTTCATGGGACTCAGCAGGATGGTGCACTTGACCTGCATAAGTGCTCTATGAGTGTCTGTCAAGTGCAGAAAGAATGTCACTGGCCCTTTAAGCATCAATGTTTTTCTTCATTCTTAATGTCAGACAAGGAATGAAATGGACGATAAAGGTGGTTTGGGCCATACAGGGGCTCTGAAGGGAGGAGGGTGACATGCAAACTGAATGAGACGTGAACGTTGTTTGGAGGGTCCCAGGAGTGAGAGAAAGTGTAATTCGAGTTGGTCAGTAGCCAGTGACGGCTCTCACCTCATTAATATTCAGTACATGTAATTGCAGAAATCAGGGCGAGAATGAGTGAGCAGAAAAGAAGAGGGTGTTGGTGTTCAGGACACCATGCAAAAGAACAGCTCATCCTTGTAGGGCTCTTAAGGATGCTGTGAACTTTCATAGGTTCTATCATGTCAGTCTGTGTTGTCAAATCTATTGATATGGAAGTATATATTTTGGGCATGTAATGATATAAAAAGATGAAAATATGAAGAATTTATTTACAAAAACAGATCAAATTTTTTCAAATTTTTCAATCATCATGTTTTATATTGTGCACTCTATAGTGCCAACATGATTTTTATTTAATTTATTTTTAATGTATTTAATTTTTTAATTTATCTTTTTTTGAAAATAAACTCTACATAGTTATATTAAATGCACATAAACAGGCACACACGTACATGATTTTCACATCACATACATTTACATTCTGTGCAAATATTTTTCTAATGGTCTAACAATAAGAACTTTGAATTTTTTTTAATTAGGTCTGTCACAATATCAGATTTTGACCCCACAGTTATCATGGCCAAAATAATCTGCTGTAGCTATATTATTACAATATCTCTTTTGTTTGTAATCCAGTAATTTTTTCGTCAACTGATCACACTTAATATAAAGATTAAAGAGTAAAATATCCATTGTGGCTCTTTTAATGGGTGATGAATTATTAACAATAATATCCTATGGCCACAATGTGGATTTTAATGGGTTTTTGGTATCACGGTTATTGGCTTAAGTAACAAATTGTTACATCCTATTCCTATCTTTTAAACACATCAAACTAATATTTTATATTCTACATTTTTTATGGTTAGGTTGACCTTGTATCAGAAATGAGCCCTGCTCTTCCCCTTTACTTTCACTGTCTCACGCTCTGCAGAAGAGTGTGAAGGATGAGGAAAACAATACAGAGAGGTAGAGAGAGAATGTGTCAGGATTTGCACAAAGCTGAAAGCACAAGAGAGAGTGGGCGAGGATCGAAATAACAAAGACAAAAGGAGGAGGAAAGAATTCTGAGTAAGAAGAAGAAATGAAGCGAGGAGGTCAGAAGAAACACTAAGCTTTAAAAGACAGAAGGAGCTGTAGGCAGAAGACGACAGACTGACGGACACACACACATGCATCAAACCTGCAACAGTATGATACAGCACATTTCTATAGACAATCTATATTGAGGGCATCACATCCAGAGGGCTAGGGCATTGTGGGTATTTTGACTGTATTCAGCCCTGTCTGCTCTCATCAGATCATGCTGTTTTGCCAGTGTGTGGCATGCTTAATGATTCCACTGCACAGCGTATCTAAGAGTGAAAAGAATTTTTGGGGTCATGTGTTGCCTACCAACTCACTGTATCCATGGCACTGTCCCAAATACTGCCCTTGCCATCCTCCTCGGAGTTCACGTTTTAGCCAAGTTATGCAACAAACTCTATAGTCTAACATGGAACAGAGGTTCGACAAAGAGGCGTCTGCAGAAGTCCCAGGGCCTTAGTCATTGTATAGACGAGTGTATTCAATGGCCTAGGGAAGATATATCTGAAAGATCCAGTGTCCAGATTACAAAATGGGAGATGCAGTGATGTGTTGAATGTGAAGCTGTGTAACCTGTCAGCGCTCGTGGTGGGGTGAGGATAGACCATTTTTCCGCTAAACTGCCCCTGTCCGACTTCTGCTTGCTCAAATGGAAAAATGACCATCTGGCAAAGACTCCAAAAAGTGGTTATCTACATGGTAATCTATAATCCTGTGTAATCGCCATGCTGATAAACATGTCAATGGCATCAAATCAACACGCTCGAGCCAACCAATGTCTACTGAAATGTAAAATTGATTTGAGCACTTTGTAGGCCTACTTTTCAATTCTTAAGCCATGTTGTGTTTGGAATAAATGGTGAATTGAACCAGTATCCTTTGTTACATCTAACCTGAGCTTCAAAGCATTTGATACAGTATTATACAATTGGATGCAATGACAAGCCCATCTTAAATGAGAAATGACTGGACAAGTCATTCAGATTGAAGAACAGTAATATATTTTTTATGGTTGTTTCGGTCCTGTCAACAAGGGTGCAAATGATGCAAATCTCCTGCTGGCTAATATAATGAGATGAATCTAAGAGGAAAATGCAGACGTCAACAGAAACCAGCTGAGAGGATAAGAGAAATCGATGGAGCAGGCATCTTCAATACAAATGAGCTAAGAACCAAACAAGGTCAGTATAAATATCCAAAGCACTCTTAAAGACACGGCACAGCTTGACGGCAAGCACTCCAGAGAATAAGATCCTCTGTTCACATAAGTTTTGTCAACAGTTTACAATCATTGTGTCTTTGAAAGTTTGTAATGAATATAATACCAATTTTGAATGCTTAACCCATGTAAACTATGTATAACCATTAGCCATGTAGTTATAATTATGGCACCACGATTATTCACCTTAATATTGAAAATGCGTTTGTTATTGTTCATTAATACAGTAGATATCACATTGAAGCTTTTAATTGTCTTATAACTGCTGCAGGGTGATTCTAAACATCTAAAAATAAATTAATAATATAATGAATACAAATAATTATGGGAGTTGTTGTTAGTAATAAATCCAAATTGAATAACTATAAGAAACATTTCATTTATTAATATTCAACCTCTAGTTCCCCACTGTATTTATTGACAATAAAATAAATTTGTTATAATGCTAAATGTAATAGTTCCCCAAAAAGACAACACTGAACTGACATTGACATGTTCTTCAACAGAATAAAAAATATAAAGTCCTTTTTCCTACTATGGTGGTCAATGGAGTACTAGAATTGTTTGGTTAAACACAATCTTCCAAATATCGTTCTCTATGCTCATTGGAACAAATACATTTATACAGATTTGGATCAACTCGAAGGTGAATGCATTTTTATTTTTGGGTGAACTATTCCGTAATCTATTTAGCGTGGAATCTAAATAAATACGTTTGAGGAACTAAATGTCCTACAGAACTTACAATCACGATAACCATGTGTATTTGTCATCCATCTATTTGCCGTTCATTCACCTGTCTGTGATCTGTGGCTATGGTCTGTATTCCAAACCACTAATATGCTTTCAAATAAATTACCCTAACCATAATAAGAAGCTATTTAAAAAAATAAAGATGCTTTAGTCCAAAGCTACATTGAAAGATTTTATTGTCTCTCTGTGAGACAACCATGATATCTTAACTTCACAAGGCCTATATCATGTTATTTATGTTAACCACAGGTGGAAGGTCTAAGATTGTCTAGACGAAGTCTAGAGAAAATGCTGGTTGTGGTTTTGGTTTCTGAGCCATCACAGCCTTCTAACTCTTTATCAGCCGATAGAGACTAGGTATCATAACTGTGATTCAGATTAAATGAACCAGAATGTCCTCTGGAGCTCACTGCTTGTGTCTCACAAAATTTATGGGACTCTTTCAGTTTTCAAGAAAGACCAATTACACAAGTGCCTTGTGTGTGGTGTTACTGACGTGTTCGGGAGATGGTTCTGGAATGTCTCCAATGATTCATCAGGACAGCAAAAACAAACACCAGCATTATGTGGTTGGGTAAGTCACTCTCTGTAAAATGGTTGTCTATTTTTCACAATTTGTGAGTAGTAAGGTCAAGCTCACTGTTGTCATTGTATACAGTTTCTATGAAGTTATTTTATAGAGGGCTGGACATGTGCACATGTGTATGTGTGTTAGGGTTAATGTCAGAGATGGGCGAATCCACGAGCTACCCTGTCTTACCCTGAGCGCTTTTCTGCTTCTGACCTAGTTTTGACTATCACAGCTTTCAGCAAGTGCATCTCTCTCTCAGTTATGAGCTTAAGCACATACATTACATGTATTGCGTTTACATACGGTAAAGTTAAATCACAATACTGCCAAATTCTCAATATAGTCGCATTAAGACGGTCCGTGTAAACAGACTCTATATTTCAATTTTTCTAATTCCAAGTCTGTAAGAAGCCATTCTTTAAATAAGCCAAAATTAATCATTATAAAATCATTGGGGTTTTTGCCAGGATCAAACCTTCCCGACCAGCAGAGATGTCCTTGATCTCTGATAAAGAGATGCAACCTTTCCATCTGCCAAGCATCATCTAGACCTGCAGTCCATTCTCAGTAAGAGACATCACACCTCACTGAACTGAACCTGGACATAAAATAAACTGGCCTGGCAGTTTCAGCTTCTGCCTTATTGCTGCCAGATAAAATTGCTGCTGATAAGAGCACGACATTTACATAAAAAAGTATGTGAAGGGGATATGATATACATCCAATTTAGCCTGTTGTGGATGTAACCGGGGGGATAGGAATTATCAACCTTAAAAAAATCAATATATGTGTGTGTTGGTACAAAATAGTCCTCATATTGGCGTGAAAAAAAAACAGTTCACGTGTGCGTCTGTGTTTGTTTGAACGGTTTTTGTGATCTCTAGCCATTGCACACAGGAAGTTAGTCATCTGTTGCCATGGTGCATCAGTGAGTTAAGGACTGGAGCTCACTCTGCATGGGATCTGGCCTGAGAGACAAGAGAGACACTGACTCAATGTCTTCATATTGTATGAACATCTAGTTGTTGTATCCTTTGTCCCAATAGTTACGATCCGGTCACTGCAGATATACATTATATCCATGGATATTTTAAATATATTATTAGATGGCTTAATTTGATTCCAAGTAAACCATCAATATGGTTGTGGGGAGAATACACTACTTTCGAGGAATTCCAGCCTAAAACATAGTGCTTCGCAATATTGGTGTTTAAAATTAACCATTTAAATGACTTAAATGACTAAATTTAAAAAATTGTTAGAGCGATGTAAATATTTTACTTGACAAACCGCATCACCATCATTACTTCCCTTTGTATATATCGCTATGTTTTATTATCCCATACTACCAGAAACATGCAAACACACATGCATGGCATGCACGTGTATATTCATGATATGTACATTCAAAGCACATATGGTGAACATACATATAAAGGCCGTTCATTGGAGAGGATTTGGAGGTTTTTGATGGATTTCACATGTTTTTAATTGCCATAAGTAATTGTATCATTGCATAAATAAACAGAAATCTGACACGTGTGAAAAGACATAGATCCTTTGAACACGCTTTCTTTATTAATTGGTACAGCTCTGGTCTATACAGACACAGATGACGTAAACCCAACCGAACTCGTCTTAACATTAAGCTTATAATTCACATCTAGTGCATATGTTCATGCTAAAATAAGCCCATATTTAATGTCGTCATCTTTGAAGCTACAGTGTATTTAGCTGGAGCAGGCAGCATGCTCAGCCAGAGATGGGAGTGGGGGAGGAAAGATGGAGGAGCACCTCTTCCATCCCCCTGAAATGCTGCATTCAAGCTCTTTCATGAATTTACAACGTTTATTTTTAAAAAGATTACAATACTTACGAGGCGAACAATGGGATGCCGTGATGATGAGAGTGACCAAGTGCAACAGCCCTGATGGGAGGGAGAGGAGAGGAGAGACTGGAAGGGAGGGGGGAGCAAGGTGTGTCCGGCCTCCTTGAGAAATGCAGAATTCAACCTATGGAGGAATCTGAGCATCCTCATGCAAACGACATAAAGGGAAAAAGAGTCTTTTTGGGAAAGACTGCAATATGCTGAGGTTCAGGATTTCACACACCCTTAAAACACACCCAGATGCACAAAGACAAAAAGCAATGTGATGTAACAAAGGTCTTACGTATTAACCTCAATTTCCTCTGTCAAAAAAAATCTATGGTTTATTCACATCAATGTCAAATGCAAACAACAGAGGAGCACTGGACATCTGCGTTACCATGGGAGCAGAGCCAGCCGCCGGAGGATGCAAGCGCAGCATCAGCACCATTTTCCACAGACGGCAGGCTGCGCAAATCCCGTTACACCGGCATCCAGCTCGAGACGCACATGTCGGGTCGGTTCGAGCCGAGCAAAAACCTCAGATTATCGATTTGTCCGTCGTTATAGCCACATGAGGGGACACATGTGTCGTTTGTGCGTGATTTTACAGACATTGACGCTGGGTTTTTCCATAATCCTCTGCGCATCTTTTGTCCCAGACATGTCAACGATGACATTAATGTATGAAACCAAACATACCATGTGCTGGCCTATTAATGAACATGCATGGATTATGTTGTGTATTAAACCCACATCAGATTACCTTTAAATGCAAAAAAGGAAAAAACAATCGATTTACACAAAAGCATCCTTTTTGTATCTCAATTTCTTTGCATTAAATGCAGAAAGACAGGCCCGTTGTGTCTAAGTCACACACCCATCATCAGTCGCAGCATCCTGAGAACAAGAGCTCTCTTTGTAGTTAAACCACAAACCGAGATACACATTTTTAAGCCCATTGCATTGACAAACATGAATCGCAGTGGATTATTGTGTTGAGATTGTGAGGTTTGCTTACCTTTGTTGCACAGTTATTGTGTGTCCGACTGCAGCTGTCAGCTATGGTGAGCAAACCCTGCTGTCAAAGCTCGCAGTTCCTTCAGCGTCCTGATGAGGGAGGAGGATGCTGAAGAGAGAGAAGAATCAACCAGAAATCCACACAATACTGAACACCAGCTCATTTCTACCCTTTTAACCCAATGGATCTTATATACTGGGGGGTTTGCATGGTGTCAGATTGTAAATATAACTCTGAAAGTGGTGCATGCACCTTTCTTTCCTTCTGAATTAAATACAGTCATGATTAATGATGGGCCAGACAATGCAGAGCATTTGTAGAACCATGCATGCAATGAAGTGTGAGAATATTAGTAAAATGATATATTTAAACATATTAGAAAAGGAAATTCTGTATACCTCCATGTAAACTTTTTCAAACTGTTTTCAACTGTGGCACAGACATGAATATTTGCAACAGCTTGACACGCAGAATAGCACAGAATATTGTGATAAAAGGGCATATATAGATATAGGTCATTTTTTTCTCTTTCTGTCTGAAAATGGTTTATAATATGTCAGCCTGTCATTTTGGCGAAAGTTTGAGTCTTGTGTTTACAATCTAACTCACTGCATTCTTGAATTATGACAGGGAAAATTTGAACCCCAAATAATCTTCATGAAGCTCCTGAAGTCCCATAAGGGCTCAGTGAAATAAAATTCACTGTCTTACCTGAAAAAGTCTTGAAACATACAAACACACACGGCACCATCTGTTTACAAAATTCAGCAATATTCCTTAGGGTAGCTTACATACCGATCAAAGTCCTTCTCTTGGATAACTTTGTTCTGCGTCTCCAAAAGCTGGAAGATAAATTCTATTCCATCTCAGAACTAAAGGAGGTGATGCTGTTGTCCATATTCTTTTGCTCTTCGGATGTTGGATGTGCTCAAGGGTCATGAAGCTGTCTTAACTGAGTTCTTAAGTGAGGCTGGGCTTGTAGGGGATTTGCTCAGCAACCAAACCACTTGTGAATGAGTATGCAGTTTTTGATGTATACGTGTGTGTGTGTGTTTGTTTGGAAGATCCAGAAAGTAAAGAGGCTAATGGCTGGTAATGTTTTTCCATTGACCTGTAGTCCCATAATTAATTTAAAGCCTCTTTTCGTGTCAATATATTTGATCTGTCAACCTTTAGTGTTTCAAATTGTTCATTCTGTTCTTACCAACAGGATTATTTACATAGATTTTGTTGCAGGTGAAGGTTTTGAACAGTAGATGGTGCCATTGCCATGCCAATGTAAGGGCTGGCCTACAGTGTGTTGTGGGTATTTTAGTGTAAATTATTTATAACAGCTTCAAGTGGTAATTGTGCAATCACTTACTCATATGTCATTCAACAGCTGTATGATAAATTTGTTTGCTTAACTCAAAAGAGGATATTTTGAGAAATGTGTTAGTGGTTTTGTGTTTATACAGGTGAATTAAGTGGGGTCCAGTGTTGTGGGGTTACCAACATTCTTTCATCTTGATTTGTGATGTACAGAAGAAAGTCATATAGGTATGTAATTATATAAGGTGGCTTAAAAAGTGGAAGAAGTTTAATTTTGAGGTGAACAAATGATTCTTAAACGGATTTAATTAATCGTTCATATTGGTCTCTTTATTAACCAAGAATTAAAGTACACTTTAAAAAATGTAAATTAAAAGCAGAAATTACTTAAAAATATTGTTTAAATTTTCTTTGTGTATTTGTTAAATAAACCCTTTTTTATTACATACATTTAATTAATATTACATGTATCAATTTACTGTCCATTTTTTAATACATTCTTTTAATATATTTCCTACTAGAAAAACCCTTTTATGTTTATTAAAAAAATAATAAAAATAAAATATCTCTATATATATATATAAAAATAAGATATAGCAGGACCCGCTACGACCAAGGGAACTGGAGATAGGCTACCAAAAGCCTGCCTGACACACTGACAGCCAGGAAAAGCATATGAATTGCTGGCGTGTCCTTCGAGATTTCGTCGGTCGATAACTCGATGCCTGGGAAGGCTATAGGCTCGAGTTTGGTCTCGTTGGAAAGGTCTCCGCCGGGGCTTTCTGGAAATCTGAACCCCGCGTGTGCGCCCGCTTTCCCCGTGGAGACAGCGCACCGGGTCCGTTTAACGGTTTCACGGGAATAACTTCGGGGCGCAGCCACGCAAAGACCCGTGCTTGGGCGCATTGTAAAGAACAGAGAGGCCCGTGTTTCCAGTGAAGCGTTTGTATGCGCAACCTCGGGGCTCCTCACGGCGGCCGGCGCAAAAAGTGGCTAGCGCTATAACACGGTCCCCGGGACGCAGCTCTGCGACCCAGGCAGCTAGAGACTCGTGGCCGTCTCCTTCGAAAGGGGAGAGCCAGACCTTTCCAACAAGCCATAGCAGGACTCGCTATGGCTATGGGAACCGGAGATAGGCTATTACAAAAATTCTGACGCAAGAACACCACTGTACTGCCCCCGCTGCACCCCGCCTGCCCTAACGCTTCACCCTGCATGCCTCCGGGGTGTTCTCCCTTATACATCAACCGGTGCACCGTTGGGTCCCTGCCGTCCCACTATTAAGCCCCCGCCCCCACCTGGCTAAGCACTTAGATCCGCGCCCTCCAGAGAACCATTAAACTGGTACACCCTGAGGGACTTAGGTTTTGCGACGTTGTGTTGATATCAGAAACTTAGGTTTTGAGACGTTTTGTCGATGCCGGGGACTTTTTCGTGCTTGTTTTTCCCACAGCAGGTACACCTCTCACCTCTCCGACCTTCTCAGCCCCCAGGGGTGGGGCTGGGAAGGCATGGGTTGTACCCCCACCTCGAGCGGCGGAGGCAAACCCCAACAAAGGTTGGACCTGGGGATGACTTTCAATGGATCGCAGCGAGGAGCTGCTCTGCCACTTACAACACCCCGGCTCAGAATCAGGTTGTCTACGAGTCATTGGGCACTCATCATCCCACTTATTCTACACCACTCATGTCTCTTCGTGGTGCCCCTTTCCGGGATGTTTTCCTACCAAAAGCCCGCCTGACACAATGACAGCCAGGAAAAGCATATCATTTGCTGGCGTGTCCTTCGAGACTTCGTCGGTCGATAACTCGATGCCTGGGAAGGCTATAGGCTCGAGCTTGGTCTCGTTGGAAAGGTATCCGCCGGGGCTTTCTGGAAATCTGAACCCCTTGTGTGCGCCCTTTTTCCCGTGGAGACAGAGCACTGGGTCCGTCAAACGGTTTCACGGGAATAACTTCAGGGCGCAGCCACGCAACGACCCGTGCTTGGGCGCGTTGTAAAGAACAGAGAGAGGCCCGTGTTTCCAGTGAAGCGTTTGTATGCGCAACCTCAGGGCTCTTCACGGTGGCCCGCGCAAAAAGTGACTAGCGCTAAAACACGGTCCCCGGGACGCAGCTCCGCGACCCGACAGCTAGAGACTCGTGGCCGGTCTCCTTGGAAAGGGGAGAGCCAGACCTTTTCAACGAGATATAGCAGGACCCGCTACGACCAAGGGAACTGGAGATAGGCTACCAAAAGCCCGCCTGACACACTGACAGTCAGGAAAAGCATATGATTTTCTGGCGTGTCCTTCGAGACTTCGTCGGTTGATAAGTCGATGACTGGGAAGGCTATCGGCTCGAGCTTGGTCTCGTTGGAAAGGTCTCCGCCGGGGCTTTCTGGAAATCTGAACCCCGCGTCTGCGCCCTTTTTCCCCGTAGAGCAAGCGCACCGGGTCCGTCAAACGGTTTCCCGGGAATAAGTTCGGAGCGCAGCCACGCAAAGACCCGTGCTTGGGCGCTTTGTAAAGAACAGAGAGAGGCCCGTGTTTCCAGTGAAGCGTTTGTATGCGCACCTTCGGGGCTCCTCACGGCGGCCCGCGCAAAAAGTGACTAGCGCTAAAACACGGTCCCCGGGACGCAGCTCCGCGACCCGGGCAGCTAGAGACTCGTGGCCAGTCTTCTTGGAAAGGGGAGAGCCAGACCTTTCCAACAAGTTATAGCAGGACCCACTACGACCAAATGAACTGGAGATAGGCTACCAAAAGACCGCCTGACACACTGACAGCCAGGAAAAGCATATGATTTGCTGGCGTGTCCTTCGAGACTTCGTTGGTCGATAACTCGATGCCTGGGAAGGCTATCGGCTCGAGCTTGGTCTCGTTGGAAAGGTCTCCGCCGGGGCTTTCTGGAAATCTGAACTCCTTGTGTGCGCCCACTTTTCCCATGGAGCAAGCGCACCGGGTCCGTCAAACGGTTTTCCGGGAATAACTTCGGGGCGCAGCCACGCAAAGACCCGTGCTTGGGCGCATTGTAACGAACAGAGAGGCCCGTGTTTCCAGTGAAGCGTTTGTATGCGCAACCTCGGGGCTCCTCACGGCGGCCCGCGCAAAAAGTGACTAGCGCTAAAACACGGTCCCCGGGACGCAGCTCCGCGACCCGGGCAGCTAGAGACTTGTGGCCAGTCTTCTTGGAAAGGGGAGAGCCAGACCTTTCCAACGAGTTATAGCAGGACCCACTACGACCAAAGGAACCGGAGATAGGCTACCAAAAGCCCGCCTGACACACTGACAGCCAGGAAAAGCATATGATTTGCTGACGTGTCCTTTTTACAGATGATTCTTCAGTTTACTGTGTTCGTAAATACTTCTTATGAATATATCGAGCAGTACATGACTGAAAACAGTGATGTTGGTTTGGCCTTGAATGTGCCGCTAAACCGAGACAATCGAGGTCAAGATGGATCTGACAACACAATGTCTTCAGGTAAGAATAACAAATAATTAGATCAAATCACACCATTATAATACAAGCATTTATCAACACATGCATCTTATTCTCTTTAAAAGATGGATTTATACCAACCAGTGAATGAAGAACACATTGAGGTGAAAATGGGTGAGGAACTTCATCTACTGGATATCAGTGATGGACTGGAACTTGTGATGGAAGCACTGAATTACCTGCTGCCGTCAGCCAGCGGCACAGGAAGTCAGGACACTCAAGTCTCCTGCATTCTCAAAACGAGAGAATCAGTTGAAGAAGATCTCCCTGAAGACATGAAAGAGGTGGAAAACTATGATTGTTTTGAAGTCCTTGATGAGTTTGAAGACACTGAACTCAACACCAGAGAATCACTTGAAGAAGATCTCCCTAAAGACACGGAATTTGACCGTCCTCTTGAGATCGCTGGGTTCGTAAATACTTCTGATGAATATATCGAGCAGTACATGGCTGAAAACTGATGTTGGTCTGGCCTTGAATGTGCTGCACAATGTCTTCAAGTTAGAATAACAAATAATTTGATCAAATCACACCAATATAATACAAGCATTTATTAACATATGCATCTTATTCTCTTTAAAAGATGGATTTATATCGACCAGTGAATGAAGAACTCATTGAGTTGAAAATGGGTGAGGAACTTCACGTACTGGATATCAGTGATGGACTGGAACTTGTGATGGAAGCACTGAATTACTTGCTGCCGTCAGCCAGCGGCACAGGAAGTCAGGACACTGAAGTCTCCGGCAAGCTCAACACCAGAGAATCACTTGAAGAAGATCTCCCTGAAGACATGAAAGAGGAGAAATTCTATGATTGTTTTGAAGTCCTTGATGAGTTTGAAGACACTGAACTCAACACCAGAGAATCACCTGAAGAAGAACTCCTTAAAGACATGAAAGAGGAGAAATACTCTGACTGTATTAAAGTCCTCAATGATTCTGAAGACACTGACATCTCCAGTAACCTCAACACCAGAGAATCTCCCGAAGAAGAACTCCTTGAAGACATGAAAGAGGAGGAATACTCTGACTGTATTAAAGTTCTCAATGATTCTGAAGACACTGAAGTCTCCAGCAACCTCAATAACAGAGAATCACCCGAAGAAGAACTCCATAAAGACATGAAAGAAGAGGAATACTCTGACTGTTTTAAAGTCCTCAGTGAGTCTGATGACACTGAAGTCTCCAGCAACCTCAATGCCAGAGAATCACTTGAAGAAGAACTCCTTGAAGACATGAAAGACGAGGAATACTCAGACTGTTTTAAAGTCCTCAGTGAGTCTGACGACACTCTCAGTGAGTCTGACAACACTGAAGTCTCCAGCAACCTCTATGCCAGAAAATCACTTGAAGGAGACCTCCCTAAAGACATGAAAGAGGAGGAATACTCTTACTGTATTAAAGTCCTCGATGTTTCTGACGACACTGAAGTCTCCAGCAACCTCTATGCCAGAGAATCACTTGAAGAAGAGCTCCTTAAAGACATGAAAGAGGAGGAATACTCTGATTGTATTAAAGTCCTCGGTGAGTCTGACGACACTGAAGTCTCCAGCAACCTCTATGCCAGAGAATCACTTGAAGGAGACCTCCCTAAAGACACCGAAGAGGAGGAATACTACAATAGTTTTGAAGTCACCAGTGAGGTTGGAGATGGCGAGATCTTTATAAAACAGGATGATCCCCGCAGCCTCCTGATGAACCCTGAACTGATCAAAAAGATTTCCAATGAGGTAAGTGTGGAAAATATTAGAACATATCCACCTTTATGTGTTTTATGTAAAACAAAAATTGTGTATTTGCAGTAACATTGTGTATGTTAACACCGTTCTCTAACATTCACTTTTTTAGATTTTGGATGAGTCTGATCATTCAAACTATAAGGACCTGAGTGTTTTCAGAGAGACCTTCAGCTCATCAGATGATCTGTCAAGAGTCGTGAATCACAGGGACAGAGAAACACAGGATGAAAGGGAAAGAAAATTTCGGACCCGAGTCTCAGCACGTCTGAGCGATATCTTCCTCTGGATGAAGCAACATCACCTACAACTTAACCTTGCAAAAACGGTACTTCTTGTCATTCCTACCGACCCGAAGACTCGTCACGACCTCTCTATCCAACTAGGATATTCAATCATTGTGCCCTCCAGGTCTGCAAGAAACTTGGGAGTAATCATCGATGATCAGCTCAACTTCACAGATCATGTTGCCGCGACTGCCAGATCCTGCAGATTCATGCTTTACAACATCAGGAAGATCAGACAGTTTCTCACTGAACACTCCACACAAATCCTGGTTCAGGCTCTGGTCCTGTCCAGGCTGGACTACTACAAAGCACTGTTTGCTGGACTCCCGATGTGCACAACTAAACCTCTGCAGATGATTCAAAATGCAGCGGCAAGAGTGGTGTTCAAAGAACCAAAAAGGACCCATGTACTACATTGGCTTCCTGTAGCAGCTCGCATTAAATTTAAATGTCTTCTCATTGTCTACAAGACCACCACCGGTTCAGCACCCACTTACCTTAACTCACTAATGCAAAGGTATAGACCCTCAAGATCTCTGCGCTCCGCAAATGAGCTGAGACTTGTGGTACCAGCTCAAAAGAGTAAGAAATCTCTCTCTCGTATGTTCCCTGCTTCAGTTCCTCGATGGTGGAACGATCTGCCTCTGGCTTCACCCTTGTCAGACTTGGTCTCTATCTTCAAAAAATACCTAAAAACTCATCTTTTCCGGCTACACCTAACTCACTAGGAGTACCTTCTTTTCTAACCTACTCACTCACTCAATCAAAAAAAAAAAAAAACTTTTATATTTTTAACTTTTGTAACTTCTCTCTCTGTGTAACTTGGTAACATTGTTGTGGCACTTGTTCATCTATTGTTGTATTGGCTATTTACCGCTTCATTGTCTCCTTGTCTATTGTAAGTCGTTTTGGATAAAAGCGTCTACTAAATGCCTAAATGTAAATGTAAATGTAAAATGATCTGAACAAATCTCAGATATCACAAACATTTCTCATCATCTGTTTATAAATGAATTCTGTCCTTCTTTATCCCTTTAGCCCAAACAGTTCTTGAGTGGTGACGAGGAAGACATGGATGAAGATGTTGAGACGTCCAGCAGATCTGATGTAACCGCAGTACCCTCAGACAGTAGAGCATTAGACGATACGGTGAGATAACAAAAATTACACATCAGTGTCATTAACAGACTACACTATCATTTCGGAAACTTCTACGACAGTGATTATAATACAGGATTAATTTCTTATTTTGTCTCAAACAGTTCCAAATCAGAGATTAACAAGAAAAACCGTCCCCAGACATGACGGATGAAGCAGCTGAAAGTCACGTGTCTCACCATGACCCCATTCACTCTCGAGACACTGAACCAGCGGTTATGAGCAAGAAAAGAAAGTTGAAGAAGGCAAAAAGGATAAAGGCCTTCTTCCGACGAATTTTAAAGGCGTTGAGACACAAATGAGTTTCCACATGCTCATCTGAGCTGAACTAAAACAAAAATAAACTCTGTGCATGACTTGAAAAGGAAAAGTTTACATGCAGAAATGCTTGTGTACACAAATATTCCTATCTATATATCCTATCTTCTCTCTCTCTCTCTCTAATATCTCTCTCTAATATCTCTCTCTAATATCTCTCTCTAATATCTCTCTCTCTCTCTCTCTCTCTCCCATCTCTCTCTCTCTCTCTCTCCCATCTCTCTCTCTCTCCCATCTCTCTCTCTCTCATCTCTCTCTTTCTCTCTCTCTCTCTCTCTCTCTCTGGTCTCTCTCTGGTCTCTCTCTGGTCTCTCTCTGGTCTCTCTCTCTGGTCTCTCTCTGGTCTCTCTCTCTCTCTGGTCTCTCTCTCTCTGGTCTCTCTCTCTCTCTCTCTCTGGTCTCTCTCTGGTCTCTCTCTCTGGTCTCTCTCTGGTCTCTCTCTCTCTCTGGTCTCTCTCTCTCTGGTCTCTCTCTCTCTGGTCTCTCTCTGGTCTCTCTCTCTGGTCTCTCTCTCTCTGGTCTCTCTCTCTCTCTGGTCTCTCTCTCTGGTCTCTCTCTCTCTGGTCTCTCTCTGGTCTCTCTCTCTCTGGTCTCTCTCTGGTCTCTCTCTGGTCTCTGTCTCTCTGGTCTCTCTCTCTGGTCTCTCTCTCTGGTCTCTCTCTCTCTGGTCTCTCTCTCTCTCTCTGGTCTCTCTCTCTGGTCTCTCTCTCTCTGGTCTCTCTCGTATGTGCGTGCGTTTGTGTGAGTTTGTATGCGTGTGCGTGTGCGTGTGTTTATATGTAAGCGCGCGTTAGTGCGCGCGCATCTGAGTGTATTTTGTGCACGCACAAGTGTATGGAACGCCAAATGGTTCAGAATACGCGTGCTTTTCAACGCCGTATTAATTTCAAAACGCCGTTTTCAGAACGCCGCCAGGCGTTAAATAAGCGCCGTTACGCGTTAAGTTAACGCCAGACGCCGCCACGCGTTAAAATAACGTCACACGGCGTCAGGCGTTAAGTTAACGCCTGACGTCACTTAATATGTAAATGTATTTACTCATTTACATGGACACGCCCCTCTTTTCCATGAGGACTCTACGGAGAGTCAGAGGATCAGTTTCAGAGAGCAGAGATGAAGGGAGAGAGAGTTTATAACTGTACGTATAAGAGTAAATATATAATATATAAGAGTAAATGCCCTTGAATGAGCTTTTGTCACCCCAGACACGAATGAGTGCAAATGTGGATATTATTTTATTCAAAAGTTAATAAATAGGAAAGTAATATAATTATTTTTTATTATATTATATTTTGAGTAGGCTATCATTGTAATTTAATTAACAGTTGGCCAAAGTTCACAAAAATAGAAATTATGTTTATTTACATTTTCTCAATCAATGTTGTTTCATACCTTATGTCTTTATTGCGTTTTAGAAACATAGGAAGATATTTTGAAGAATGCTCATAACCAAACTGTTTTAGTCTGAAAATATATGTTGACTCAGATGCAGCTTCTGAAACAAAGTATAGCATGTGTAATCCTGAATTAAATATAATTTTAAAACCACATTTTGTTTCTGTTTTCTCATTCTTATCTTTTCTCATTTAA